>PVKZ01000216.1:0-349650 GCA_004027375.1 Macroglossus sobrinus
CTAAGCCTAACCCTATTGCTAACACTAAACCTAAACGTAACCTTAAACTTAGCCGTACCGCGAATTTAACCCTAAAACGAACCCTACCATTAGGCCTAACCCTTACCCTAACCCAAAACCTAACCATAACCCTAACCCTAAACCTAACCCTAGCCTTAGCACTAACCCTAACCATAACCCTAACCCTAACCCTAGCATGAGCCCTAATCCTAAACCTAAACCTAACCCTAGGCCTAACTCTAACCCTAAACATAACCCTAGGCTTAACCCTAACCCTAACCCTAACCCTAGCAGTAGCCCTAAGCCCAACCCTAACCCTAACCCTAACCCTAACTCTAACCCTAGCCATAGCCCTAACCCTAATTCTATCGCTAACACTAACCCTAACCGTAACACTAAACTTAGACGTATCCCTTACCCTAACCCAAACCCTAACCCAAAGTCTAAACCTAACCCTAGCCCTCGCCCTAAATTTAACCCTCATCTAATACCAAGCCCTAGCTCTAACCCTAGCCTTAACCCTAACCCTTACTTTAACCCTAACCCTAACCCTAACCCTAACCCAAACCCTTAACGCTAACCCTAACCCAACCCTAACCTTAACCCTAACCCTAAACCTAGTATTAACCCTAACCTTAACCCTAACCCTAAATCTAACCCTAAACTTAAACCTAGCCGTAGCCCCAATCCTAACCCTATCCCTAACCCTATTCTTAACCCTAACACTATCCCTAACCCTAACCCTAACTCTAACCCTAACCCTAGCCTTAGCCCTAAACCTAAACCTAACCGTAGCCATAGCCCGAAGCCTAACTCTAACCCTAACCCTAACCCTAACCCTAAAACTTGTTATACCCCTAACCTAACCCTAACCCTAATTCTTACTCTAACCCTAACCCTAACCCTAACCGTAGACCTAACCCTAACCTTAACCCTAGCCATAGCCCTAACCCTAACCGTAACCCTAGCAATAGCCTTAAGCCCAAACCTAACCCTAACCCTAACCCTAACCCTAGCATTAGCCCTAACCCTTACCGTAAACCTAACCCGAACCCTAACCCTAACCCTAACCCTAACACTAACCCTAACCCTAAACCTAACCCTAAACCTAACACCAACCCTAACATAAGCCCTACGTCTAAGCGTTACAAGAACCCTAACCCTAACCCTAGCCTAAGCCCTAACCGTAAACCTAAGCCTAACCCTAACCCTAGTCGTAGCCCTAACCCTAACCCTAACACTAAACCTTACTCTAACCCTAACCCTAACCCAAACCTTAAACCTTACACTAGGTCTAGCCCTAACGCTAAACCAGGCCCTAACCCTAATTATAACCCTAACCATAACACTAACCCTAACCCTAACCCTAAACTAAAACCTTTCCCTAGGTCCAACAATAACCCTAAAACTAGCCCTAACCCTAACCCTAACCCTAACCCTAAACCTAACCCTAACCCTATCCCTAACTCTAACCCTAACCCTAACACTAATCCTAACGTTAAACCTTCCCCTAGTTGTAGCACTAACCTTAACCCTAACCCTAAACTTATCCCTAAACCTAACATTATTCCTAGCTCCACTCTAACCCGAACCCTAACCTTATCCTTAACTCTAAACCTAATTCCAACTCTAACCCTATACCTAACCCTTACCTTAAACATAACCCTATTCCTAACCCTAACATTAAACGCTACCATAGGTCTAGCCCTAACCCTAACCCTAGCCCTAACCCTAACCCTAACGCTAACCTGAACCCTAACCCTATCCCTAACCCTAACCCTAACCCTAATTCTAACCCTAACCATAACCTTAAACCTTACCCTACGTCTAACCCTAATTCTAAGCCAGGCCAAATCCTAAGCCTAACAGTAACCCAAACCCTAACGCTAACACTAACCCTAACTCTAGACCTAGCATTAGCCCTAAACTAAACCCTACCTCTGACATGGGCCTTAACCCTAAACCTAACCCTAATTCTAATTCTAACCCTAACCCAAACCCTAGCACATTACTTCAGGTCTAACCCTAACCCTAACCATAGCCCTAACTCTAACCCTAACCCTAACCCTATCCCGAACCCTAACCCTAACCCTCGATCTAACCATAACCCTAACCATAACCCTAGTACTAGGCCGAGAACTAACCCTATCCCTATCTCTAACTCCAGCAAAGGTTCTAACCCTAACCCAACACCTAACACTAGCCCTAACTATAACCCTAAACCTAACCTTAACTCTAACCCTAACCGTAACGTTAGCCGTAAACCTAGCACTAGGAATAGCCTTAATCTTAACCCTAACCCTAACCCTATCCCTAACCCTAACATTATCCCTAGCTCTACTCTAACCCGAACCCTAACCCTAGCCCTAACTTAAACCCTAACCCTAACACTAACACTAACACTAGACCGAACACTTAACCCTAACCATACCCCTAACCCTAAACTAACATTATTCCTACCTCTAGCCTAACCCAAATCCTAACCGTTGTTATAACCCTAATCGAAACCTACCATAGCCCTAACCAAAACCCGAACCCTAAACCTAACTCTAATCCTAACCCTAGCCCTAATCCTAACACTAAACCTAATACTAACCCTAGTCATATCCTTAAACCTAAGCCTAAACCTAACCATAATCCTGATCTTAAACCTTACCCTACGTGTAGCCCTAACACTAACCCTAGCTAACCCTAATTCTAAATCTAACCCTAACATTATCCCTACTTTACCCTAACCTGAAACCTAAACCTAGCCCTAACCCAAACCCTGAAACCAACCATAAGCCTAACCCTAACCGTAAAACTAACCCTAACCCTAACCCTAAACCTTGCACTAGTCCTAGCCCTAATCTTAACCCGAACCTACCCTAATTCTAATTGAACCCAAACCCTAACACTAGCAATAGCCCTAAAATAATCCCTAGCTCTAACCGAACACAAATCCTAACCCTAGTTCAAACCCTAACCCTAACCCTAACCCTAACCATAACCCTAACCCTAACCTTAAACATTACCATAGGTCTAAGCATAACCCTAACCCTAGCCCTAACCCTAAACCTAACCCTAAACCTAACCCTAACACTAGCAATAGTCCTAAACTTAAACCTATATCTAACACGAGACTTAACCAAAGCTTTAACCCTAACCATAACCCTAACACTAGCCCTAAAATTAACTTTAGCTCTACCCAAACCCCAAACATAACCCTAATTCTAACCCTAACCATAACCCTAACCCTAACCCTAACCCTAACCCTAACCCTAACCCTAACTTAAACCTATCCTTAACCCTTACCCAACGCTATTCCAAACCCAAACCCTAACCCTAAC
Organism: Macroglossus sobrinus; assembly: GCA_004027375.1. Classification (NCBI taxonomy): domain Eukaryota; kingdom Metazoa; phylum Chordata; class Mammalia; order Chiroptera; family Pteropodidae; genus Macroglossus; species Macroglossus sobrinus. Next base: position 3,330 of record PVKZ01000216.1, read on the forward strand.
CCTAAACATAAACCTAGGTCTAATTCTAACCCTAACCTTGACCCTAACCCTAACCGTAAACCTAACCCTAACCCTAACCTTAAACCTATCCTTAACCCTAACCCTAACCCTAACTCTAAACATAACCCTAGGTCTCATCCTAACCCAAACCCTAACCCTAACCCTAACCCTAACCCTAATATTATCCCTAGCTCTACCCATATCCGAACCCTAAACCTAGTTCTCACCCTAACCCTAACGCTAACCCTAAACCTAAACCTATCATTAACCCTAACCCTAACCCTAACCCTAACACTAAACTAACATTATCCCTAGCTCTACCCTAATCTGAACCCTAAAAATAGCCCTAACCCAAACCCTAACCCTAACCATAACCATAACCATAGTCCTAACACTAAACCTAACCCTAACCCAAACACTAGTTCTAACCCCAACCCTAACCCTTACCCTAATCCTAACCCTAACCCTAACCCTAACTCTAACCCAAACACTATCCTTAACCCTAAACCGAACCCTAACCCTAACACAAACATTAAACTTTACCCTTGGTCTACCCCTAACACTAACCCTAGCCCTAAACCTAATCCTAACCCTAGCCCTATTTCTAACCCTAACCGTAACCCTATCCCTAACCCTAAACCTAACCCTAACTCTATAACTAAACCTAACACTAACTCTAACCCTAACACTAACCCTAACCCTAACCATAACCATAACCTGAAACCTTACCTTAGGTCTAACCCTAACCCTAAACCTAGCCCTAACCCTAATCCTAACTCTACCACTATCCCTAAACTTAACCCTATCTTTAACACTTGCATTAACCCTAACTCAAAACCTGGCTCATGCCTTAATTCTAATCTTAACTTCAGGCCTAAGCCTAGTTCTAATTTTAACCCTAACCTAACCCTACTTCTAGCCCTGACAGTAAACCTAACACTACTCCTATTTCTAACGTAACACTAAACCTAACTTTAAACTTGCACTAACACATACTCAAACCTCAATCTTCAAACAAAATATAACCATAAAAGTAATGTGAACCCTAAACATAATCCTAACATTATCCCTACTCTACCATAAACTGAAATCTAACCCTAGCCCTAACCCACACCCTAACCCAAACCCTAACCCTAACCCTAACCCTAACCAAAACTCTAACCGAAACTCTAACTCTAAACCTTGCACTAGGCCTAGCCCTAATTTTAACCCTAACCCTAACTATAATTCTAATTCTAACCCGAACCCTATCTTTAACACTAGGCGTAACTTAACCCTATCTCTAACACAAGCCTTAACCCTAGCCTTAACCCTAAAACTAACCCTAATTTTAATTCTAACCATAACCCAACCCTAGCACTAGCCCTAAACTTAACCAAATCTCTAACAGGAGCTTTAACCCTAACCTTAACCCTAACCCTAACACTAAACCTATCTTTAACAGTACCTTAACCCTATTCCTAATCCTAATCCTAACACTAATCCTAAACTAAAACTTACACCTGACCCTAGTTCTGACCCTAACCCTAACCCAAGCCCTAAACCTAACCCTAAACCTTAATCTAACCCTATCACTACCCCTAACCCTAACCCCAGTCCAAACCCTAACCATAGTTCTAACCCTAACTCTAACACTAACCTTAACCCTAAACCTATTTTTAACCCTAACCGTAACCCTATCCCTAAACCTAACCCTAACCTTAAACCTTAACTTAGTTCTGACTCTAACCCTAACCCTAACCCTAATCCTAACATTATCACTAGCTCTACCCTAATCCGAACCCTAACCCTATTCCTAAAGCTAACACTAACGCTATCCCTAACCCTAACCTTAAACCTTACCCTACGTCTAACCCTAACCCTAACCCTAGCCGCAACACTAACCTAACCCTAATTCTAACCCTAACCCTAATGCTAAACCTAACCCTAACCCTAACCCGAAACCTAACCCTAACCCTAACCCTAACACTAACCCTAACCCTAGCCCTAACCGTAAACCTAACCCTAACCCTAACCCAAACCATAAACTTAACCCTAACTCTAACATTAACCCTAAATTTAATCCTATTCATAGCTCTAGCCCTAACCCTAATCCTAAACCTAAACTTAACCCTAACCCTATCCCTAAACCTAACCCTAAGTCTAAGCCTAACTCTAACCCTAACCCTAACCCTAACCCTATACCTAACCCTAGATCTAACCCTAACTCTAACTGTAACCCTAACCCTAACCTACCCTAACCATAACTCGAACACTGATCTTATTTCTAATCCTATTCGTAGCTCTAGCCCTAAAACTAACCCTAACCCTAACCCTAACCCTAATCTTAGCACTAGCCCTAACCGTAACCATAAACCTAACTATATTTCGGGCCGTAAGCCTAACCCTAGTTCTAACCCTAACCCTAACCCTAACCCTAACCCTAACCCTAACCCTAACCCTTACCCTAACTCTTAACCCTAACACTAACCCTAACCCTAACCATAACCCTAAACCTAACACTAAACCTAACCCTATTCCTAACCTTAATTCTAGCCTTAACCCTAACCCTATACCTATCCCTAACCCTAACCCTAACCCTTACCTTAACCCTACTTCTAACCCTAACCCTAACACTAACCCTAACCCTAACCCTAAACCAAGCCCAAACCCTAACCCTAACCCTAACCCTAACCCTAACCCTAACCCTAACCCTAACCCTAACACTAAATCTAACCCTAAGCCTAACCTTAAATCTAACCCTAACCATAACCCTAACCCTATCCCTAACAATAACCCTAACCCTATCCCTAAACCTAATTCTAAGTCTAAGCATAACCCTAACCCTAACCCTAACCTTAACTGTACCCTAACACTAAACCTAACCCTAATCCTAAACTTAATTCTAACCCTAACCCTTACCCTAACCTTATTCCTAACCATATCCTGGGTCCTAACCCTAACCCTAACCCTAATCCTAGCCCTAGACCTAACCCTAACTCTAACTCAATTCTGGGCCCTAACCCTAACCCTAGCCCTTGCCATAAACATAACCCTAACCCTAACCCTAACCCTAACCCTAATCCTAAACCTAAACCTCACCCTAACCTTAACCCTAAACCTAACACTAACCCTAACCCTAACCCTAATCCTAACATTAAACAAAGCCCTAACCCTATCCCTAAACTTAACCCTAAGTCTAAGCCTAACCCTAACCGTATTCGAAACCCTAGCTCTAGCCCTAAACATAACCTTAACACTAACTCTAATGCTAACCTAGCCCTAGGCCAAACCCATAACCCTAACACTAATCCCAGGCCAAAGTTTAACAGGAATGTTAATCAATACTGTAACTCTAAATATATTTTCAGTTTTAACCCATAAGATAACACTAACGCTAAAACTAACCCTTACCTAGCACTCGGACAAGTCCTAACCCTAACTCCATACCTAGCCCTAATTCTAACTCTAACTGTAACCATATTCTAACCCTATCCCTAACACTAAACCTAACCCAAAGTTTAGGCCTAACCCTAACCCTACACCTAATCCTAGCCCTAAACCTAACCCTAAGCTTTATCCTAACCATAGCTCTAGTCCTAACCCTAACACTAAACCTAACACTATCCCTAAACCTAACCCTAAGTCATAGCCTAACCCTAACCATACCCTAAACCTAACAATAAACCTAACCTAAACCTAACTTTAATTCTAACCCTAACCCTAACCCTAACCCTAACCCTATCCCTAAACCTAACCCTAACTGTAACCCGAACCCTAACCCTAAGCCTAACACTAAACCTGACCCTAATCCTAACTCTAACCATAACCCTAACCCAATCATGGGCCCTAAACATAGCCCTAAACCTAACCCTATACCTAACACTAAACCTAACGCTAACCCTAACCCGAACCTTAACCCTATTCATAGCTCTAACCTAAGCCTAACCCTAACCGTATCCCTAACCCTAACATTACCCTGAACCCTAACCCTAATCCTAAACCTAACCCTAAACGTAACCCTAACCGAAACTCTAACACAAACCTTAACTTTAATCCTATTCATAGCTCTAGCCTTAACCCTAATCCTAAACCTAACCCTAAACGTAACCCTAACCGAAACTCTAACACAAACATTAACTTCAATCCTATTCGTAGCTCTAGCCCTAACCCTAATCCTAAACCTAAACTTAACCCTAATCCTATCCCTAACCCTATCCCTAAGTCTAAGCCTAACCCTAACCCTAACCCTAATCCTAACCCTATCCCTAACCCTAACTCTAACCGTAACTCTAACCCTAACCCTAACCCTAACCCTTACACTAGCCCTAGCCCTATCACTAACCCTATCCCTAACCCTATCCTGGGCCCTAACCCTAACCTTAGGCCGAGCCCTCACCCTATTCTAACCCTAAACCAAACCGTAGCCCTATTCCTAACCCTAACACTAACCGTAACCCTAACCCTAATCCTAGACCTAGCCCTAACCCTTAACCTAAACATAGCCCTAGTACTATACTTATCCCACCCAAACCCTAGCCCTAAATAAAAGCCTAACCCTAACTCTATATGTAGCCCTAATCCTAACTTTATTTCTCACCCTAGACCTAGCCCTAACCCTAAAATTAAAACTAATCCCAGGTCTAAGTTTAAAAATAATGTTAACTGATACTGTAACTTAAAATTTAATTCCTGGGCAAACCCTAAAAATGAAACCAGCCCTAATGCTAAAATTAACACTAGATCTAGTTCTAAATATAACCTTAGGTGTAGCCCTAATCTTAAGCCTAACCCTAACCCTAACCCTAACCCTAACCCTAACCCTAACCCTAACCCTAACATTAACCTTAACACTAACCCTAAACCTAGAACTAGCCCTAACCCTAACCCTAACACTAAACATAACCCTAACCCTAAACTTAACCCTAAACCTAGCCCTAGCCCTAACCCTATACCTAACCCTAACCCAAACCCTAACCCTAGCCCTAAACCTATGCCTAACCCGAACCCTAAGTCTTAGCCTAACCCTAAACCTAACCCTATCCCTAACACTAAACCTAGCCCTAGCCCTAACCCTAACACTAACCCTAACCCTATTCCAGGCCCTAACCCTAACCCTAAACCTAACCCTCACACAAACCCTAACCCTAACCCTAGCCCTAAACCGAACCCTAGCCCAGCCCTAAACTTAATCCTAACCCTAACCTAACCTTAATTCTAACACTAACTATAACACTAACCCTAACCCTAATCCTATTTGTAGGTCAAGCACTAATCCTAACCATAAGCCTAACCATAATTCTAACCTTACCCGAAACCTAACCCTAACCCTAACTCTAACCCTATCTCTAACCCTATCCCTAGCCCTAACCCTAACCCTAACGCTAAACCTAACACTAACCCTAACTGTAACCCTAACCTTAAAACATACGCTAGGTCTAACCCTAACCCTATACCTAATGCTAACACTAACCCTAACCCTAACCTTAACCCTAACCCTAACCCTAACCCTAACCCTAACCCTATTCCTAAACCTAGTACTAGGCCATGACCTTATCTTAACACTAACCCTAAAGCTAATTTTAATTCTAACCCTTGCCCTAACACTAGCACTAGCCCTGAACTTAATCGTATTTTTAGCATGAGCCTTAAACTTAGCCTTAAACCTAAAACTAACCCTAATTCTAATTCTAACCCTAACCCAAACACTACCACTAGCCCTAAACTAAACCCTATCTCTAAGAGGAGCCTTAATTCTAGCCTTAACCCTAACCCTAACCCTAACACTGGCCCTAAAATTATCCCTAGCTCTACCCGAACCCGACCCTAATCCTAGTTCTACCCTAACCCTAACCCTAACCCTAACCCTAACCCTAACCCTAACCCTAACCCAAAACCTATCCTTAACCCTAACCCTAACCCTATTCCTAACCCTAACCCTAACCCTAACCCTAACCCTAACCTTCAACTTACCCTACATGTAGCACTAACCCTAACCCTAACCCTATTTACACCCTAACTATTACCTAGCTCTACTGTAACCCGAATTCTAACCCTGACCCTAAACATAACCATAACCTTAACCTTATACAAGATCTAAACCTAATTCAAAACCTAGCCCTTACTCTAAACCTAACACTAACCCAAACCCTAATTCTAATTCTAACCCTAACCCTAAGTCTAGCACTAGCCCTAAAATGAACCCTATCTCTAACACGTGCCTTAACCATAGCCTTGACCCTAGCCCTAAACTTAATTCTATCTCTAACTCGACACTTAACCCTATCCTTAACCCTAAACCTAAGCTTAATTCTAATTCTAACCCTAAACCAAACCTTAGCACTATCCCTAAACATAACCCTGTCTCTAACATGAGCATTGATCCAGCCTTAACCCTAACCCTAACCCTAACACTAGCCCTGGAATTAACCCTAGCTCTTCCCGAATCCAACTTTAATCCTAGTTCTAACCCTAACCCTAACCCTAACCCTAAACCTAAACCTATACTTAACCCTAACCCTAACCCTATTCCTAACCCTAACCCTAAACCTAACCCTAACCCTAAACTTCCACCTTACCCTACATTTAGCACCAACCCTAACCCTAACCCTAACCCTATTTCTAACCGTAACTATAACCCTAGCACTACTCTAACCCGAATCCTAACCCTATACCTAACCCTAATCCTACCCCTGACCCTAACCATAACCCTAACCTAAAACCTTACACAAGGTCTAACCCTAATCATAAACCTAGCCATAAACCTAACACTAACCCTAAACCTAACACTAACCCTAACCCTAATTCTAATTCTAACCCTAAACCTAAGTCTAGCACTAGCCCTAAACTGAACCCTATCTCTAACACGTGACTTAACCCTAGCCTTGACCCTAATCGTAACCCTAACACTACCCTTAAAATTAATCCTAGACACCCGAACCCGAAACCTAACCTTGGTTCTAAGCCTAACCTTAACCCTAAACGTAACCCTAGACCTAACACAAAACATAATCCTAACCCTAACCCTAACCATAGGCTTAACCCTAACCCTAGTTCTAGCCCTAACCCTAACCCTACCCGAAACCTAGACTAGGCCTAGACCTAATGTTAACCATAACCCTAACTGTAATTCTAATTCTAACCCTAACTCTAACCCTAGCACTAGCTCTAAACTTAATTCCATCTCTAACACGAGTCTTAACGCTAGCCTTTACCATAAACCTAAGCCTAATTTTAATTCTAACCCTAAATCAAAACCCTAGGAGTATCTATAAACATAACCCTGTTTCTAACATGAGCCTTATTCCTAGCCTTAACCCTAACCCTAACCCTAACACTAGCACTAAAATTATCCCTATCTCTACCCGAACCCGAACCCAAACCCCAGTTCTAACGCTAACCCTAACCCTAACACTAACCCTACCATCAACCTTACATTATCCCTAGCTCTACCTAAAACGGACACCTAACGGTGGCCTAATACAAACCTTAACCCTAACCCTAACCCTAAACCTAAACCTAACCTTAACGCTAACCCTAAACAAAACCATATACCTAACCCTAATCCTAACCCTAACCCTAACCATAAACCTAACCCTAACCTTAAATTTTACACTAGGACTACCCCTAACACTGACACGAGCCCTAAACCTACCTAACCCTAACCCTAACACTAACCCTAACGCTATCTCTAACACAACCCTAACCTAACACTAACGCTAACCCTATTCCTAACCCTAACCCTAACCGTTACCATAATCCTAAAATTATTACTAGCTCTACCTTAAAATGAACCCTAACCATAGCTCTAATACAAACCCAAAGCCTAACCCTAACACAAAACCTAACCCTAACCCTAACCCTAACCCTAACCCTAACCCTATCCCTAACCCTAACTCTAACCCTAACCCTAACCTTAAACCTTACTCTAGGTCTAGCCCTAACCCTAACCCGAGCTTTAGCCCTACCCTTACCCTAACCATAACCCTAACCCTATCTCTCACCAACCCTAACCTAACCCTAACTCTAACCTTAAATCATATGCTAGGTCTAATCCTAAACCTATCCCTAAGCCTAACCTAACCTTAACCCTAACCATAACCCTACCCTAATCCTAACCCTAAACCTATCCTTAACCCTAAACTTAACCCTATTCCTAACCCTAACCCTAACCCTAACCCTAACCCTAACCCTAAACCTAACCTTCCACCTTACCCTACATGTAGCACTAACCCTAACACTAACCCTAACCCTAACCCTAAACCGATCCTTTACCATAAACCTAACTCTAAACCTTACTATAATCCTAACATTAACCCTAGCTCTACCTTAAACCGAAACCTAACCGTAGCTCTAATACACACCCTAAGCCTAACCCTAACACAAAACCTAAACCTAACTCTAACCCTAACCCTAACCCTAACCCTATTCCTAACCCTAACCCTAACCCTAACCAAACCCTAACCTTAAACCTTACCCTAGGTCTAGCCCTATTCCAAACCCTAGCTCTAACCCTAACCCTAACCCTAACCCTAACCCTAACCCTATCCCTAAACCTAGTACTAGGCCCTGCCCTTATCTTAACACTAACCCTAAACCTAATTCTAATTCTAACCCTTACTCTAACATTAGCAGTAGCCCTGACCTTAATCTTATCTTTAACATGAGTCTTAAACTTAGCCTTAAACCTAAAACTAACCCTAATTCTAATTCTAACCATAACCAAAACCCTAGCACTAGCCATAAACTTAACCCTATCTATAAGACGAGCCTTAATCCTAGCCTTAACCCTAACCCTAATCCTAACACTAGCCCTAAAATTATCCCTAGCTCTACCTGAACCCGACCCTAATCCTAGTTCTACCCTAACCCTAACGCTAACCGTAACCCTAACCCTAACCCTAAACCTAAGCCTATCCTTATCCCTAACCCTAACTCTATTCATAACCCTAACCCTAACCCTAACCCTAACCCTAACCTTCCACCTTACCCTATGTGTAGCACTAACCCTAACCCTAACCCTAACCCTAACCCTAACCCTATTTCTAACCTTAACTATATCCCTAGCTCTACTCTAACCCGAATCCTAACCTTATCTCTAAACCTAATCCTAACCCTTACCCTAACCATAACCATAACCTTAAACCTTACACAAGGTCTAACCCTAAATTTAAACCTAGCCCTAACCCTAAACCTAACACTAACCCAAACCCTAATTCTAATTCTAACCCTAACCCTAAGTCTAGCACTAGACCTAAACTGAACCCTATCTCTACACGTGCCTTAACCCTAGCCTTGACTCTAACCCTAACCCTAACAATACCCTTAAAATTATCCCTAGATCTACCCAAACCAGAACCCTAACCCTAGTTCTAAGCCTAAGCCTAACCCTAACCCTAACCCTAGCCCTAACACAAACCCTTATCCTAACCCAAACCCGAACCCTAATTCTAATCCTAACCCTGTTCTAGCCCAAACTATAACCCAAACCCGAATCATAGGAATAGGCCTAGCCCTAATTTTAACAATCACCGTAACAGTAATTCTAATTTTAACCCTAACTGTAACCTAGCACTAGCCCTAAACTTAATTCTATCTCTAACACGATCCTTAACCCTAGCCTTAACACTAAACCTAAGACTAATTCTAATTCTAACCATAAACCAAACCCTAGCACTATCCCTAAACATAACCCTGTCTCTAACATGAGCCTTAATCCTAGCCTTAACCCTAAACTAACCCTAACACTAGCCCTAAAATTATTCCTATCTCTACCCAAACCCAAACCCAAACTCTAGTTCTAATGCTAACCCTAACCCTACCATAACTCTAAACCTAACACTAGCCCTAATCCTAACCCGAACCCAAACCCTAGTTCTAACCATAACCGTAACCCTAACCCTAACCCTAACGGTAACCTTAACCCGAAACTGACCATTAACCATAACCCTAACCCTTACCATAATCCTAACATTATCCCTAGCTCTACCTAAAACCGAACCCTAACGGTAGCCCTAATAAAAACCTTAATTCTTACCCTAACCCTAAACTTAACCAAACCCTAACCCTAGTCCTAACCCTAACACTATCCCTAAACCTAATCTTAAACCTAACCCTAACCCTAAACCTAATCCTAACCTTAAACCTTACCAAAGGTCTATCCCTAACCTTAATCCGAGCCATAACCCTAAACATAACCCTAATCCTAACCCTAATCCTAACCCTAATGCTATCTCTAACCCAACCCTAACCTAACCCTAACCCTAACGTTAATACATACGCCCGGTCTAACCCTCACCCTAACCCTAACCCTAACCCTAACCCTAAACCTAAACCTAACCCTAAATCTAACCATAACCCTAAACCGATCCTTAAACATAAACCTAACCCTAACCCTTAACATAATCCTAACATTATCCCTAGCACTACCTTAAACCAAAACCTAAACGTAGCTCTAATACAAACCCTAAGCCTAACCTTAATCCTAACCCTAACACTAACCCGAGCCCTAACCCTAACCCTAACCCTAACCCCAACCCTAACCTAACCCTAACCCTAACCTTAAAACTTACACTAGGTCTAACCATAACCCTATACCTAACCCTAACACTAACCCTAACCCTAATCTTAACGCTAACCCTATTTCTAACCCTAACCCTAACCCTAACCCTAACCCTAACCCTAACCCTAAATTTAACCCTAAACCGATCCTTAATCATAACCCTAACCCTAACGCTAAACCTATCCAAAAACTTAATCTAACCCTAACCCTAATTCTAACCCTAACCGTAACACTAACCCTAAAACTAGAACTAGGCGTAGACCTAATCTTTCCCTAACACTAACGCTAAAACTAGCCCTATAATTATCCCTAGCTTTACCCGAACCCGAACCCTAATCCTAGTTCTAACCCTAAACCTAACCCTAACCCTAACCCTTATCCTAACCCTAACCTTAAAACGTAACCTAGTCCTATCTCTAACCCTATTTCTAAAACTAACCCTAAACCTAACCATAACCCTAACGCTTACCGTAAGCCAAACCCTATCTTTATCCCTAACTCTAATTCTAACCCTAACCCCAAGCTTAAACCTTATCATAGGTTTAGACCTAAACCTAACCCTAGCTCTTACCTTAACCCTAACCCTATCCCTAACCCTATCACTAAACCTAGCACTAGGCCTGCCCTAATCTTAACACGAACTCAACCCTAAGTATAATTCTAACCCTAACCCTAACCCTAGCACTAGCTCTAAACTTAACCCTATCTCTAACACGAGCCTTACCCTACCCTTAACCAAACCCTAACCCAAACCCTAACCCTAACGCTAACATTATCCCTAGCTCTTCCCCAACACAAACAAAACACTAGCACAATAATAACCTAACTCTAACCCTAAACCTAACCCTAACTTAAAACCTTGCCTAGACCTAACCCTAACCCTAACCCTAACCCTTACCCAAACCCTAAACTTAACCTTAAAACTTACCCTAGGTATAGCCATAACCCTAACACTAACCTGAACCCTATCCCTAACGCTAACCCTAAACCTAAACTTAAACATTACCCTAGGTCTAACCCTAATTTTAACCCTAGCCTTAACCCTAACCCTAACCCTATCCCTAACCCTAACCCTATCCCTAACCCTAATTCTAGCCCTAACCCTAACCATAACCCAGGTACTTGGCCGAGAACCTACCCTAACCCTAACTCTAACTCTACCACTAGTTCTAACCCAAACCAAACACTAACACTAGCCAAACCATAACCCTAACCCTAACCCTAACACAAACCCTAGTCCTATTACTAACCCAAATCAAATACCTAACCCTAACCCTAACCTTAGCCCTATCCCTAACCCTAAACCTAACCCTAACCCTAAACCTAATCCTAACCTTAAACCTTACACTAGGACTAACCCTAATCCTAACCCATGCCCTAAACTTAACCCTAACCTAACCCTAACCCTAACCCATTCTCTAACCCAACTCGAAGCTAACCCTAACCCTAACCTTAAACCTTACCCTAGGTCTAGCCCTAACCCAAACGCTAGCTCTAACCCTAGCCCGAAACCTAACCCTAGTTCTAACCCTGTCCCTAACCCTAACCCTAACACTAAAGCTATCTTTAATGATAACCTTAACCCTAACCCAAACCTAAAACTTACTCTAGGTCTAGCCGTGACCCTAACCCTAGCCCTAACCCAAACGCTAACCCTAACATTAAACCTTACCCTAGGTGAAGCACTAACGCTAACTATAAACCTAACCCTAATCATAACATTATTCCTACCTCTACCCTAAACAGAACCCTAACCCTTGCCCTAACCCAAACCCTAAACCTAACCCTAACCCTAACCTTAACTCTAACCCTAAACCTATCAGTAGCCATAGCCCTAATCTTAACACTAACCCTAACACTAATCCTAACCCTAACCCTAATCTTAAACCTTACCCTAGGTGTAGCACTAACTGTAACCGTGACCCTAACTCAATTCCTACCCTAACATTATTCCTAGCTGTTCTAACCCGAACCCTAACCCTATTCCTAAACCTAACCCGAAAACTAACCCTAACCCTAACCTTAAACATTACCATAGGTCTAATCCTAACACTAAACCTAGCCCTAACCCTATCCCGAACCCTAATTCTAACCCTAACCCTAGCACTAGACCTAAACTTAAACCTAGGTATAATTCTAACCCAAACTGTAACCCTAACCCTAACACTAACCCTAACATTATCACTAGCTCTACCTGCATTCGAACCCTAACCCTAGTTGTGACCCTATCCTAACTCTAACGCTAACCCTAACCCTAAACCTATCCTTAACCCTAACCTGAATCCTAACCCTAACTAACATTATCCCTAGCTCTACCCTAACCAAAACCTAAGCCTAGCCCAAGTCCAACACTAAATTTAACCTAACCCTAACCCTAACACTAACTCTAACCCTAACCGTAACCCTAACCTTTAATCTTACCCAAGATCAAGACCTAACCCTAACTCTAGCTCTAACACTAACCCTAACCCTAACCCTAATCCTATCCCTAAACCTACCACTAGGCCCTGCCCTCATCTTAACACTACCCTAACCCTAATTCAAACTCTAACCCATACCCTAACCCTAGAACTAGCCCAAAACTTAATCCTATCTCTAACATGAGCCTTAACCTTAGCCTTAATCCTAAAACTAACCGTAATTCTAATTCTAACCCTAACCCGAACCCTAGCACTAGCACTAAACTTAACCCTATCTCTAAGACGAGCCTTAACCCTAGTCTTACCCTAACCGTAACCCTAACACTAGCCCCAAAATTATGCCTATCTCTACCCGAACCCGAAGCAAAATTCTAGTTCTAACCCTAACGCTAACCCTAACCCTAATCCAATCCTAACCCTAAACCGATCCTTAACCATAACCCTAACACTAACACTTACCATAATCCTAACATTATCCCTAACTCTACCTTAAATCGAACCCTAACCGTAGCTCTAATACAAACCCTGAGCCTAACCCTAACACTAAAGCTAAACCTAACCCTAACCCTAACCCAAAACCTAACCCTATTTCTAACCCTAATCCTAACCGTAAACCTAACCCTAAACCTAACCCTAACCTTAAAACTTACCCTAGGTGTATCCCCATCCCTAATCCTAACACTAACCCTAACCCTAACACTAACACTAACCCTATCCCTAACCCAAACCCTAACCCTAAATCTAACCCTAACCCTAACCTTAAACCTTACCCTAGGTCTAGCCCTAACTTAAAATCTAGCTTTAACCCTAGCCCTCATACTAAGCCTAACCCTACCAATAAACCTAGCACTAGGCCCTGCCCTAATCTTAACACTAACCCTAACCCTAATTCTAATTCTAACCCTAACCCGAACCCTATCACTAGCCCAAAACTTAATGCAATATTTAACATGAGCCTTAATCCTACTCTTAACCCTACACTAACACTAGCCCTAAAATTATATCTAGCTTTACTTGAACCCAAACCTTACCCTAGTTGTAACCCTAACCCTAATCCTAAAGCTAACCCTAACCCTAACCTTAACCCTAAACCTATCCCTAACCCTAACCCTAACCCTAACCATAGCCCTAACCCTAACCCTAACCCTAACCCTAAACCTAACCCTAATCCTATCCCTAAACCTAACCCTAACCCTAACCCAACCATTATCACTTGATCTACCCTAACGCGAACCCTAACACTAGACCTAACGCAAACCGTAAACGTAACTCTAACGCTAACCCGAAACCTAACCCTAACCCTAACCATAACCCTAACCGTAATTCTAACTCTAAACCTAACACTAGGCCTAGACTAATCTTAACCCTAACCCTAACCCTAACTCTAGTTCTAACCATAACCCTAACCCTAACCCTAAACTTATTCCTATCCCTAACACTAACCCTACACCTAACCCTAACTTTAAACCTTAACCTAGGTATAACCCTAACCCTAACATCAGCCCAAACCCTAAGTCTAACCCTAACCTTATCCTTAACTCTATCCCTACACCTAAACTTAACCCTAACCCTAACCCTAAACTTAAACCTTAACCTAAGTGTAGCACTAACCCTTACCCTAACCCTAACCCTATTTCTAAACCTAACATTATCCCTAGCTCTTATCTATCCCGAACCCTAAACCTAACCCTATTTCTAACCCTAAACCGAAACTTAAACCTTACCCTATGTCTAAACATTAACCTAACCTTAGCCCTAACCCTAAACCTAACCCTAGCCCTAACCCTAACATACCCCAAGTTCTAGCCGTAACCCTAACCATAAACCTAGTACTAGGCCGAAAACTAACCCTAACCCTAACTCTAACTCTAGAATTAATTCTAACCCTAACCCAAACCCTAACACTAGCCCTAACACTAAACCTAACCCTAACCCTAACCCTCACCCTAACTTTAACACTTTCCCTAATCCTAAACCTAACCGTAACCCTATCCGTAAACCTAGCACTAGGCGTAGCCCTAATCTTAACACTAACGCTAACCCTAACCCTAACCCTAAACTTAACTCTAAACTTAAACCTAACCTGAGGTGTAGCACTAACCGTGACCCTAACCATAACCCTATCCCTAACCTAACATTACCCATAGCTCTACTCTACTAGAACCCAAACCCTAGCTATAACTTAAACCCTAAACCTAAACCTAATCCTAACCCTAACAATAGCCCTAACACTACTCCTAACCCTAACTCTAAATCTAGCAGTAACCCTAACCCTAACCTTTATTCTAACATCAACCTTAACCCTAACACTATCCCTAACCCTAACCCTAACTTAACTCAAAACCTAACTTTTAATCTTACCCTAGGTCTAGCACTAACCCTTACACTAACCCTAACCCTAACCCTAAACCTAACCCTAATTCTAACCGTAAACCTATCTCTAATGCAGCCCAAACCCTAATCCTAACTCTAACCTTAAAACTTACCCAAGGTCTAAACCTAACCCTTTCCCTAATTCTAACCCTAACCCTAACCCTAACCCTAACCCTATCTCTAACCCTAACATTAAATCTATACCTAAACCTATCCTTAACCCTTACTCTACTTCTATCCCTAACCCTAATGTTAGCTTTAACCCTAATCCTAACCCTAACCCTAACCCATACCTAACCCTAAAACTAAATCTAACCCTAAACCTAACCCTAACTATAAACCTAACCCTAGCCCTAACCCTAACCCTACCCTAACCCTAACCCTAAACATAACCCTAAACCTATTCCTAAACCTAACCCTAACCCTAACCCTAACCCTAATCTTAAATCTTACCCTGGGTGTAGCCCTAACCCTTACCCTAACCCTAAACATAACCCTAGGTCTAATCCTAACCCAAACCCTAAACCTAACACTAACCCTCACCCTAACATTATCTATAGCTCTACCCGCATCCGAACCATAAACCTAGTTCTAACCCTAACCCTAACACTAACGATAACCCTAATCCAAAACCTATCCTTAAGCCTAACCATAACCCTAACCCTAAGCCTAAACTAACATTATCCCTAGCTCTACCCTAACCATAAACCTAACCCTAGCCCTAATGCTAAACATAACCCTAAACCTAACCCTAACACTAACCCTAACCCTAGCACTAAACCTAACCATAATCCTAAATTTAATTCTAACCCTAATGCTAATCCGAACCCTATCCCGGGGCCTAACCCTAACCCTATTCCTAACACTAACCCTAACTCTAACTGTAACCCTAACCCTTACCCTAACCCTAACCCTAACCCTAACACTAAAACTAACCTTAATCCTAAACTTATTTCTAACCCTAACTTAACCCTAACCCTAACCCTAAAACTAACCCTTAACCCTAAACCTAAGACTAAACTTAACCCTAACCCTAACCTTAATTTAACCCTAACCCTAACTCTAACCCTCACCCTAACCCTAACCCTAACTCTAACCTAACCCTAACCCTAACTATAACCCTAGCCCTATCCATAGCCCTATTTTTAACCATAACCCTAATCCTAACCCTAACCCTAACCCTAACCATAGCTCTAGCCTTAGCACTACCCCTAACCCTAACCCTAACCCTGACCCGATTCATAGCTCTAGCCCTAAGCCTAACCCAAACCCTAACCCTAAACCTAACACCAACACTAACATTAACCCTAACCCTAACCCTAACCCTAACGCTAACACTAACGTATTTCTAGCTCTAGCGCTAACACAAACCTGAACCATAACCGTAACCCTAACCCTAACCCAAACCCTAGCCCTAGCCCCAAACCCAAAGCTAACCCAAATGCTAATTCTAACCAGGGCACTAACCCTAAACCAAACCCTAATTTTAGCCCTAGCCCAAACCCTAACCATAAACCTAAACCTATCCCGGGACCTTACCCTAAGCCTGGCCCTAGACCTAACACTAATCCTAACCCTAAACCTAACCCTAACCCTAACCCCAACCCTAACCCTAGCCCTAGCCCTAACTCCACCCTAACACTAACACTAATTCTATCCCGGGAACTAACACTAAAACAAACCCTAACCCTAGACTTAGCCCAAACCCTGATCCCTAACCCTAACCCTATCCCGGGCACTAACCCTAACCCTAGCCCTACCCCTAAACCTAACCTTAACCCTAACCCTAACCCTATCCCGAAGCCTAACCCTAACTCAAATCCTAACACTAAACCTAGCCCTAACCTTACCCTATCCCTAACCCTAGCCCTAGCCCTACCCCCAACCCTAACCCTAACCCTAACCCTAACCCTAAACCTAACCTAACAGTAACCCTAAATTTATTCCTACCTCTAGCCCTAATCCAAATCCTAACCCTAAACCTAACCCTAACCGTAGCCCTAGTCTAAATTTAACCCTAACCTTAACCCTAACCCTATCCAAGGAACTAACCCTAAACAAAACCCTAACCCTAGCCCTAGCCCTAACACTACCCTAACCCTATCCCTAACCTTAACCCTAACCCTAACTGTAACCCTAACCCTAGCCCAAGCCCTACCCTAACCCTAACCCAAACCCTACCCCGGGAGTTAACACTAACCCTAGCCATAGACCTAAACCTAATCTTAACCCTAACCTGAACCCTAACCCTAACCCTAATTCTAACACCACTTCTAACCCTACCCTATTTCTAGCTCTAGCACTAACCGTAACCCTAAACCTAAACCTAACCCTAATCTTAGCTCTAGACTTAACCGTAATCCTAACCCTAACCTTAATCCTAACCCTATCTTGGGTTCTAAACCTAACCTTAGCCCTAGCCCAAATCCGAACCCTAACCCTAATTCTAACCCTATTCATAGCTCTAGCCCGAAGCCTAACCTTAAACCTAACATTAACACTAACCATAACAGTAACCCTAACCCTAACACTAACCCTAATCCTAAACCTAACTCTAACCCTAAAACTAACTCTTCAACTAACACTAACCCTAACCGTAAGCCTAACACTAACCCTAACCCTAACCATAACCCTAAACTTAACCCTAACCCTAGCCCTAGCCCAAACCCTAACCCTGACACTATCTTAAGACCTAACCCTAACCCTAGACCTAGCCCTAAACCGAAACCTAATACTAACCCTAACCCTAACCCTAAACATAACCTAACCCTAACACTATCCCTAACCCTAATCCTATCCCGGGCCCTAAACCTAGCACTAGCCTAACCAAAATCCTACTTCGAAACCTAACTCAAATCCTAACCCCATCCCTATTCATAGCTCTAGCCCTAAGCATAACCCTAACCGTATCCCTAACCCTAACATTAACCCTAACCCTAACCCTAATCATAACCCTAACCCTAATTTTAATCCTATTCGTAGCTTTAGCCCTAACCCTAACCCTAACCCTAACCCTAACCCTAACCCTATCCCTAACACTAACCCTAAGTGAAGCCTAACCCTAACCCTAACACTAAACCTAACCTTATCCCTAACCTTAATTCTAACCCTAACACTAATTCTAACCCTATCTCTAACCCTAACCCTACCCTAACCCTAACCCTAACCCTAACCCTAACCCTAACCCTAACCCTAACCCTAACCCTAACCCTAACCCTAACCCTAACCCTAACCCTAACCCTAATCCTATTCGTAGGTCTAGCACTAACCCTAACCCTAACCCTAATCCTAACCCTAACCCTATCCCATGACGCACCCTAACGCTAGCCCTAGAGCTAACCATAAACCTAACCCTAACTCTAAACCTAACCCTAACCCTATTCATAGGTCTAGCCCTAAGTCTAACCCTAAGCCTAACCCTAACCCTAACCCTAACCATAACCCTAAGTCTAACCTAAACATTACCCTAACTCTAACCCTAACCTTAACCCTTACACTAACACTAACCCTAACCTTAACCCTATTCCTCGCTCTAATCCTAACCCTAACCCTAACCCTAGCCCTAACCATAAGCCTAACCCTACTCTAGACCTAGCCGTAATACTAACTCTAACCCTAACAAGACCTAGCCCTAACCGTAACCCTAAGGCTTATACCAAGCCTAAGTTTAAAAGTTGTTAACTGATAGTGTAACTATAAACTTCTTTTCAGTTTTAACCCTTAAGATGACAATCACTCTAACGCTAACTCTAACACTAGCCGTAGTTATAACACTCACCCTACGCCTGCCCTAAACCTAACCATAACCATAACCATGTCGCAAGCCCTAAACCTAGCACTAGCCCTATCCTTAACCCTAACCCTAACCCTAACACTTACCCTAACACTAAACGTAAACTTAACCCTATTCCTCACTCTAAGCGTAACCCTAAACCAAACCCTAGCCCTAGCCCTAACCCTAACCCTAAACCTATCCCAAAACCTAAGCATATAGAGGGCACTAATACTAAACCAAACCCAAACCCTAGCCCTAGCCCTAACCCTAACTCCAACCCTAACCCTAGCCCTAGCCCTAACGCTAATCCGAAAACTAAACCTAACCCGAAACCTAACCGGAAACCTAATCCTAACCTTAAATCTAAACCTAAACCTAGCCCTAACTTTAACCCTAATCCTAATCCTAACCTTAGCCCTAGCCCAAGCCCTAACCCTAATCCTTAACCTAACCCTATCCCGTGCCCTAACCCTAACCCTAGCCCTAGCCCTAAACTTAATCCTAACCCTAACCTTAACCGTAACCCTAACCCTAACTCTGACACTAACCATAACCCTAATCCTATTCATAGCCTAGCCCTAACCCTAAACCTAACCTTAACCCTAAATTTAGCCCTAGCCCTAAATGTAAACATACCCTAAACCTATTCCGGGCCCTAAACCTAAGCCTAGCCCTAGCCCAAACCCTAATTCTAACCATAACCCTAACCCTAATCCTATTCATACCTTTATTGCTAACCCTAACATTGACCCTAACCCTAACCATAATCCTAACACTAACTAAAACCCTAAACCTAACCCTAACACTTGTCCTAGTCCTAACACTAACCCTAACTCTAACCCTATCCTGGGCCGTAACCATAAACCTAGCCGTAGCCCTAACAAAAATCCTAACCCTAAACCAAACCCTAACCCTAAACCAAACCCTAGCCCTAGCCCTAACTCTAACCCTAACCCTAACCCTAGCCCAATGCCTAACCCAAACCCTAACACTAACCATAACCCTAACCCTATCCCGTGCCCTAACCCTAACACTAGCCCTAACTCTAACCCTAACCCTAAAGCAAACATTAACTGTAACACTAATCCTATTCGTAGCTTTAGCCTTAACCCTAACCCTAAACCTACCCTAACCCTAACCCTAACCCTATCCCTAACCCTAAACCTAATCTACGCCTAACTCTAACACTAACGCTATTCCTAACAATAAACCTTAACCCTAACCCTAACCCTATGCAAACCCTAGCCCTAGCCCTATTACAAACCCTAAACTTAATTCTAACCCCAACCCTAGTCCTAGCCGTAGCCCTAACCATTTCAGTAACCGTAACCCTATCCCTATCCTGTGCCCTATCCCTAACCCTAGCCTTAGCCCTAACCTTAATCCTAACCCTAACCCTAAACCTAACCCTAACCCTGACTCTAACACTAACCCTAACCCTAATCCTATTCGAAGGTCTAGCCCTAACCTTAACCCTAACCCTAATCCTAACCATATCCTGGGCCCTAAACCTAACCCTAGCCCTAGCCCTATCCCTAATCCTAACCCTAAATCTAACACTAACCCTAACCCTAACCCTAACCCTAAACTTAGGTTAGGTCTAGCCCTAAGCCTAACCCTAACCGTAACCCTAACCCTCACATTAACACTAACCCTAACCCATTCCTAACACTAAACCTAACCGTAACCCTAACCCTAAGTCTAACACTAATGCTAACCCTAATTATATTCATAGTTCTAGCCCGAACCCGAACCCTAACCCTAACTCTAACCCAAACCCTAACCCTATCCCTAACCCTAACGCTAAGTCTAAGCCTCAACCTAACCCTAATCCTAACCCTAACTCTAAAACTAACCCAACCCTAACCTTAATCCTAACCCTAACCCTAACCCTAACCCTAACCCTAACACTAACCCTAACACTAACCGTAGCCCTAGATCTAACCCTAAACCTAACCCTAACACTAACCCTAACTCTAACTCTAACCGTTTCCCTAACCCTAACACTAACCCTAACCCTAACCCTATTAAGCTCTAGCCCTAATTCTAAACCTAACCCTAACCCTAGCCCTATTCCTAAACCTACCCTAACCATAATTCTAAATCTAACCCTAAACCTAACACTAGCCCTAGCCCTAAAACTAACGCTACCCTAAACCTATCCTGGGCCCTAACACTAACACTAACCCTAACCCTAATCCTACCCTAACCCTAACGGAAACCCTAATCCTCACTCTGTCACTAACCCTAACTTTAATCCTATTTGTAGCTCTAGCACAAACACTAACCTTAACCCTAACCCTAACCATCCCTAACCATAACACTAAGTCTAATCATAACCCTAACCAAAACCCTAATCCTAACACTATCTTTAACACTAAGCCTAAACCTAATTCTAACCCTAAACCTAACCCTAAGACTAGCCCTAGCCCTAACAGTAACCCTAACGCTAACCCTATACCGGGCCATAACCGAACCACAAGCTTTAACCCTAACCTTAACCCAAACCCTAAACCTAACCTAACCCTAATAGTAAACCTAAACCTAACCCTAACGCTACCCTAATCCTAACCCTATTCATAGCTCTAGCCCTATGCCTAACCCTAATTGTATCCGTAACCCTAACATTAACCCTAACCCTATCCCTAACCCTAAACCTAAGTCTAAGCATAACTTTAACCCTAACCCTAACCCTATCCCTAACCCTAAACCTAACACTAAACCTAACCCTAATCCTAACCTTAATTCTAACCCTAACCCTAACTCTAACCCTAAACTAAATCAAACACTAACCCTAACCCTATTTCTATTTGTAGCTCTAGCCCTAACCCTAACCCTAACTCTAAACCTAACCCTAATCTTAGCCCTAGCCCAAACCGTAACCGTAAACTTAACCCTATTTCAGGCCCTAACCCAAACTATAGCCCTAGCCATAACCCTAACGCTAACCCTAACTTAAATATTATCCTAACCCTATAAATATCTCTAGGACTAACCCTAACCCTAACCCTACCCTAACCCTAACTTTATCCGGGGACCGAACCGTGGCACTAGCCCTAAACCTAATCCTAACCCTAACGCTAAATCTAACCATAACCCTAACAGGATACAGGGCGGTAAACCTAGCACTAGCCCTAACCCGAACCCAAAACCTAGCTCTAGCAAGAACCCAAACCCTAACCTTAACCATAACCCTAACCCTAACCCTAAACAAAAGCCTAAGTCTAGGCCTAACTATAACCCTAAACCTAACCCTAACTCTAATATTAACACTAACACTAACCCTAATCATATCACTAGCCCTAACCCTAACCCTTACCCTAACCCTAACCCTAACGATAACCCTAACCCTAATCCTAACCCTAACTCTAACCCTATTCCTAAACCTAACCCTGAGTCTTAACCTAACCCTAACCTTAACCTTAACCCTAACCCCAAACCTATTCCTAACCCTAAACCTAACCCTAATTCTAACCCTAACCCTAACACTAACCCTATCCTGGGCTCCAACCCTAACCCTAGTCCTAGCCCTAACCCTAACTCTAACCGTAATCCTAACCTTAACTTTACACCCTAAACCTAACCCTATCCCTAACCCTAACCTTAAGTCTAAGCCTAACCCTAAACCTAACCCTAACCCTAACCCTAAAACTAACACTATACCTAACGCTAACCCTAAGTCTGAGCATAACCCTAACCCTAACCTAACCCTAACCCTAACCCTATTCTAACCCTAACCCTAATCCTAACCCTAACCCTAACTCGAACACTAATCTTAATTCTAATTCTATCTGTAGCTCTAGCCCTAACCATAACCCTAATTCTAACCCTAACCCTAACCCGAACGCTAACACTAACCCTAACATTAATTTTATTCATAGCTCTAGCCCTAACACTAATCCTAACCCTAAGCCAAACCCTATCCCTAAAACTAACCCTAAGTCTAAGCCTAAGCCTAAACCTAACCCTAACCCTAACACAAAACCTAACCCTAATCCTAACCCTAACTCTAACCCTATTCCTAAATCTAAACCTAAGTCTTAACCTAACCCTAACCCTAACCATAAACCTAACCGAAACCTATCCCTAACCCTAACCCTAACCCTAATTCTAACCCGATCTTAACACTAACCCTATCCAGGGCCCTAAACCTAACCATAGTCCTAGCCCTAACCCTAACTCTAACCGTAACTGTAACCTTAAATTTACACCCTAACCCTAACCTTAAGTCTAAGCCTAACCCTAAACCTAACCATAACCCTAACCTTAAAACTGACCCTATCTCTAAAACTAACCCTAAGTCTAAGCCTAACCCTAAAACTAACCCTAACCCTAAACCTATTTCTAACCCTAACCCTAATCCTAACCCTAACACTAACCCTACCCTAACCCTAACGCTAACCCTATTTCTAACCCTATCCCTAACCCTAACCCTAACCCTAACCTAACCCTAACCCTAACTCGAACATTAACCCTATTTCTAAACCTATTCGTACCTCTAGCCCTAACCCTAACCCTAACCCTAACCCTACCCTAACCCTAACCTTAACCTTAATCCTAACCCTAAGCCTAACCCTAACCCTAAATTAGCCCTAGCACAAAATGTACCTGTAAACCTAACCCTAATTCGGGCCGTAACCCTAGCCCTAGCTTTAACCCTAACACTAACCCTAACCCTAAGCCTAACACTAACCCTATCCCTAACCCTAACGCTAACCCTATCCTTAACCATAACCCTTAGTCTAAGCCTACCCTAACACTAACCTAACCCTATCCATAACCCTAACCCTAAAGCTATCGCTAACCCTAACTCTAAGTTTAAGCCTAATTCTAAACCTAACCCTAACCTTAACACTAACCCTAACTCTAACCCTAACTTTAACCCTAACACTAAACCTAACACTAATTCTAAACTTACTTCTAACCCTAAACATAACCCTAACCCTATCCCTAACTCTACCCTAACCCTAAACTTCACCATAATCCTAACCCTAAGCCTAACCCTAATCTAAACCCTAACCCTACCGTAATTTAACCCTAAATCGAACACTAAACCTAACCCTAATCCTATTTGTAGCTCTAGACCTAACCCCAACCCTAACCCTAAACCTAACCCTAATCTTAGCCCTAGCCCAAACCGTAACCATAAACTTAACCATATTTTGGTCACTAAACCAAACCATAGCCCTAGCCGTAACCCTAACGCTAACCCTAACTTAAATATTATCCTAACCCTATACATATCTCTAGCCCTAAGCCTAACCCTACCCCTAACCCTATCCCATACACTAACACGAACACTAATCCTAACCCTAACCCTAACCTTAATTCTAACCCTAACCCTAACCCTAAACCACTCCTTAACCATATCCCTACCCTAAACATAACCCTAATTTTAACCGGAACCCTAACTGGAAACTTAACCCTATCTCTACACTCACCCTAACTTTAATCCTATTCGTAGCTCTAACTCTAACCCTAACCCTACCTTTAACCCTAACCCTAACCCTAACCCTAAGTCTAAGCATAACCCTAACCCTAACCCTAACCCAAACCCTAAACCTAAAACTAAACCTAACCCTAATCCTAACCTTAATTCTAACCCTAACACTAAACCTAACCCTACCCTAACCCTAAATCGAACACAAACCCTAACCCTAATTCTACCTAACCCAAACCCTAATTCTAACCCTAACCCTATCCAGCGTTGTAACCCTACCATAGCCCTAACCCTAACCCTAACCCTAAAATTAACCCTAACCCTAACCCTAAACCTAACCCTAACCCTACTCTAAACTAACCCTAAACCTTATCCAATTCCTAGCTCTAACCCTAACTTTAACCATTACCCAAACCCTAACCCTATCCCGGGCCCTAAACCAAACCTTGGACCTAGCCCTAACCCTAACCCTAACCCGAACCCTATTAATAGCCCTAGCCCTAAGCCTAACACTAACCCTAACCCTAACCCGAACACTAACACTAACATTGACCCTAACACTAACCCTAACCCAATCCTGGGCGCTAACCCTAACCCTAGCTCTAGCCCTAACCCTAATGCTAACCCTAAACCTAACCCTAACCCTAGGTATAGACAAAACCCTAACCCTAAACCTAACCCGGAACCGGGCTCTAAACCAAACCCTAGCCCTAGCCCTAACCCTAACCCTAATCCTAACACTAACCCAAACTATAACCCTATATATATCTCTAGCCCTAATCCTAACCTTAACCCGAACACTAACACTAACCCTAATCCTTAAACTATACCTAGCTCTAGCCCTAAACCTAACCCTAACCCTAACCCTAAACCTAACCCTAACCCTAACCCTAGCCCTAGCCTTAATCGTAACCCTAACCCTAATTCTATCCCGGGCCCTAACCCTAAGCCTAGCCCTAGCCCTAAACCTAATCCTAACCCTAACCCTAAACCTAACCCTAATCCTATCCCAGGCCCTATTCCTAGCACTAGCATAACCGTAACCCTAAGTCTAAGTCTAACACTAACCCTAACCTTAAAAACTTAGCCCTAGCCCTAAACCTAACTCTAATTCTAACCTAACCCTAGGCCTAACCCTAACCCTAAAAATAATCTCAGTCCAAAGTTTCACAGTAATGTTAATCGATACTCTAACTCTAAACTTATTCCAAGATTTAACCCATAAGATAACACTAACCCTAACTCTAAACGTACTCTAACCATCAACCTAACCCTAACACTAACTCTATACCTAGCCCTAATTCTAACTCTAAATATAACCGTAGTTCTAACCCTATCCCTAACCCTAAACCTAACCCAAGGTTTATGCCTAACCTAACCCTAACCGTAACCCTAACCCTAACTCTAACACTAACCCGATCCTAATCCTAACCCTAGCCCTAGCCCTAAACCTAATCCTAAACCTAAACCTATCCCGGGCCCTAACCCTAACCCTAACCCTAACCTTAACACTAAACCTACCCTTAATCTAACACTAACACTAACACTAAACCTATTCATAACCCTAAACCAAATCCTAAGCCTAACCCTACCCTACCATAGCCCTCGCACTAACCCTAAACCTAACTCTATTTCTAATCCTATCCCGTCCCAAAACCTAACCCTAGCCCTACCCCTAACCCTAACCCTAACCCTAACCCTAACCTTAACCCTAACCAAAACCCTAAACCTAAGTCTAAGCCTAAGCCTAACCCTAACCCTAAACCTAGCCCTTGACCTAATCCTAACACTAAACCTAACTCTAAAGCTAAACTAGCCCTAGTCAGAACCCTAACCCTAACACTTTCCCAGGCCAAAGTTTCACAGTAATATTAATCGATAATGTAACTCTAAACTTATTCCAAGTTTTAACCCATAAGATAACACTACCCCCAACTCTGATGCTAACCCTAGCCCTCGGCCTAACTCTAACCCTAACATTATACCTAGCCCTAATTATAACTCTAAACTCTAACCGTAACCGTAGTTCTAACCCTATCCCTTACCCTAAACCAAACCCAAGGTTTAGGCCTAACCCTAACCCTAACACTAACACTAACCCAAAACCTAACCCTATCCCTAACCCTAACCCTAAGTCTAAGCCTAACCCTAACCCTAAACCTAAACCTAGCCCTAACCCTAAACCAAACCCTAACCCTAACTCTAATTCTAACCTAGCCCTATGCCTAACCCTAACCCGAATACTATCCATAAACTTAGCACGAGCCCTAATCCTAACCCAAACACTATCCCTAATACTAACCCTAAACCTAACCCTAACTCTATCCCTAACCCTAATCCTAAGTCTAAGCCTAACCCTAAACCTAACCCTAACACTAACCCTAACCCTAATTTTAGCTCTAGCCCTAACCGTAACCATAAACCTAACCCTATTTCGGGCCCTAAACCTAACCCTAAAACCGATCCCTAAACCTAACCCTAACCCTAACCTTAACCATAACCCTAAACCTAACGCTAACCCTAACACTAAACCTAACCCTAATCCTAACTTTAATTTTAAGCCTAACCCTAACCCTAACACTATCCCTAACCCTAACCCTAACCCTATCCATAACCCTAACCCTTAGTGTAAGCCTAACCCAAACCCTAACCCTAAACCTAACCCTAACCCTAACCCTAACCCTAAAACTAAACCTAACCCTAATCCAAAATCTAATCCTAACCCTAAACCTAACCCTAAAACTAGCCCTAGCCCTAAACCTAACTCTATACCTATCCCTATCCCGGGCCCAAACCCTAACTCTAGCCCTACCCCTAACCTTAATTCTAACCCTAACCCTAAACCTAACCATAACGCTAACTCTAACACTAACCCTAACCCTAATCCTATTCATAGCTCTAGCCCTAACCCTAACCCTAACCATAAAACGAAACCTAATATTAGCCCTAGCCAAAACAGTAATTTTAACCATAACCCTATTCCGGGCCCTAACCCTAACCAGTACTAGCCCTAACCCAATTTCTAACCCAAACCCCAAACATAACACTAACCCTATACAGTGCCATAATCAAAACCTAGCCCTAACCCTAACCCTAAACCTAACCCGAACACTATTTATAGCTGTACCCTAAGTCTAATTCTAAACCTAACCCTAACTCTAACACTAACATTACCTCTAAACCTAACGCTAACCCTAACACTAACATTAAACCTAAACATAAACCTAACACTAATCCTAGCCCTAGATCTAACCCTAGCCCTAAAGCTAACACTATACCGGGTCCTAAACCAAAATTTACCCCGAGCCCTAACCATAACCCTAATTCTAACACTAACCCTAACCCTAACCCTATATATATCTCTAGGCCTAAGCCTAACCCTAACCCTAACCCTATCCCATACACTAACACGAACACTAATCCTAACCCTAAACCTAACCTTAATTCTAACCCTAACCCTAACCCTAAACCACTCCTTAACCGTATCCCTACCCTAAACCTAACCCTAATTTTAACCCGAAACCTAACTGGAAACTTAACCCTATCTCTACACTCACCCTAACTTTAATACTATTCGTAGCTCTAACTCTAACCCTAACCCTACCTTTAACCCTAACACTAACCCTATCCCTAACCCTAACCCTAAGTCTAAGCATAACCCTAACCCTAACCCTAACCCTAACCCAAACACTATTAATAGCCCTAGCCCTAAGCCTAACACTAACCCTAACCCTAACCCTAACCCTAAAACTAACATTAACCCTAACCCTAACCCTAAACCTATCCTAGCTCTAGGCCTAAACTTAATGCTAACCCTAGCCCTAGCTCTAGCTCTAAACTTAATGCTAACCCTAAACCTAACCCTAAACCTAGGTCTAGACCAAACCCTAGCCCTAGCTCTAGCCCTAAACTTAATGCTAAACCTAAACCTAACCCTAAACCTAGGTCTAGACCAAACCCTAACCCTAAACCTAAACAGATACCGGGCTCTAAACCAAACCCTAGCCCTAGCCCTAACCCTAACCCTAATCCTAACACTAACCCAAACTATAACCCTATATATATCTCTAGCCCTAACCCTAACCCTAACCCTAACACTAACACTAACCCTAATTCATAAACTATACCAAGCTCTAGCCCTAACCCTAACCCTAACCCTAAGCCTAAACCTAACCCTAACGCTAATCCTAGCCCTAAACCTAACCCTAAGTCTAAACCTAACCCTAACCCTAAACCTAAATCTAGCACTAGCCCTAAACCTAACCCTAACCCTAACTCTAATCTTAACCTAGCCCTATGCCTAACCCTAAACCGAATACTATCCGGGCCCTAAACCGAGGACAAGCCCTAATTCTAACCCAAACACTATCCCTAATCCTAACCCTAACCCTAACCCTATTCGTAGCTCTAGCCCTAAGCCTAACCCTAACACTATCTCTAATCCTAACATTAACCCTAAACCTAACCCGAACCCTAACCCTAAACCTATTCCGGGCCCTAACCCTAACCCTAACCCTAACCCTATCGCTAACCCTAAACCTAATCCTAACACTAACCTTAACCCTAACTCTAACACTAACCCTAACCCTTATCCTATTTTTAGCACTACCCCTAACCTTAACCCTAACCCGAACCCTAACCATTTTTCGGGCCATAACCCTAACTCTAACCCTAACCCTATCCCTAACCCTAACCCTAAACCTATCCTTAACACTATCCCTATACCGAGCCCTAAACAAAATTTTAGGCCTAGCCGTAACCTTAACTCATATCCTAACAATAACCCTAACCCTAACCTTATATCTCTCTAGCCCTAAGCCTAACCCTATCCCTAACCCTAAGCCTGATACTAACCCTGACTTTATCCTGGACCCTAAACCTAGCACTAGGCCTAAAACTAACCCTAACCCTAATCCTAACCCTAACCCTAACACTAACCCTATCCATAGCCATAGCGCTATCCTGGGCCCTAACCCTACACTTAGCCCTAACCCTAACCCTAACACTAACCCTAACCCTAACCTAACCCTAACCCTAACATTGACCCTAGCCCTAACCCTAACCCTAAACCTAACCCTAACTCTAACCCTAAAATAACTCTAACACTAACCTAATACTTATCCTATACCTAGAACTAGCCATAACCCTAAAACTAACCCTAACCCTAACCCTAACCATAACCATAACCATAACCTTAACCCTAACTCTAGTCTATTCCTAACCCTAAACCTAACCCTAACCCTAAAACTAACACTAACCCAAATTCTATTCATAGCTCTAGTCCTAAGACTAACCCTAACAGTAAACATAACCCTAACATTAACCCTAACTCTAACTCTAACCCTAACACTAACACTAAGCCTAACCCTAATCCTAATCTTAATTTTAATCCTAACCCTACTTCTAACCCTATTCCTAAGCCTAATACTAACCCTAACCCTAACACTAACACTAAACCTAACCCTAATCCTAACCTTAATTTTAACCCTAACCCTAATTCTATCCCTAACCCTAACCCTAACCCTAAACCTAACCCTATCCCTAAACCTAACACTATCCCGTGTCCTAACCCTAAGTCTATACCTAACCCTAATCCTAAACCTAACACTAACCCTATCCCTAACACTAATCCTAAGTCTAAGGCTAACCCTAACCCTACCACTAATCCTACTCCTAACCAACCATACCCCTAACCCTAACCCTACCCGTACCCTACCCCTATTCTAACGCTAACCCTAACCCTAAACCTAATGGTAACTCTAACACAATCACTAATCCTAATCCTAATCCTATTCGTAGCTCCAGCCCTTACCTTAACCCTAAACCTAACCCTAACCGGGCTGTAAACAAAACCCTAGCCCTAGCCCTAAACCTAACACTACTCCTAACACTAACCCTAACCCTAACCCTATATATATCTCTAGTCCTAAGGCTAACCTAATCCTAATCCTACCCCTAAACCTAACCCTAAACCTAACCCTATCAAGTGCTTTAACCCTAGCAATAGCCCTAACCCTAACCCTACACCCTAACGCTAAACCTAACCCTAACATTAAACCAAACCCTAACCCTAACCCTAATCCTAACCCTAACTCTAACTCTAATCCTAACTCTCACACTAAACCTAACCCTTATCCTATACCTACCACTAGCCCTAACTTTAACCCTAACCCTAACTGTAACCCTAACCATAACCCTAACCCTAACTCTATCCCTAATTCTAACCCTAAGTCTAAGCCTAACACTAACAGTAACCCTAACCCTATCCCTACCCCTAAACCTAACCCTACACCTAACCCTAAGCCTAAGCCTAACCCTTACCCTAACCCTAACATTAACCCTAACCCTAACCGTAATCCTAACCCTAACTCTAAACCTGACCCTAAATCTAACACTAACCATAAAGCTTATCCTATATCTAGCTCTAGCCCTAACCCTAACCCTAACCCTAACCTTAACGCAAACCATAACCCTAACCTTAACCCTAATCCTAGCCATAGCCTTAAACATAACCATAACCCTAAACCTATTTGGGCCCTAACCCTAAATATAGCCTAGCCCTAAACCTAACCCTAACACAAACCCTTACCCTAACCCTAACCCTAATCCTATCCAGGGCCCTAAACCTAGCACGAGCCCTAACTGTAACCCTAATTCTAACCCAAACCCTAACCCTACCCCTTACCCTATTCATAGCTCTAGCCCTAAGCATAACCCTACCCATATTCCTAACTCTAACATTAACCCTAACCCTAACCCTAATCATAAACCTAACTCTAACCGTAACTCTAACCCTACCCTACCACTAAATGAAACCATAAGCCTATCCCTAACCCTAACCCTAAGTGAAGCCTAACCCGAACCCGGACCCTAACAATAAAACTAACCCTAGACCTAAACTTAATTCTAACCATAACCCTAACCCTAACCCAATCGCTAACACTAACCCTAACCCTAATCCTAACCCTAACCCTAAGTCTAACACTAACCCTAATCCTTATCCTATTTCTATCTCTAACCCTAACCCTAACCCTAACCCTAACCCTATCCCTAAACCTAACCCTAAACCTAACCCTAAACCTAAACCTAACACTAACAATAACCATATTCCTAAATTTAATTCTATAACCCTAACCCGAAAACTATCCCTAACCCTAACTCTAATCCTAAGTCTAAGCCTAACCCTAACCCTAACCCTAAACCTAACCATAACCCTAACCCTAACCCTATACATAGTTCTAGACCTAAGCCTAACCCTAACCGTATCCCTAACCGTAACATTAACCATAGCCCTAAACCTAATCCTAATCCTGACCCTATCTCTAATTCTAACCGTAAGTCTAAGCCTAACCCTAAGCCTAACCCTAACCCTAACCCGAACCTTAACTCTAATCCTAAGTAGAAGCCTAACCCTAACCCTAAATCTAACACTAACACTAAACCTAACCCTGACCCTAAACTTAATTCTAACCCTAACCCTAACCCTAACCGTTTTGCTAACCCTAAACTTAATCCTAACCCTAAACCTAACCCTAACTCTAACACTAATACTAACACTTATCGTATTCCTAGTACTAGCCCTAACCGTAACTCTACCCTAACCATAACCCTAAACTCAACCCTAACCCTAGCCCTAGCCCTAACCCTAACCCTAAGACTAACCCTACCCGGGCCCTAACCCTAAATCTAGCCTTCGCCCTTACCTAACCCTAACCCTAACCCTAAACCTAACCCTAACCCTAAGTCTAAGCCTAAGCCTGACGCTAACCCTAACTCGAACACTAAGCCTAACTATAATCCTATTTATAGCTCTAGCCCAAACCCTAACCCTAACCTTAAACCTAACCCTAATCTTAGCCCTACCCTAACCATAACCAGAAACCTACCCTATTTCAAACCTTAACCGTAAGCCTAGCTCTATCCGTAACCCTAAATCTAAACCTAACATAAACCTAAACCTAACCCTATACATATATCTAGCCCTATGCCTAACCCTAACCCTAAACCTCATCCTAACTTTATCCTGGACCCTAGCCGTAGCACTAGTCCTAAACCTAATCCAAAACCTAACGCTATATCTAACCCTAACCCTAACCCTATACCGGGCCGTAACCCTAGCACTAACCCTAATCCTAACCCTAACCCTAATCCTAACATTAACCCTAAACCTAACCGTAATTCTAAACCTAATCCTAACCCTAACCCTAACTCTAAGACTAACCCTAATCCTTATTCTATTTCTATCTCTTGCATTAACCCTAAACCTAACTCTAACCCTAACCCTCACCCCAACCCTAACATTAACCCTAAACCTAACCCTAATCCTAGCATTACCCCTAAACCTAATCCTAACCCTAAATCTAACCATAACCCTAACCCAAAACCTTAACCCTAACCCTAACCCTAGTCCTAACCCTAAATTTAACGCTAAATCTATCCCAGGCCATCACCCTAGCCCAGGCCTAAACCTAACCCTAACCCTAACTCTAACCCTAATCCTAACCCTAACCCTATTCCTAACCATAACCCTAAGAGAAGCCTAATTCAAACCATAACCCTAAACCTAACTCTAACCCTAACCCTAACCCTAACCCTAACCCTATCCCTAACCCTACCCTAACGCTAACGCTATCGCTAAACCCTAACCTAAACCTAACCCTCACCCTAACCCTAACTCTAACACTAACCCTAATCCTTATCCTATACCTATCTCTAGCCCTAACCCTAACCCTAACCCTAACACTAGTCCTATGCCGGACCCACACCTAGCACTAGCCCTAACCCTAACCCTAACCCTAACCCTATACCGGGCTCCAAACCAAACCCTAGCCCTAGCTCTAACCATAACTCTAATCCTAAAACTAACCCTAAACCATTCCCTATATATATATATCTAATCCTAACCCAAACTTTAACCCTAATCCTACCCCTAAACCTAACCCTACCCATAACCTTATCCAGGGCCCTAAACCTAGCACTAACCCTAACCCTAACCTTAACCCTAACCCTACCCTAACCCTAACCCTAGCTCTAGCCCTAACACTAACCCTAAAGCTAACCCTATTTCAGGGCCTAACCCTAACCTTAGCCCTAGCCCTAACCCTAATCCTAACCCTAAGACTAACCCTAACCGTAACCCTAACCCTTACAGTAACACTAACCCTAACCCTAATTTAAACCCTAACCCTAACCGTAACCCTAACACTACTCTAACACTAACCCTAACATTAATCCCATTTGTAACTCTAGCCTTAACCCTAACCTTAACCCTAACCCTAACCCTAACCCTATCCCTAACCTAACCCTAAGTCTAAGCCTAACCCTAACACTACCCTAACCTTAAACCTAACCCTATCCCTAACCCTAATCCTAACCCTAACACTAACCTAACACAAATCTTAACCTTAATTCTAACCCTAAACATAACCCTAAGCCTATTCCTAATTCTAACCCTAACCATAATTCTAACCCTAACACTAACCCTAACCCTAAACCTAAACATAACCATAACATTAACACTAATCCTAACGCTTATTCTATTCCTAGCTCTAGCCCTAAACCTAACCCTAAACCTAACCCTAACCCTACCCTAACCTTAATTCTAACCCTAACCCTAACACTAACCCTATTCCTAACCATTACTCTAACCCTAAACCTAATCCAAACTTTAAGCCTAATCCTAACCCTAGCCCTAGCCCTAACCCTAACCCTAACCTAACCCTAACCCTATCCCTAACCCTAACCATAACCATAACCCTAGCTCTAGCCCTAAACCTAACGCTAACCGTAACTCTAATCCTAACCTAGCCCTAGTCCTAACCCTAACCCTAACACTATTCCCAGGCCAAAGTTTCACAGTAATGTTAATCAATACTGTAACTCTAAGCTTATTCCCAGTTTTAACTCATAAGATAACACTAACCCTAAATCTAACTCTAACCCTAGTACTTGGCCTAACTCAAAACCTAACTTTCAACCTAGCCCTAATTCTAACTATAACCATAACCATAGCTCTAACCCTATCCCTAACCCTGAAGCTAACCCAAGGTTTAAGATTAACACTTTACCTTACAATAACGCAAACCCTAACTCTAACCGTAAACCTAACCCTAACCATAACCCTATTTGGGCCCTAACCCTAGCACTAGCCATAATCCTAACCCTAACTTTATCCGTAATCCTAACCCTAACCCTAACCCTATTCATAGCTCTAGCCCTAGCCTAAACCTAACCTTATTTCTAACCCTAACATTAACCCTAACCCTAACCCTAATCCTACCCTAACTCTAACTGTAACCCTAACCCTAACTCTAACACTTATCCTAACTTTAATTCTATTCGTAGCTCTAGCCTTAACCCTAACCCAATCGCTAACGCTAACCCTAACCCTAACACTAACCCTAACAATAACCCTAAACCTATCTCAAACCCAAGCCTGACCCTAACCCTAATTCTAACCTTAAAACTTACCGTAGGTCTAACCCCAACCAAACCCTAAGCCTAACTCTAACACTAACGCTATCTCTAACCCTAACCCTAAACCTAACCCTAACCCTAACCGAAACCCTACACTAACGCTATCTCTAACCCTAACCCTAACCCTACCCTAACCCTAAACCTAACCCTTATCCTATCCCTAACCCTAACCCTAACCCTAAACTTAAACCAAACCTTGGTGTATCGCTAACCCTAATCCTAACCCTAACCCTAACCCTAATCCTATCCTTAACTCTAACCTTAAAACTAACCCTATCCCTAACCCTAACCCTAATAGTAACCCTAACCCTAAACCTAACCCTAAACCTAACCCTAAACCTATCCTTTACTCTAACCCTAAACTTAACCCTATCCCTAACCCTAACCCTAATAGTAACCCTAATCCTAAACCTAATCCTAACGCTAACCCTAAACCTAAACTTACACCTTACCCTAGGTATAGCACTATCCATAACCCTAACCCTAACCCTATCCCTATTTCTAACATTATTCCTAGCTGTACACTAACCCGAACCCTAACCCTACCCTAACATAAACCCTAACCCTAACCCTAACCCTAACCGTAACCCTCACCCTATCCCTAAACCTAACACTAACTCTAACCCTAATCCTAACCCTAATTCTAATCCTAACCCTATCCCTAACCCTAACCCCACCCTCACCCTAACCCTAACCCTAAAACTAACCGAACCCTAAACCTAGCCCTAACCCTAACTCTAACCGTAGCAATAGTCCTAAACTTAACCCTATCTCTAAAACAAGCCTTAACCCTAGCCTTAACCCTAAACCTAACCCTAATTCTAACACTAAGCCAAAGCCTAGACCTAGCCCTAAACTTAAACCTATCTGTAACACGAGTCTTAACCTGAGCCTAAACCCAAACCCTAACCTTTAAACTAGCCCTAATTATCACTAGATTTACCCGAAACCGAACTCTAACCCTAGTTCTATCCCGAACTCTAACCCTAAACCTAACCCTAGCCCTAAGCCAACCCTAATCCTAAAACTAACACTAACCCTAACCCTAAACATAACACTAACCTTAATCCTTACCCTAGGTGTAGCACTAACCGTAACCCTAACCCTAACTCTATCGCTATTCTTAACATTATCTCTAGCTCTACTCTAACCCTATACCTAAACCTAAACCTAACCCTAACACTAGCCCTAACCCAAATTCTAACCCTAACCATAACCCTACCCCGAAACCTATCCCTAAACCTAACCCTAACCCTAACCTAACCCTAACCCTATTTCTAGTCCTAACCCTAACCCTAACCCTAACCCTAACCTTAAACCTTACCTAGATGTAGCACTAACCCTACCCTAACCTAACCGTAATCCAAAACCTAAACCTATCCTTATCCCTAAAACTAGAACTAGGCCCTGCCCTAATCTTAACACTAACCTTAACCCTAATTCTAATTCCAAACCTAACCCTACACCTAGCACTAGCCCTAAACTTAACCCTATATCTAACACGAGCTTGAAACCTATGCTTAACCAAAATCATAAACCTATCCCTAACACTAACCCAAAACCTAACACTAACCCTAAGCCTAACCTTAAACCTTACCCTAGGTCTGACCCTAATCCTAACCATAGCCCTAAACCTAACACTAACCATAACCCTAACCCTAACCCTAACCTTAAAACTTATTTTAGGTCTAGCCCAAACCCTAACCCTACCACTAACCCTAACCCTAACCTTAACCCTAACCATAACCCTAAACTTATCTCTAACCCAACCCTAACCCTAAACCCAAACCTAACCTTAAAACTTACCCTAAGTCTAACCCTAACCGTATCCCTAAACCTATCCCTAACCCTAACCCTAACCCTACCTCTAACCCTATCTCTAATCCTAACCCTAACCCTACTGGAACCCTAACCTTAACCTTACCCTATGTCTAGACCTAACCCTAATCTAGCTCTAACCCTAACCCTAACTAACCCTATCCCTAAACCAATAACTAGGCCCTGCCCTAATCTTAACACTAACTCTAACCCTAATTCTAATTATAACCCTAACCCTTAACCTAGCACTAGTCCTAAACTTTACCCTATCTCTAACATGAGCATGAACCCTATCCTTAACAATAACCCTAACCCTATATCTAACCATAACCCTAGCCCTAACCCTAACCTAAACCTAACCTTAAACCTTACCCTAGGTCAGACCCTAACCCTATCCATAACCCTAAATCTAACCCTAACCCTAACCCAAACCATAACCTTAAACCTTACCCTAGGTCTGAACCTAACCCTAACCCTAGCCCTAACCCTAACCCTAACCCAAACCCTAACCCTAACCCTAACCCAAACCCTAACCCTAGCCCTAACCCTAACCCTAACCCTAACCTTAAACCTTATCTTAGGTATAACCATAACCCTAACCCGAGCCCTAACCCTAATCCTACCCTAACCCTAACCCTATCGCTAACCCTAACCCTAACCCTAACCCTAACACTAACCTTAACCAACCCTAGGTGTAACACTAACCCTAACCCTAAACCTAACCCTATCTCTAGCCCTAACATTACCCTAGCTCTACTCTAACCTGAACTCTAACCCTATCCCTAACCATAACCCTATCCCTCACAGTCACCCTAAATCTACAGCTAACCCTAATATTATCCCTAGCTATACCTTAACCCGAACTTAACCCTAACCCTAACCCTACCCGTAGCCCTAACCCTAACCCTAGTTCTAGCCCTAACCCTAACCCTAACCCTATCCCTAACCCTAACCCAAACCCTAACCCTAACACTAACCTTAAATCTTAGTCTAGGTGTAGCACTAACCCAAACCCTAAACCTAACTCTATTCCTAACCCTAACTCTAAACTTAAACCATACACTAGGTCCAACCCTAACCCACCATAGCCGTAACACTAACACTAACCTTAACACTAACCCTAACCCTAACCCTAACTCTAACCCTAGTAATAGGCCGTGAACTAACCATAACCCTAAACCTAGCCCTAACCCTAACCCTAACCCTAACCCTAACCCTAACCCTAACCCTAATCCTAAACCTATCCTTTACCCTAACCATAACCCTATTTCTCATTCTAACCCTTACCCTAACTTTAAACCTTACCTAGGTGTAGCACTAATCCTAGCCCTAACCCTTACCCTAGCGGTATCCGTAACCCTAACACTAGACCTAGCCCTAACCCTAAACCTAACCCTAACCCTACCCCTAACACTAACCCTAAACCTGACCCTAACCCTAGCCTTAGCCCTAAACCTAAACATAACCCTATACCTAGCCCTAGCCCTAACCCTAAACATAATCCTAACTCAGGGCCTAGACCTAACCCTAACCCTAACCCTGACCCTAGCACTAACACTAACGCTGACACTAAGCATGAACTTAAACATAACCATAAACCTAATGCTAACCGTATCCGGCAGTCTCACTCTAAACTTATTTCTAAATAAAATCTAACAGAATCCTTTACCTTAACCCTAATGCTAACCCTAAATCTAACCCTCGCACTAAAGCTAACCCTAACACTAATCTTAACCTTAACCTTAACCCTAGAACTAAACCTAATCCTAACCTTAACTCGAATTTTAACCATAGCCTTTACCTTAACCCTAACCCTTAACCTAACCCTAACCCAAACCCTAGTACTAGCCTTAAACCTAACCCTAACCCTTACCATAGCCTCAGCCTAATTATAAAACTAACCCTAAAGCTAGTCCTAGTCCTAACCTTAAACCTAACCTAACCCTAGCCCTAGCCATAACCCTAACCCCTACACTAATCATAGCACTAACACTAATGCTACCCCTAAGCTTAAACCTAAACCTAACCATAAACCTAATGCTAACCCTATCCTGTAGTCTCACTCTAAACTTATTACTTAACATAAACCTAAAATAAATAGTAAACATAACTCTAAACCTAAATCAAACCCTAATGCAAATGCTAACCCTAACGCTAAGCCTAACCCTAACCCAAGCACTAACCCTAGCCCTAAACCTAACCCACACCCTAACCCCAACCTTAACCCTAAACCTAACCCTAACACTTACCCTAATACAAACAGTAACCATAGCACTAATCCTAACCCTAAATCTAAACCAAACGCTAAAGCTAACTTTAAGGCTAACCCTAAACCTAATGCTAAACCTAGCCTTAGACCTAACCCTAAACCTAACCCTAAACCTAGCCCTAGCCCTAACCCTAACTCTAACCCTAAACCTAGCACTAACACTAACGCTAACCCTAAGCTTAAATCTTAACCTAACCATAAACCTAATGCTAAGCCTAACTGGCACTCTCACTATAAAGTTAATTCTAAAACAAAAACCTAAAACAAACAGTAAACATAACCCAATTCCTACCCTAAATCTAACCCTAACAATACTGCTAACACTAACGCTAACCCTAATCCAAACGAAGCCCTAGCCCTAACCCTAACCCTAAACCTAGCCCTAGTCATAACCGTAACCCTAACTGTAGCACTAGCACTAAACCTAACCCTAATCTTAAACCTAGCCCTAGCCCAAACCCTAACCCTAACCCTAACCCTAGCATTAACATTAAGGTTAACGCTGAGCTTAATCCTAAATCTAACTATAAACCTAATGCTAACCCTAACCAGCACTCTCACTCTAAACTTATTTCTAAATATAAACCTAATACAAACCTTAACCATAATGCAATTCCTAACACTAAATCTAACCCTAACTCCAATGCTAACCCTAACACTAACCCTAACCCTAACCCTAGCCCTAGCACTAATCCTAACCCTAATTATAACCTATGATAGCCCTAATTTTAGCCTTAATCCAAACCCTAAACCTCTCCATAACCCTAAACCTAAAACTAGTCCTAGCCCTATCCCTAAACCTAATGCTAACCCTAGCCCTAGCCCTAACCCTAGCACTAGCCCTAACCCTAAACCTAACTCTAACTTAGCCCTTGCCCTAACCTTAACCCTAACACTAACCCTAGCCCTAGCCTAACCCTAACGCTAACCCTTAATTTATCACTAACACTAACCCTAACCCTAAGTTTAATCCTAAACCTAACAAGAAGACTAAGGTTAACTTTAACTGGCACTCTCATTATAAACTGATTTCTAAACTTAAACCTAACACAAACAGAAACCATAACCCTAATCCTAACCCAAAATCTAACCCTAATGTTAATGCTATCTCTAAAGCTAACCCTAACCAAAACCCTAGTCCTAGCCCTAACCCTAAACCTAACCCTACCCCGAGCCGTAACCCCAACCGTAACCCTAACCCTAATCCTAACCCTAGCCCTAGCCCTAAACCTAACCCAAAACCTAACCCACGCCCTAACCCTAACCGTAATTCTAAAACTAACCCTAGCCCTAGCCTTAAGCCTAACCGTAAACCTAAACCTAATCTTAGCCCTAGCCCTAACCCTAACGCTAACCCTAACCCAGGCCTAGCTCTAACCCTCACCCTACCCCTAGCCCTTGCCCTTATCCTAAACCTGTGCCTAACCCTAACCCTAGACCTAACCCTAAACCTAAACATAAACTAGTACAAAACCTAACCCTAACCCTAATTCTATACTTAACTCTAACTCAAAAGGGTACTCTAAACTAATTCCTAACGCTAACACTAACCCTAACTCTAGCCCTAAAACTAGGCCTAGGCCTAACCCTATCCCTAGCCCTAACCCTAACCCTAAAACTATTTATAGCCCTAACCCTGGCCCTAGTCATAACCCTAACTTTAACCCTAACTTTAACCCTAACCTTAACCCTAAGCCTAACCCTAACCCCAGCCATAGCCCTAAACCTAACCCTTAACCTAGGCCTAGCCCTAACCCTATTTCTAAACCTAACCCTAGCACTAACAGTAAGGCTAACCCTAATCTTAAACAAAACCTAAGCATAAACCTAATCCTAACCCTAACCGGCACTCTTACTATAAACTTATTAATAAAAATAAACCTAACACAAACAGTAATCATAACACTAATTCTATCCCTAAATCTAACCCTAAAGCTAATGCTCACCATTAACTTAATTCTAACCTAACCATAGCCCTATCCCTAAAACTTACTAGCTGTAGCTCCAGCCCTAACCCTGAACCTAACCCTAATACTAACACTAATTCTAGCACTAGCCCTAAACCTAAACCGTACCCTAGCCCTATCCCTAATTCTAATTCTTACCCGAGCCCTAACCCAAACCCTAACCCTAAAACTAGCTATGCTTCTAATCCTAACCCTAGCCCTAACCTTAATCCTATCTTTTCCTATCACTAACGCTAATCCTAAACCTAGCCATAGCCCTAAACCTAATCCTAATCCTAGCTTTAACCCTAGGCCTATCCCTAACCCTAAGCCTAACACTAAAGCTAACTCTAGCCTTAGCCTAAAACCTAACCCTTATCCTATATTTAACTCTAACTCAAAAGGGTACTCTAACTCTAATCTAATTTCTAACCTTAACACTAACACTAACGCTAATTCTAAACATAAACCTAAACTTAATTCTAAAACCTACCCCCAAACCTGAGCTTTACCATAAGCCTAACCATGAGACTAACCCTAACCCAAACTGGTATTCAATCTCTAAATGCATTCCTAACTATACCCCTAATCCTAACCCTCTCTCTAACCCTATACCTAAAGCTTACTCTAAGGCTAAAAAGAATCCTAGGCCAAAGTGTAACAGTAATGTTGACTGGTACTGTAACTCTAAATTATTCCCAGTCATAACCCTAAACATGACACTAAAACTAATGCTAATCCTAACCCCAGCCTAAGTACTTAACCTATTCCTAAACCTAATCCGAGGCCTAGCCCTAACCCTAATCCTAACCCCAGCCCTAGGACTAACCCTAACCCTAACCCAAATCCTAGCCCTAGCCCTAAACCTAAGCCTAACCCTAGCCCTAGACCTAGCACTTACACTAAACCTAACCCTAACCCTAACCCTAACCCTAACCCTAAACCTACTCATAATTTTATACCTAACCCTAACCCACACCTTAACCCTAGCCCTAGCACTAACACTAGCCCTAGCCCTAACCCTAAACCTAACCCTAGCCCTTGACCTAATCCTAACCCTAACCCTAGCCCTTGCCATAATCCTAACCCTGACCCTAACCCTCACCCAAACCCTAACCCTAACTCTAACCCTGAACTAGTTCAAAACCTAACCCTAATACTAACCCTATAGTTAACTCTAACTGAAAAGGGTACTCTAACTCTAAACTAATTTCTACCCTAATCCTAACCCTAACGGTAATCATAAACCTAAACCTAAACTTAATTCTATACCTAACCCTAAACCTAAACCTGAGCTTTACCCTAAGACTAACTGAAGGCCTAACCGTAACCAAACTGATACATTAACTTTAAATGTATTGCTAACTATGACCCTAAACCTAAAAAGCTCTAACCTTATCCCTAGAGCTGACTCTAACACTGACACTAATCCCAAGGCCTAAGATTAACAGTAAAGGTAACC
The DNA here is from genome assembly GCA_004027375.1 of Macroglossus sobrinus. Taxonomy (NCBI): domain Eukaryota; kingdom Metazoa; phylum Chordata; class Mammalia; order Chiroptera; family Pteropodidae; genus Macroglossus; species Macroglossus sobrinus. Next base: position 45,849 of record PVKZ01000216.1, read on the forward strand.
GGTACTGTAACTCTAAACTTATTCCCAGTCCTAAGCTTAACCATGACACTAACACTAACACTAAGCCTAACACAAATGCTAGCCTAGCCCGAACCCTTACACTAACTTTAGCCCTAGCTCTAATTCTAAACCTAAACCTAAACCTAACCCTAACCCTAACCCTAACCGTAGCCTTAACCCTAGCCCTAATCCTAACCCTAAACATAACCCTTGCCCTATCCTTTAACCTGACCCTAACCCTTACCCTAGTCCTAAACCTAACCCTAAATTTAAACTAGGTCAAAAGCTAACACTAACACTAACACTAGACCCAGCCCTAAACCTAACCCGAACCCTAACCATAACCTTAATCCTAACCAAGCCCTAGCACTAACACAAACACTAACCTTACCCTAACCTTAACCCCTAACACTAAATATAAACTAATAAAAAACTAACCCTAACCCTATACTTAACTTTAACTCAAAAGTTGACTCTAAATTTAAACTAATTCCTAACCTTAAAACTAACCCTAACCCTAACCCTACCCTAGCCCTAATTCTTACCCTAAACCTAACCCTTGCCATACCTGTAAACCTAACCCTAACCCTCACCCTATCCCTAACCCTAACCCACACCCTATCGCTATTTCTAGCCCTAATTCTAAACCTAACCCTAACTCTACTTCTAGCCCTAACCCTAAAGCTAACCAAACCCAGCCCTAGCCCTAAACCTAACCCTAATATTAACCTTAGCCCTAGGCCCAACCCTAACGCTAACCCTAACCCGAGCCCAAGCCCTGTTTCTATTCCTAACCCTAACCTTAGAACTAAGAGTAACGCCACACCAACGCTTAAACCGAAACCTAACCATAAACATAATGCTAACGGTAACCGGCACTCTCATTCTAAACTTATCTCTCAACCTAAACCTAACACAAACAGTAACCATAACCCTAAACCTAACCCCAAATCAAACGCTAATCTAAAGTTGACCCTAACGCTAACCCCAGCGATAGGCCTAACCCTAACCCTAACCCTACCCCTAGCCATAAGCCTAACACTAACCCTAACCCTAACAATAACACTAGCCCTAGCAGTAACCCAAACACTAGCCCTAGCCCTAACCCTAACTCTAACCCTAACCCCAGCACTAACACTAACTATAATGCTAACGCTAAGCTTAAATGTAAACCTAACCATAAAGCTAATGATAACACAAACCGCAACTCTCACTCTAAACTAATTTATAAACATAAACCTAACACAAAAAGTAACCATAACCCAAATATAGTACCTATCTAACCTTAACTTCAATGCTAACCCTAACGCTAACCTTAACCCAAACCCTAAACCTAAACCTAACCCTAACCCTAGCCCTTACCCTAACCCTAGCCCTAGCCCTAGACCTAAATCTAAACCTAACCCTAACCCTAACCTTACCCCTAACATTGACCCTAACCCGAGAACTAACTCTAACCCTAAATCTACCACTAGCACTAGTTCTAATCTGGACCAAAACCCTAACACTAGCCCTAACCATAGCCCTAACCATAACCCTAACTCTAACCCTAGTCCTAGTAGTAACCCAAACCCTAACCGTAACCCTAACCCTAACCCTAACAAACACTAACCATATTCCCAACACTAACACTAACCCTAACCCTAACCCTAACCCTAACATTAAACCTTACCCTAGGTGTAGCCCTAACACTAACCATAACCCTACTCTACACCTAACCCTAACATTATCCCTAGCTATACCCTAAACGGAACCCTAAACTTAACCCTAACCCTAACCCTAGCCCCAACCTAACGCCAGTTTTAGCACTAACCGTAACACTAATCCTAAACCTAGCACTAGGCCTAGCCCTAATCTTAACCCTAACGCTATCCCTATTTCAAATTCTAACCCTAACTCTAAACCTAGTACTAGCCCTAAACTTAATTCTATCTCTAACACGGGCCTTAACCCTAGCCTTAACTCTGAACGTAAGCCTAATTCTAATTCTAACCCTAACCCAAACCCTAGCACTAGCCCTAAATGTAACCTTGTCTCTAAAATGAGCCTTAACCCTAGCCTTAACCCTAACCCTAAACATAACACTAGCCCTAAACCTAGCACTAAGCCCTGCCCTAAACTTAACACTAACCCTAACCCTATTTCTAATTCTAACCCTAACGCAAATCCTGGCACTAGCCCTAAATTTAACCCTATTTCTAACACGAGCCTTAACGTTAATCTTAACCGTAACCCAAACCCTAACACTAGCCCGAACCTTAGCCCTAACTTTAACCTTAACCTAAACCTAGTGCTAGTACTAACCCTAATTCTAACCCTAAACTTAGCCCTATTCCTAGACCTAACCTGAACCCTAACCCTAACATTAGCCCTATTTCTAACCTAATTCTAACCCTATTCCTAACCCTAGGATTAGCCCTAACTTAACCCTAACCCTAACACTAATTCTAATTCTAAACCTAACCCTAACCTTAGCACTAGCCCTAAACTTAACCCTATCTCTAACACGAGACATAACCAAAGCCTTAACCTTAATCCTAAACCTATCCCTAAACCAAACCCTAATTCTAATTCTAATTCTAACCCAAACCCTAGCACTAGCCAGAAAATTACCTCTATCTCTAAGATGAGTCTTAATTCTAGCCTTAACCCTAACCCTGACCCTAACACTAGCCCTAAAATTATATCTACTTCTACTCGAACCCGAAGCCTAACCCTAGTTTTACCCCTAACACTAACCCTAACCCTATTTCTAACCCTAAAACTAAACTCAACCCTAACCCTAACCCTAACCCTAACCCTACTTGACCCGAACCCTAAACCTAGTTGTAACCCTAAATAAAACCCTAACGTTAAACCTAACACGAAACCTAACCCTAACATAAACCTTAACCTAGGTCTAACCCTAACCCTAACCCTAGCCCTAACCCTAACTGTAAACCTAACCCTAATTCTAATCTTATCCCTAACCCTAACCCTAACCTTAACCCTAATCTTAAACCTTACCCTAGGTGTAGCACTAACCCTAACCCTAAACCTAACCTATCCCTAAACCTAACATTATCCCTAGCTCTGCTCTAACCCGAACCCTAACGCTATCCCTAATCCTAAACCTATCCCTAAACCTAAACTTAAAATTAAACCTTACCCTAGCCCTAACCCTAACCCTAACTCTAACCCTAACCCTAACCCTTACCCTAACCCTATTTCTAGCTGTAACCCTAAACCTAACCCTAACCCTAGCCCAAACCTACACCTAACCCTAAACCTAACCCTAGCCCTAAACCTAAACCTAACCATAATTCTAACCCTAACCCTAACCCTGACCCAACCCTAACCCTACCCTAGTTTAGCCCTAACTCTACCCTAACACTAGTACTAGGGCGAGAACTAACCCTAATCCTAACTCTAATTCTAGCACTAGTTCTAACCCTAACCCAAACCAAAACACTGGCCCTCACCATAACACTAACTCTAACCCTAACTCTAACCTTAGTCCTAGTATTTACCCTAACCCTAAACCTAACCTTAACCCTAACCATAAACCTAAATCTAACCCTAACTCTAACACTAACCGTAACCCTAATGGTAAACCTAGCACTAGGCGTATGCCAAATCTTAATCCTAAACCTAACGCTAACCCTAACCCTAACCCTAACCCTAACCTTAAACCTTACCTTAGCTGTAACACTAACCATAACACTAACACTAACCCTATCCCTAACCCTAATCCTATCTCTGGCTCTACTCTAACCCAAAACATAACCCTAACCCTATCCCTAACCCTAACCCTAACCCTAACCCTAACCCTAACCTAAACCTAACCCTATCCTTAAAACTTACCCTAGGTCTAGCCCTAGCCCTAACCCTAGCCCAAATTCTAAACCTAACCCTAACCCTAACCCTAACCCTAAACCTATCTCTACCCAATCCTAACACTAACCTTAACCCTAACCTTAAAACTTACACTAGATCTAACCCTAACCCTATCCCTAACCCTAACCATAACTCTAATCCTATTTCTAATCCTAACCCTATCTATAACCCTAAACCTAAATCTTTTTTTAAACCTAACCTTAACCCTTACCCTAGGTCTAGCCCTAACCCTAACCCTAGCTGTAAATATAGGCCTAAAACTAACCCTAATGCTATATCTACACCTAGCACTAGGCCCTGCCCTATACTTAACATTAACCTAACCCTAATTCTAATTCTAACCCTAACCCTAACCCTAGCACTAGCCGAAAACTTAACCCTATCTCTAACACGAGACTTAACCCTATCCTTAAGCCTAACCATAAACCTATCCCTAACCCTAACCCTAACCCTTACCTTTAACCTTACCCTAGGTTTGAACCTAACTCTACCCCAATTCAAGTCCGAACCCTAACCCAAACCCTAGAACTAGCCCTAAATGTAACCCTGTCTCTAACATGAGCCTTAACCCTAGTCTTAACCCTAACCCTAACCCTAACCCTAACCTTAAACCTTACCCGAGGTATATCCCTAAAACTAACCATAGCCCAAACACAAGGCCAAATCATAACCCTAACCCTAACCATAACCCAAACCCTAACATTAAAACTTACACTAGGTCTAGCCCTAACCCTAACACTAGACCTAAACCTATCTCTAACCCTAAACTTTACCCTAAACCTAGGCTTAAACCTTACCATAGGTCTAGTCCTAACCCTAACCTTAGCCCTAACCCCAAAGCTAACCCTATCTCTAACACAACCCTAACTCTAACCCTAACCCTAACCCAAACCTTAACCTTACCTTAAACCTTAACCTAGCTCTAGCCCTAACCCTGACCCTAGCTCTAAATCTAACCCTAAACCTAGCACTAGGACCTGCCCTAATCTCAACACTAACCCTAAACCTAATTATACTTCTAACCTTAAACCTAAACCTAGCACTAGCCGTAAAGTTAACACTATCCTTTACACGATCCTTAACCCTATTCTTAACCCTAACCGTAACACTATCGCTAACCCTATCCCTATCCCTAACCCTAAAACTAATAAAAAAACTTACCCTAGGTTTGACATTACCCCTAACCTTACCCCTAACCCTAGACTTAACCCTAACCCTAACCCTATCCCTAACCCTATCCCTATCCCTAACCCTAACACTAATCTTAAACCTTACCCTAGGTGTGGCACTAACCCTAGCCCTATTCCTCACTGTAACCCTAACCCTAACCCTAACCCTAACACTAACCCTATCACTAACCCTATCCCTAACCCTAACCCTAACCCTCACCCTAAACATAACACTAGGTCTAATCGTAACCCAAATCCTAACCCTAACCCTGACCCTAAATCTACCACTAACCCTATCACTAACCCTATCCCTAACCCTAAACCTAACCCTCACCCTAAACATAACACTAGGTCTAATCGTAACCCAAATCAAAACCTTAACCCTAACCCTAAATCTTAACCCTAACCCTAACCCTATCGTAACACTTACCCTAACCCTAACCCTAACACTAAACTAACATTATCCCTAGCACTACCCTAAAACGAACCCTAACACTACTCCTCACCCAAACCCTAACCCTATCGCTAACCCTAACCCTAACCCTAACCCTAACCTTATTTCTAAACCTAACACTAGGTCCTGCCCTATTCTGAACACTAACCATAACCTTAATTCTAATTCTAACCCTAACCCTACCGTAGCACTAGCCTAAACTTAACCATATCTCTAACACGAGACTTAAGCCTATGCTTATCCCTAATCCTAACCCTATCCCTAACCCTAACCCTAACCCTAACCCTAACCCTAACCCTAACCCTAACCCTAACCCTAACCCTAACCCTACCATCGCCTTAAACCAACCCTAGGTGTAGCACTAACCCTAACCCTGAACCTAACCCTAAACCTATCCTTAAAATTAACCCTAACCCTAACCTTATTCCTAACCCTAACATTATCCCTAGCTATACCCTAACGCGAACCCTAAACCAAACCCTACCCTCAACACTAGAACTAACCCTAACCCTAGTTCTAGACCTAAATTTAACGCTATTTCTACTCCTAGATCTAGGCCTAGCCCTAATCTTATACCTAACCCTAACCCTAATTCTAATTCTAACCCTAACTCTAATACTAGCAATAGCCCTAAACTTAATTCTTTCTCTAACATGAGCCTTAACCCTAGCCTTAACCCTAAACCAAAACTTAATTCTAATTCTAACCATAACCCAAACCCTGGCACTAACCCTAAAAGTAAACCTGTCTCAATCATGTGACTTAACCCTACTCCTAACCCTAACCCTAACCCTAACCCTAACACTAGTCCTAAAATTATCTCTATCTCTAACCGAACCCTAACCCTAACCCTAATTCTAACCCTAACCCTACCACTGACCCTAACCATAATTTTAAAACTAGTCCTAAAATTATCTCTATCTCTAACTGAACCCTAACCCTATCCCTAACCCTAAACCTAACCCTAACCCTAACCCTAACACTAAACCTAACCCTACCTTAAACCTTACCCTAGGTCTACCCAAATCCTAATCCTAGCTCTAACCCTAACCCTAACCCTAACCTTAACCTGAACCCTATTTCTAAACCTAGCACTAGGGCCCGCCCTTATCTTAACACTAAACCTACCCTAATTCTAATTCTAACCCTAACCCTAAAACTAGCACTAGCCCTAAACCTAACCCTATCTATAAGACGAGCCTTACCCTAACCTTAAAACTAACCCTAACCCTATCACGTGCACTAAAATTATCCCTAGCTCTACTCAAACACGACCATAACCCTAGTTCTACCCCTAAACCTAACCGTAACCCTAAAACTAAGCCTAACCCTAAACCTAACCCTAACGTAACCCTAGCCCTAATCCTAACACTAACCCTAACGTACCCCTAACCCTAACCCTAACCCTAAACCTAGCCCTAAACCTAAGCCTAACCCTAACCCTAACCCTATCCCTAAACCTAAACCTATCCTTAAACCTAACCCTAACCCTATTTTTCATTCCAACCCTAACCCTAACCCTAACCCTAACCTTAAATCTTACTCTAGGTGTAGCAATAATGCTAGCCCTAACCCTAACCCTAACCCTAACCCTAACCTTATCCCTAAACCTAGCACTAGGCCCTGCTGTAATCTTAACACTAACCCTAACCCTTATTCTAATTCTAACCCTAACCCTAACCCTAGCACTAGCCCTAAACTTAACCCAATCTCAAACCCTAAACCTAACCCTAACCTTAAACCTTACCCTAAATCTGACCCTAACCCTTACCCTAGCCCTAACGTTAAGTCTAAAGCTAAGCATAACACTAACTTTAAAACTTATTTTAGGTCTAGCCCTAACTCTACCCTAGCCCTAAACCTAACCCTAACCCTAACCATAACCCTAAACTTATCTCTATCGGGACCCTATCCTTAACCCTAATTCTAACCTTAAAACTTACTCTATTTCTAATCCTAACCCTATTTCTAATCCTAACCCTAACCCTATTTCTAATTCTAACCCTAACCCTAACCATACACTACGTTAAACCTTACACTATGACTTGCACTAAACCTAACCCTAGCTCTAACCCTAACCCAACCCTAACCCTAACCCTAACCCTAGCACTACCCCTAAACTTAACCCTATCTCTAACAGAAGCCTGAACCCTATCCTTAACACTAACACTAACCCTATTTCTAACCCTAACCCTAAACATAACCCTAATCCTAACCTTAAAACATACCCTAGGTCTGACCCTAACCCTAACCCTAGCCCTAAACTAACCCTAACCCAAACCCTAACCTTAAACCTACCCTACGTCTAGCCCTAACCCTAACACTAGCCCTAACCCTAACCCTAATGCCAACCCTTAACCCTAACAATAACTCTAAACCTATCTCTAACCCAACCCTAACGCTATCCCTAAACTTAAATCTTACCCTAGACCTAACCCTAACCCTAACACTATCCTTAACCCTAACCCTAACCCTATCGCTAACCCTAACATTATCCCTAGCTCTACTTTAACCCAAACTCTAACCCTATCCCTAACTCTAAACCTATCCCTAACCCTAACCCTAACTCTAAATTTAACCCTAACATTATACCTAGCTATACCTTAACCCGAACCCTAATCCTAACCCTAGCCCAAAGCCTAAACCTAGTTCTATCCCTAAGCCTAACTCTAACCCTAAAACTAGCACTAGGCATAGCCCTAATCTTAACCCTAACCCTAACCCTAATTCTGATTCTAACCCTAACTCTAACCTTAACCTTAGCCCTGAACTTAATTCTATCTCTAACACAATCCTTTACCCTTGCCTTAAACCTAAACCTCAGCCTAATTCTAATTCTGTACCTAAACCAAAACCTAGCACTAGCCCTAAATCTAAATCTGTCTCTAACATGAGCCTTAACCCTAGCCTTAACCCTAACCCTAACCCTAACACTACCCTAAAATTATCCCTATCACTACCCGAACTCGAAACCTAACACGAGTTCTAACCCTAATCCTAACCCTAACCCTACATCGATCCTTAACCATAACCCTAACCCTAAACCTTACCATAATCCTAACATTATCCCTAGCTCTACCTTAAACCGAACCCTAACCGTAGTACTAAAACAAACCTTACCCTAACCCTAATCTAACCCTTTTCCTAGCCCTAACCCTAACGCTAATCGTAACCTTAAAACTAACCTTAAACCTTATCCTAGGTCTAGCCCTAACCCTAACCTTATCCCAAACCCTAACCCTACCCCTATCTCTAACCCTAGCTTTAACCCTAACCCTAACCCTACCCCTAACCCTATCCCTAAACCTAGCACTAGGCCCTGCACTAATCTTAACACTAACCCTAACCCTAATTCCAATTCTAACCCTAAACCTAAACCTAGCACTAGCCCTAAACTTTATTCTATCTCTAACATGAGACTTAACCTTAGCCTTAACCCTAAAACTAACCCTAATTCTAATTTTAACCTTAACTCTAACCCTAGCACTAGACCTAAACTTAAACCTATCTCTAAGACGAACCTTAATCATAGCCTTAACCCTAACCCTAACCCTAACCCTAACGCTAACCTTAAATCTTACCCTAGTTCTGACGCTAACCCTAACCCTAGCCGTAACCCTAACACTAACCTAACCCTAACCCTATCCTAAACCTAACCCTAACCTAAATCTAACCCTAAACTTAAACCTTACACTACGTGTAGCACAAAGCTCTACTCTAACCCAAAAACTAACCATATACCAAAACCTAAATGTAACCCTAACCCTAACCATAACCCTAACCTTAAACCTAACACAAGGTCTAACCCTAATTCTAAACTTAGCCCTAACCCTAAACCTAACCCTACGTATAATCCTAACCCAAACCCTAAGCCTAACTCTAACACTAACCCTAACATTATCACTAGCTCTACCCGCATCCAAACCCTAAACCTAGCTGTAACCCTAATTCTAACTCTAACGCTAACCCTAACCCTAAACGTATCATTAACCCTAACCTTAACCCTAACCCTAACTAACATTATCCCTAGCTCTACTCTAACCCAAAACCTAACCCTAGCCCTAATCCAAACCCTAAATTTAACACCAACCCTAACCCTAAACCTAACACTAACCCTAACCCGAACCGTAACCCTAGCCCTAAACCTACCCTAACCCTATTCGTAAACCTAACCCTAACCCTAATCCTAACCCTAACCTTAAACCTTACCCTAGATCGAGCCATAACCCTAACCTAGCTCCAACCCTAACCTGAAACCTAACCTTAACCCTATCCCTACACCTAGCACTAGCCCTAAACTTAACACTATGTCTAACATGAGCCTTAACCCTAGTCTTAACCCTAACCCTATCCTAACACTAGCCCTAAAATTATACCTATCTCTACCCGAACCCGAACCCAAACCCTAGTTCTAACCCTAACCCTAACCCTAAACATAACACAAACCCTAACATTAAACCTTACCCTAGGTGTAGCACTAACCGTAAACCTAACCCTTACTTTATGCCTAACCCTAATATTATCCTTATCTCTACTCTAACCCGAACCCTAAACCTAGTCCTAACTTAAACCCTAATCCTAACCCTAACGCTAAACCTAACCCTAGCCTTAGCAGTACCACTAAACGTAAACCTAAACCTAGCCCTACAACTAACCCTAACCCTAACCCGAACCCTAACCCTGACCCTAACCCTAACACTATCCCTATACGTAACCCTTACCCTAACCCTCACACTAAACTTCAAACTTACCCTAGCTCTAGCCCTAAACCTAACCCTAGCCCTGAACCTAACCCTAACCCTAACCCTAACCATAACCATAACCCTAAACCTATCTCTAACCCAACCCTAATCCTAACCCTAAACCTAACCTTAATACTTAACCTAAGTCTAACCCTAAACCTAATCCTAATTCTAAACCTAGAACTAGGCTGAGAACTAACCCTAACTCAAACTCTAACTCTAGCACTAGTTCTAACCCTAAACCAACCCTAACACTAGCCCTAACCATAACTCTAACCCTAAACCTAACCCTAGTCCTAGTACTAAAACTAATTCTAAACCTAAACCTAACCCAAACCCTAACGATAAACCTACCCTCACTCTAACTCTAACCGTAACCCTAACTCTAACTCTAAACCTAACCATAATCCTTATCATAAACCTAGAACTAGGCGTAGCCCTAATCTTAACCCTAACCCTAATCCTAACCCTATTTCTGAGCCTAACATTATCCCTAGCTCTACTGTAACCCAAACCCAAAACCTAGCCCTAACGTAAACCCTAACCCTAACCCTAATACTAACCCTAAACATAGCCCTAACACTACCCCTAACCCTAACCGTAAACCTAGCCCTAACCCTAAACCTAACCCTAACAATAACACTAAACTTAAACCTTACCCTAGGTGTAGCCCTAACCCTTACCCTAACCCTAAATCTACATCTAACCCTAACATTATCCCTAGCTATACCAGAACCCGAACCCTAACCCTAACCCTAACCTTAACCTTAGTCCTAACCCTAAACCTAGTTCTAGCCCTACCCTAACCCTAACACTAAACCGATCCTTAACCATAACCCTAACCCTAACCCTTACCATAATCCTAACATTATCCCTAAGTATACCTTAAACCGAAATCTAACCGTTGCCCTAAAACAAACCCTAACCCTAACCCTAACACTAACACTAAACTAACCCTAACCCTAATTCTAACCCTAACCATATTCCGTACCCTAACCCTAACCCAAACATTAAACCTTACCCTAGGTCTAGCCCTAATCCTAACACTAGCCCTAACTCTAACCCTAACCCTAACCCTATCTCTAACCCAACCCTAACCTAACCTTAAACTTAAAATTAAAACTTACCCTCGGACTAACCCTAACACTAACCCTAGCTCTAACCCTAACCCTAACTCTAACCCTAACCCTAAACCTATCCCTAAACGTAGCACTAGGCCCTGCCCTAATCTTAACACTAATCCTAACCCTAATCCTAATTCTAACCCTAACCCTAACTGTAGCACTAGCCCTAAACTTAATCCTATCTCTAACATGAGCCTTAATCTTAGCCGTAACCCTAAAACTAACCCTAATTTTAATTCTAACCCTAAAACAAACCCTACCACTAGCCCTAAACGAAACCATATCTCTAAGACGAAGATTAACCCTAGCGTTAACCCTAACCCTAACCCTAACACTAGACCTAAAATTATCCCTAGCTCTACCTGAACCCGACCCTAACCCTAGTTCTAACCCTAACTCTAACCCTAACCTAACCCTAAACCTAACTCTAAAGCAATCCTTAATCCTAACCCTAACCCTATCCCTAACCCTAAACCTAACCCTAAACCAAACCCTAACCTTAAACCTTACCATAGTTCTGACCCTAACCCTAACCCTAGCCCTAACCCTAACCTTAAACCTAACCCTAACCCTAACGATATCTCTAACCCTAACCCGAACCTTAACCCTAACCCTAACCTTAAACCTGACCCTAAGTCTAACTCTAATTCTAAACCTAGTCCTAACCCTAAACCTAACACTAACCCTAACCCTAACCTAAACCAAATCCCTAACTCTAACCCTAAAGATAAACCTAGGTCAAATTCTAACCCAAACCCTAACACTAACTTTAACCCTTACATTAACATTATCTCTACCTCTACCCACAATAAAAACCTACACCTAGTTCTAACCCTAAACCTAACTTTAAACCTAACCCTAAAACAAACCCTAAACGTAAAGCTAACCCTAACCCTAATCCAAAACCAAATTTTAACCCTAACCCTAACCCTAACCCTAAACTTAGCACTATGCTTAGACCTAATATTAACCCTAACCCTAACCTTAACCCTAACCCGATCCCTAGCCTTAACCCGAAACCTAACCCTAACCCTAACCCTAACCCTAACCCTAACCTTAAACCTTACCCTAGGTCTAGCCCTAACCCTAACCCTAGCCCTAACCCTAACCCTAAACCTAGCCCTATCTCTAGCCTTATCCCTAACCCTACCCTAACTGTAATCTTAACCCTAAACCTAACCCTAGACCTAACCCTAAACCTAAACCTAACCCTAACCCTAATGCTAGCAATAGCCCTATTTTAACTCTATCTCTAACAAGAGCCTTAACCCTAGCTTTAACCCTAACCCTAACCCTAACACTAGCCGTAAAATTATTCCTAGCTCTACCCGAACCGGAACTATAACCCTAGTTCTAACCCTAACTCTAACCCGAACCCGAACCCTAACCCTAAACCTATCCTTAACACTAACCCTAACCCTATATCTCACCCTAAACCTAAACCTAACCCTAACCCTATTTCTAGCCCTAACCCCAAACCTAAAACTAACCCTAGTACAGGGCCGAGAACTAACTCTAACCCTAACTCTAACACTACCCTTAGCCCTGAACTTAATTCTATCTCTAACACGAGCCTTTACCCTTGCCTTAAACCTAAACCTAAGCCTAATTCTAATTCTGTACCTAAACCAAACCCTAGCACTAGCCCTAAATCTAAATCTGTCTCTAACATGAGCCTGAACCCTAGCCTTAACCCTAACTCTAACCCTAACACTAGCCCTAAAATTATCCCTATCACTACCCGAACTCGAAACCTAACACGAGTTCTAACCTTAACCCTAACCCTAACCCTACATCGAACCTTAACCATAGCCCTAACCCTAACCCTTACCATAATCCTTACATTATCCCTAGCTCTACCTTAAACCGAACCCTAACCGTAGTCCTAAAACAAACCCTGCCCTAACCCTAACCCTAACCCTAATCTAACCCTTTTCCTAGCCCTAACCCTAACCCTAACCATAACCATAACCTTAAACCTAAACTTAAACCTTACCCTAGGTCTAGCCCTAACCCTAACCTTATCCCAAACCCTAACCCTAGCCCTATCTCTAACCCTAGCTCTAACCCTAACCCTAACCCTAACCCTAACCCTAAACCTAGCACTAGCCCTAAACTTTATTCTATCTCTAACATGAGCCTTAACATTAGGCTTAACCCTAAAACTAGCCCTAATTCTAATTTTAACCCTAACTCTAACCCTAGCACTAGCCCTAAACTTAAACCTATCTCTAAAACGATCCTTAACCCTAACCATAACCCTAACCATAAACCTAACCCTAAACCTAACCCTAACCTTAAATCTTACCCTAGTTCTGACGCTAACCCTAACCCTAGCCGTAACCCTAACGCTAACCTAACCCTATCCCTAAACCTAACCCTAAACCTAAATCTAACCCTAATCTTAAACCTTACACTACGTGTAGCACTAACCCTAACCCTATTTCTAACCCTATTTCTAACCCTGACAATATCCCTAGCTCTACTCTAACCCGAAACTAACCCTATACCAAAACCTAAATGTAACCCTAACCCTAACCATAACCCTAACCTTAAACCTAACACAAGGTCTAACCCTAATTCTAAACTTAGCCCTAACCCTAAACCTAACACTAACCCTAACCCTAATTCTAATTCTAACCGTAACCCAACCCCTAACACTAGCCCTAAACTGAACACTATCTCTAACACGAGCCTTACCCCTAGCCTTAACCCTAACCCTAAACCTAACACTAGCCCTAAAATAATCCCTAGATCTACCCGAACCCGAAACCTTACCCTAGTTCTAACCCTAACACTAACCCTAAAACTACCCTAGCCCTAGCCCTAACCCTAACGCTAACCCTAACACTAACCCTAACCCTAAACCTAACCCTAACCCTAACCCTAAACCTAACCCTATCCATAACCCTAACCCTAACCTTAAACCTTACCTAGGTCTAATCCTAAACCTAACCCTAGCCCTAACCCTAACCTAACCTAAACCCTAACCCTATCCCTAACCCTAACCCAATCCCAAACCCAAACCCATACTTAAGCCTTAACCTAGGTGTAGCACTAACACTAACCCTAACCCTAACATTAACACTAGCTCTACCCTAATCCGAACCCTAACCCTAACACTAACCTAATATTCATCCTAACCCTAACCAAAAACGTAACCCTAACCCTAACCGTAACCCTAACTGTAACACTAAGCCTAAACATAGCACTAGGTGTAGACCTAAACATAACCCTACCCTAACCCTAACACGAGCCCTATAATTATTCCTAGCTTTACACGAACCCAAACCCTAACCCTATCTCTAACCCTAACCCTAACCCTATACCTAACCCTAACATTATTCCTATTTCTACTGTAACCCGAACCCTAAACCTAGCCCTAAATTAAACCCTAACCCTAGTCCTTAACCTAACCTTAACCTTAACTCAAACCTTAACCCTAACCCTAATCCTATCCCAAACCCTATCCCTGACCCTATGCCTATCCCTAACCCAAACTCCAAACTTAAACCTTAACCTAGGTGTAGAACTAAGACTAACCCTAACCCTAACAGTATCACTAGCTCTACCCTAACCCTAACCCTAACCCTAGCTTTAACCCAAACCGTAAACCTAACCCTAACCTTAACACTAACCCTAAACCTAACTGAAAACGTAACCCTAACCCTAACCCTAACCCTAACCCTAACCCTAACCCTAACACTAACATTAAAACTTACCCTGGGTGTAGCCTTAACTCTAACCCTAACCTTAAATATAACCCTAGGTCTAATCCTAACCAAACCCTAACCCTAACCATAACCCTAACCCTAACATTAACTATAGCTCTACTCGCATACGAACCATAAACCTCGTTCTAACCCTAACCCTAACCCTAACGCTAACCCTAACGCTAAACCTATTCTTAACGTAACCATACACCTAACCCTAACCCTAAATTAACATTATTCCTAGCTCTACCCTAATCCGAACCCTAACCCTTGTTATAACCCTAATGGAAACCTAACCCTAGCCCTAACCCAAACCCGAACCATAAACCTAACTCTAATCCTAACCCTAGCCCTAATCCTAACACTAAACCTAATCCTAAACCTAGCCATATCCCTAAAACTAAGCCTAAACCTAACCATAATCCGGATCTTAAACCTTACCCTAAGTGTAGCCCTAACCCTAACCCTAGCTAACCCTAATTCTAAACCTAACCCTAACATTATCCCTACTCTATCCTAACCCGAACCCTAAAATTAGCCCTAACCCTAAACCTAACCCTAATGCTAGCAATAGTCCTAAACTTAACCCTATCTCTAACACGAGCCTTAACCCTAGCTTTAACCCTAACCATAACACTAACACTAGCCCTAAAATTATCTTTAGCTCTACCCAAACCCGAAACATAACCCTAATTCTAACCCTAACCCTAACCTAAACCTAACCCAAACCCTAACCGTAAACCTATTTTTAACCCTAACCCTAACCCTTTTCCTAACTCTAAGCCTAACCCTAACCCTAAACATAACCCTAGGTCTAATCCTAACCCAAACCCTAACCCTAACCCTAACCCTAACCCTAATATTATTTCTAGCTCTACCCGCATCCGAACCCTAATCCTAGTTCTAACCCTAACCCTAACGCTAACCATAAACCTAAAAATATCATTAACCCTAAACCTAACCCTAACCCTAACCCTAACCCTAACATTATTCCTAGCTCTACTTTAACACGAACTCTAACCCTATCCCTAACTCTAAACCTATCCCTAACCCTAAACCTAACCCTAGCCCAAACCCTAACCCTAGTACTATCCCTAAGCCTAACCCTAACCCTAAACCTAGCACTAGGCATAGCCCTAATCTTAACCCTAACCCTAACCCTAATTCTGATTCTAACCCTAACTCTAACCCTAACCTTAGCCCAGAACTTAATTCTATCTCTAACATGAGCCTTTACCCTTGCCTTAAACCTAAACCTAAGCCTAATTCTAATTCTGTACCTAAACCAAACCCTAGCACTAGCCCTAAATCTAAATCTGTCTCTAACATGAGCCTGAAACCTAGCCTTAACCCTAACCCTAACCCTAACACTACCCTAAAATTATCCCTATCACTACCCGAACTCGAAACCTAACAAGAGTTCTAACCCTAATCCTAACCCTAACCCTACACCGATCCTTAACCATAACCCTAACCCTAAACCTTACCATAATCCTAACATATCCCTAGCTCTACCTTAAACTGAACCCTAACCGTAGTACTAAAAAAAACCTTACCCTAACCCTAATCTAACCCTTTTCCTAGCCCTAACCCTAACCCTAACCGTAACCTAAAAACTAACCTTAAACCTTATCCTAGGTCTAGCCCTAACCCTAACCTTATCCCAAACCCTAACCCTACCCCTATCTCTAACCCTAGCTCTAACCCTAACCCTAACCCTACCCCTAACCCTATCCCTAAACCTAGCACTAGGCCCTGCCCTAATCTTAACACTAACCCTAACCCTAATTCCAATTCTAACCCTAACCCTAAACCTAGCACTAGCCCTAAACTTTATTCTATCTCTAACATGAGCCTTAAGCTTAGCCTTAACCCTAAAACTAACCTTAATTCTAATTCTAACCCTAACTCTAACCCTAGCACTAGCACTAAACTTAAACCTATCTCTAAGATGATCCTTAATCATAGCCTTAACCCTAACCCTAACCCTAACCCTAACCCTAACCTTAAATTTACCCTAGTTCTGACACTAACCCTAACCCTAACCCTAACGCTAACCTAACCCTAACCCTATCCCTAAACCTAACCCTAAACCTAAATCTAACCCTAATCTTAAACCTTACACTACGTGTAGCACTAACCCTAACCCTATTTCTAACCCTATTTCTAACCCTAACAATATCCCTAGCTCTACTCTAACCTGAAAACTAACCATATACCAAAACCTAAATGTAACCCTAACCCTAACCATAACCCTAACCTTAAACCTAACACAATGTCCAACCCTAATTCTAAACTTAGCCCTAACCCTAAACCTAGCACTAACCCTAACCCTAATTCTAATTCTAACCGTAACGCAACCCCTAACACTAGCCCTAAACTGAACACTATCTCTAACACGAGCCTTAACCCTAGCCTTAACCCTAACCCTAAACCTAACACTAGCCCTAAAATAATCCCTAGATCTACCCGAACCCGAAACCTTACCCTAGTTCTAACCCTAACACTAACCCTAAAACTACCCTAGCCCTAGCCCTAACCCTAACCCTAACCCTAACACTAACCCTAACCCTAACCCTAACCCTAACCCTAAACCTAACCCTATCCATAACCCTAACCCTAACCTTAAACCTTACCTAGGTCTAATCCTAAACCTAACCCTAGCCCTAACCCTAACCTAACCTAACCTTAACCCTATCCCTAACCCTAACCCTATACCAAACCCAAACCCAAACTTAAGCCTTAACCTAGGTGTAGCACTAACACTAACCCTAACCTTAACATTAACACTAGCTCTACCCTAACCCGAACCCTATCCCTAGCCCTAACCCAAAACGTAAACCTAACACTAACCTAACACTCATCTTAACCCTAACCCTAACCCAAACCCTAACCGTAACCCTAACCCTAAACATAGCACTAGGCATAGACCTAAACTTAACCCTAACCCTAACCCTAACACTAGCCCTATAATTATTCCTAGTTTTACACGAACCCGAACCCTAACCCTATCTCTAACCCTAACCCTAACCCTAACCCAAACCCTAAACCTATTTTTAACCCAAACCCTAATCCTATCCCTAACCCTAACAGTACCTAAACCTAACAGTATCCCTAGCTGTACTCAAACCCGAACCCTAACCCTATCCCTAACCCTAACCATAAACTTAAACATTACTTGAGGTCTAACCCTAACCCTAACCATAGCCCTAACCCAAACCCTAACCCTAACCCTATCCCGAACCCTAAACCTAACCCTAGTTCTAACCGTAACCCTAACCATAACCCTAGTACTAGGCTGAGAACTAACCCTAACCCTATCTCTAACTCCAGCACAAGTTCTAACCCTAACCCTAAACCTAACACTAGCCCTAACCATAACCCTAAACCTAACCTTCACCCTAACCATATCCCTAAAGCTGACCCTAAGCCTAAAACTAATCCTAGGCCTAAGGTTAACAGGAAAGTTAATCGGTACTGTAATTCTAAACTTATTCCCAGTCCTAACCCTAGCCATGCCACTAACACTAACGCTCATCCTAAGACCTAACCCTAGCCCTAGCTCTAAACCTAACCCTAACCCTAGCCCTAGCCCTAGCCCTAATCCTAACACTAACCCTAAACCTAACCCTAACCCTAACCCTAACCTTAACCCTAACACTAGCCCTAGCCCTAGCCCTAAACCTAACCCTAACTTTAACCCTAGCCCTAGCCCTAACACTAACTCAAAACCTAACCCTAGCTCTAGTCCTAACCATAAGCCTAACCCTAACCCTAACACTAGCCCTAGCCCTAATGCTAACGCTAACCCGAGCCCTAGCACAAACCCTAATCCTAATCCTAATGCTAACCCTGACCCTAGCCCTAGCCCTATTCCTAACCCAAACCCTAACCCTAGCACTAACACTAACGCTAACCCTAAGCCTAAACCTAAACCTAACCATAAACGTAATGCTAACCATAACTGGCACTCTCACTCTAAACTTATTTTTAAACATAAACTTAACACGAACAGTAACCATAACCCTAATTCTAACCCTAAATCTAACCCTAACGCTAATGCTAACCCTAACACTAAACCTAACCCTAACCCTATTTCAAGCCCTAACCCTAACCCTAACCGTAAACAAGTCCTAACCCTAATCCTAACCCTAGCTTTAGTACTAACCATAACCCTAAACCTAACTTTAGCCCTAGTCCTAACGCTATCCCTAACCCTAACCCTAGCCTTATCCCTAACCCTAGCCCTAGCCCTAACCCTAACTTAACCCTAACCCTAAACTAGTTCAAAACCTAACCCTAACCCAAACGCTATACTTAACTCTAACTAAAAATGGTACTCTAACTCTAAACTAATTTCTAACCCTATGCTAACCCTAACACTAATCCTAAACCTAACTTTAAACTTAATTCTAAACCAAACCCTAACCCTAAACCTGGGCTTTATTCTAAGCCTAACAGTAAGCCTAACCCTAACCCAAACTGGTACTCTAACTCTAAATGCATTACTAACAATAACCGTAATCCTAACTCTCACCCTAACACTATTTCTAATGCAGACCCTAACCCTAACACTAATCCTAGGCCTAAGCTTAACAGAAATGTTAATTGGTACTGTAACTCTAAACTTATTCCCAGTCCTAACCATAAACATGACACTAACCCTAACCCTAACGCTTACCCTAGCCCTAGCCCTAACTTTAATTCTAACCCTAAACTAGTTCAAACCTAACCCTAACCCTAACCCTATACTTAAATCTAAATATAAAGGGTACTCTAACTCTAAACAAATTCCTAACCCTAACACTAACCCTAACGCTAATCCTAAACTGAACCCTAACCCTAACACAGCCCAAGCCTTAATTCTAACTCTAACTTTAAGCTGAACCCTCACAGGAATGCTAACCCTAATCCTAACAATGAACAGAAACATAAACCTTGCCCTAGCTCTATTTTTAGCTTTAAAACTACCACTAACACTAAACATATCCGGAACCATAACCCTAATCCTACATCTACACATAACCCTAAACATAACCCTAACCCTTACCCTAACCCTTACCCTAGCCCTAATCCTAACCCTAACCCTAAACTAGTTCAAAACCTAACCCTAACCCTAACCCTATACTTAATTCTAACTCAAATGGGTACTCTAACCCTAAAAAATTGCTAACCCTAATCCTAACACTAACGCTAATCCTAAACCTAACCCTAAACTTAATTCTAAACCAAACCCTAAGCCGAAACCTGAGCTTTACCCTAACCCTAATCGTAAGCCTAACCCTAACCCAAACTGGTACTCTACTCTAAATGCATTACTAACTATAACCCTAATCCTAACGCTCACTCTAACCCTATCCCTAAAGCTGACCCTAACCCTAACACTAATCCTAGGACTAAGCTTAACAGTAATGTTAACCGGTACTGTAACTCTAAACTTATTTCCAGTCCTAACCTTAAACATGACACCAATCCTAACGCTAACCCTAACCCTAACCTTAACCTTAGCACTAACACTAACGCTATTTCTAATCTTAAACCTAAACCTAACCATAAACCTAATACTAACCCTAACCGGCACTCTCACTCTAAACTTATTTCTAAACATAAACCTAACACAACAGTAACCATAACCCTAATCCTAATCCTAAATCTAAACAATGCTAATGCTAACCCTAACCCTAAGCCTAACCCTAGCCCTAGTCCTAACCCTAAACCTAAACCTAGACCTAACCCTAACCTTATCACTAATTCTAACTCTAATCCTAACCCTAAACCCAACCCTAACCCTAATGTTATCCCTAAGCCTAAACTTAACCCTAACCCTAACCCTTATCCTCACTCTAGCAATAAAACTAATATGTACCCTATTCCAACTCTAACCCGAGCCCTAAAACTATCCCTAAGCTGAATCCTAGCCCTAACCCTAACCTTAACTCTAACCTTGAAAAAAACCTTCATGCTAATTCTAAAGCTAACATTAAATCTAACTTTAATCCAAGCCCTAATCCTAAACCTAGACTAACCTAACTTAACTCTAACCCTAAACCTAACTATAAAACTAACCCTAACCCTAACCAAAACCCTAATGCTAACTCTAACACTAACCCTAAATTTAACACTAACCTGAACACTAGGCTGAACCCTAACCTTACGCTAACCCTAATACTTACTCTAACCCTAACCCTAAGCCTAACCTTAAACCAAGCCCAAAACTTACCCCAACCCTAAGCCTAACCCTAAACTTAACCCTAAACCTAACACTAAGCGTTTAACCTAATTAAGGTTAACCCTAACTCTAACCCTAAAATTTACCCTAACCATAACCCTAACCCTAACCTAACCTAACCCTAAACCTCATCCTTATCCTATTCTAGAACTAACCCTAGCCCTAAACCTACCCCTAATTCTAACACTAACCATAACGCTATCTCTAGCCTAAAACCTAATCCTAGCCATAACAATGAACCTAATACTAAATCTAACCCTAAAGCTAATCCTAACCATAACCATAACCACAACCGAAACTGAAAATCTAACAATAAACCTAAACCTAAAACCAACCCTAAATCTAAAGCTAACCCTAAACCTAACCCTAAATGTAATTCAATCCCTAACGCTAACCATAGCTCTAATCATTATCCTAACCTTAACCCTAAAAATAAACCTAATTCTAAAGCTAACACTAATTCTAAACCAAACCATAATCCTAACCATTACCCAAACACTACCCTTATGCCTAACCCTAGTCCTGATCCTAACCCTAACCCTATTCCTAACCCTAACCCTAACACTTACCTTAACTCTCACCAAAACCCTAATCGTTGCCCTATTCTAGACTTTTCTAGTCCTAAACCTATCACTAGCCATAATCCATTTCTAACCCTAACCCTAACCTTAATCAAAGACTTAAGCCTTATTTTAAACCTAACAGTTAATCTAAATTTAACTCTAGCCCTAAACCTAACACCAGCGTAAACCTAACCTAACATTACACCTAACCATTATTTCAACACTAGCCTTAACCTTAACGCTAGACCTAACCCTAACCCTAACACTAACCCTAACCTTAAAATTAAAATGAAAGACTAGCCTATACCCTAATCCTAGCCCTAACCCTAAGCCAAACACTAACAATACCTTTAACCCTAACCCTAGCCTTAATCCTAACAGTAACTCTAGCCCTAACCCTACAATTAACACTAGTCCTAGACCTATTTCTAGTGTAAACTTGAACATTACCCTTAAATCTAAACCTAACCCTAACCCTAATTTTAGCACTAAGCCTAATCTGTACCCTATTCTAGCCCTAAACCTAGTTCTAATCCGAACCTTAAAAACACCCTAGCCCTAACTCTAACCCTAAACCTAAAGTTAAATAAATACTTAACCCTAATTCTAAAGCGAACACTCAATTTAACTTTACCATGTCCTAAACCTAACACTAGCTTAACCTAATCTAACCCTAACCCTAACCATAACCCTAACCATAACCCTAACCCTAACCCTAACACTAAACCTAATGATAACCCTAACCTTAATTCTAACCCTAACCCTCACCCTAACCCTATCCCTAACCCAAACCTTAACCCTAACCCTAAGTCTAAGCCAAACATAACCATAACCGTAACCCTAACCTTAACCCTAAACCTAACACTAAACCTAAACCTAATTCTAAACTTAATTCTAACCCTAACCGTAACCCTAACCCTATCCCTAAACCTGACCCTAACCCGAATTCTAACCCTAACCCTAACCATAACACTATCCCGGGCCCTAACCAAACCCTGGACTAGCCCTAACCCTAACTCTAACCGTAACCAAACAATAACACTAACCCTAACCCTAACTCGAACACTAACCCTAATTCTAATCCAATTCGTACCTCTAGCCCTAACCCTAAACCTAACCCTAAACCTAACCCTAATTATAGCCCTAGCCCTAACCGTAAACGTAAACCTAACCGTATTTCGGGCCCTAACCCTAACCCTAGTACTAACCCTAACCCTAACCCTAATCCTAACCCTAACACTAAACCTAACCCTAATCCTATACTTAATTCTAACCCTAACCATAACCATAACCCTATCCCGGGCCCTAACCCTAGCACTGGTCCTAACCCTAACTCTAACCTAACTGAAACCCTAACCCTAACCCTAACATTAACCCTAACCCTAACCCACACCCTATATCTAACCCAAACTCTAAACCTAACCCTAACTCTAACACTAACACTAATCCTTATCCTATGCCTAGCTCCAGCCCTAAACCTAAATCTAACCCTAACCCTATCCATAACCCTAAACTTAACCCTAACCCTAGCCCTGGCCCTAACCCTAACCCTAACTCTAATCCTATCCCGGGTCCAAACCTATCTCTAGCCCTAGCGCTAACCCTAACCCTAACCCTAAACCTAAACCTAAACCTAACCCTAACCCTAAACCTAACCCTAAACCAAACACTAACCTAACCTTAATCCTAACCCTAACCCTAACCCTAACCCTAATCCTAACCCTAACCCTAGCCCTAACCCTATCCCTAATACTAACCCTAAGTCTTAACCTAACCATAACCCTAACCCTAACCCTAACTCTAATCCTAACCCTAACCCTAAACCTAACCGTAACCCTAACACTATCACTAAACCTAACTATAATTCTATTCGTACCTCTAGCCCTAATACTAATCCTAAACCTAACCGTAAACCTAACCCTATCCCTAATCCTAACCCTAAATCTAAGCCTAAACCTAACCCTAACCCTAACCATAACCATACCATAACACTAAACCTAACCCTAATTCTAACTTAATTTCAACCCTAACCCTAACCCTAACGCTATCCCTAACCCTAACCCTAACCCAAGCCCTATCCTGGGCACTACCCCTAACCATAGTTCTACCCCAAACCATACTCTAACCGTAACCTTAACCCTATACCTAACCCTAACCATAACCCTAACCCTATCCCTCACCCTAACCCGAAACCTAACCCTAACCCTAACCCCAACCGTAACCTTAACCCTAACTATAACATTAATCCTAACGTTAATTATATTCGTAGCTCTAGCCCTAACCCTAACCCTAACTATAACCATAAACCTAAACCTATACCTAACCCTAACCCTAAGTCTAAGCCTAAGCCTAACCCTAACCCTAACCCTAACCCTAACACAAACACTAAACCTAACACTAATGATAACCTTAATTCTAACCCTAACCCTAACCCTAATCCTATACCTAACCCTAACCCTAACCCTAATTCTAACCCTAACCCTAACCGTAACCCTAATCCTAGCCCTAACACTAACCCTAACCCTAACCCTATCCAGGGCTCAAACTCTAACCCTACTTCAAGACCAAACCCTAACTCTAACCCTAACCCTAACCCTAACCCTAACCCTTACTCTAATTCTAAATCGAACACTAACCCTAACCCTAATCCTATTCGTAGCTCTAAAAATATTTCTAACCATTACTCTAAACCTAACCCTAATCTTACCCCTAGCACAAACCGTAACTGTAAACTTAACCCTATTTCGAGCCCTAACCTTAACCCTAACCCTAGCCGTAACCCTAACGCTAATCCTAACATAAATATAATCCTAACCCTATACATATCTCTAGACCAAAGCCTAACCCTAATTCTCACCGTAACCCTAACTTTAACCCTAACCCTAACCCTAACCCTATTTCTACCTTAACCCTAAGTCTAAGCTTAACCCCAAACCTAACCATAACCATAACCGTAAACCTAAACCTAACCCTAAACTTAACTCAAAGCCTAACCCTAAACCTAACCCTAACACTAAACATAACCCTAATCCTAAACTTAATACTAACCCTTACTTTAACCAAAATATATACCTAACCCTAACCCTAACACTAACCCTACCCTAACCCTAACACTAGCCCTAACCCTAACACTAACTCTAACCCAATCCCGGGTTCTAAACCTAACCATAGCCCTTGCCCTAAACATAACTCTAAACCTAACCCTAAACCTAATCCTAACCCTAACTCGAACACTAACCCTAACCCTAACCCTAAACCTATTCATAGCTCTACCACGAACCCTAACCCGAACACTTAATTTAACTCTAATATTAGCCCTAGCCCTAACCGTAACCGTAAACCGAACCCTACTACGGGACCTAACGCTAACCCTAGACCTAGCCATAACCCTAACGCTAACCCTAACATAAACCTAATCCTAACCCTATACATATATCTAGCCCTAAGCCTAACCCTAACGCTAACCCTATCCCATACCCTAACACGAACACTAATCCTAACCCTAACCCTAACCTTAATTCTAACCCTAACCCTAACCCTAAACAACTCCCTAATCGTATCCCTAAACTTAACCCTAACCCTAATTTTTACCTGAACCCTAACTGGAACCTTAACCCTAACTCTAACACTCACTCTAACTTTAATCCTAATCGTTGCTCCAACCCTAAGCCTAAACCTAATTTTAACCCTAACCCTAACCCTATCCCTAACTCTAACTCTAAGTCTAAACTAACCCTAACCCTAACCCTAACCCTAAACCTAACACTAAACCTACCCTAATCCTAAAGTTAATTCTAACCCTAACCCTAACCCTAACCCTAACCCAAATCGAACACTAACCCTAACCCTAATCCTATTTGTAGCTCTAGCCCTAACCCAAAACCTAATCCTGAACCTAAACCAAATCTTAGCCCTAGCCCAAACCGTAACTGTAAACTTAACCCTATTTTGGGACCTAACCTAAACCAGAGCCCTAGCCGTAACCCTAATGCTAACCCTAACATAAATATTATCCTAACCCTATACATATCACTAGCCCTAAGCCTAACCCTAACTGTAACCCTAACCCTAACTTTATCCAGGGACCTAACCGTAACACTGGCCCTAAACCTAATCCACCCTAACGCTAACTCTAACATTAACCTAACCCTATCCCGGGCCGTACTCTAGCAGTAGCCCTAACCCTAACCCTAAACCTAGCTCTAGCCCGAACCCAAACCATAACATTAACCATAACCCTAACCCTAACCCTAAACCAAAATCTAAGTCTAAGCCTAAATCTAACCCTAACCCTAAACCTAACCCTAACATTAACCCTAACACTAACCCTAATCAAAGCAATAGCCCTAACCCTAAACCTTACACTAACCCTAACCCTAACCCAAACCCTAACCCTAATCCTAACCCTAACTCTAACCCTATTCATAAACCTAACCCTAATTGTTAACCTAACCCTAACCCTACCACCAACCTTAACCCCAAACCTATCCCTAACCCTAACCCTAACCCTAATTCTAATCCTAACCCTAAGACTAACCCTAGCCCTAACCCGGGCCCAAACCCCAACCCTAATCCTAGCCCTAACCATAACTCTAACTGTAACCCTAACCCTAACCCTAATCTAAACCTAACCCTATCCCGGGCCTTATTCTTAAACCTAGTCCTAGCCCTAACCCTACCTCTAACCGTAAACCTAACCCTAAACCTAACCCTAATCCTAACCCTAACCCGAACCCTAACCCTAATCCTAACCCTAACCCTAAATGTAACCTTAACCCATACTCTAACACTAACCCTAACTTTAATCCTAATCGTAGCTCTAGCCCTAACCCCAACCCTAACTTTAACCTAACGCTAACCCTATCCCTAACCCTAACCCTAAGTCTAAGCCTAAAAGTAAACCAAACACTAACCCTAACCCTAACCCTAACCCTAAACCTAACCCTAGCCCTAGCCCTAACCCTAACCCTAACTCTATCCCTATCATGGGACCTAATTCTATCCCTAGCATAGCCCTAAACCTAACACTAACGCTAACCCTAACCCTAACCCGAACCCTAACTTTATCCCGGGCCCTAACCCTAGCACTAGCTGTAACAGTGACCCTAACCCTAACCCTAAAAATGACCTAACCCTAACCATAACCATAACCCTATCCCGGGCCCTAAGCCTAGCACTACACCTAACCCTAACTCTAAACATAACCCTAACCCTAACCCTAACCCTAACATTAACCCTAACCCTAACCCTAACCCTATATCTAACCCTAACTCTGACCCTAACCCTAACTCTAACACTAACCCTAATCCTTATCCTCTACCTAGCTCTACCCCTAAACCTAAACCTAACGCTAACCCTATCCTTAACCCTAACCCTTAGTCTAAGCCTACCCTAACCCTAAGCCTAAGCCTATCCCTATCCCTAACCCTAACCATATCACTAACCCTAAGCCTAAGTCTAAGCCTAACCCTACACCTAACCCTACCCTAACACTAACCTTAACCCTAAAACTAACCCTAACTCTTACACTAAACCTAACACTAATCCTAACCTTACTTCTAACCCTAAACCTAACCCTAACCCTGTCCCTAACCCTACCCTAACCCTAACCTTAACCTTAATCCTAACCCTAACCCTAACCCTAATCCAAACCCTAACCCTACCGTAACCTTAACCCTAATTCTAATACTAACCCTAACTTTAATCCTATTCGTAGCTCTAGACCTAACCCTAAACATACCTTTAACCCTAACCCTAACCCTATCCCTAACCCTAACTCTAAGTCTAAGCCTAACCCTAACCCTAACGTAATGCTAACACTAACTCTAATCCTAACCTAGCCCTAGTCCTAACCCAAACCCTAACACTATTCCCAGGCCAAAGTTTCACAGTAATGTTAATCGATAATTTAACTCTAAGCTTATTCCCACTTTTAACCCATAAGATAACACTACCAATAACTCTAACCCTAACTCTAGTCCTTGGCCTAACCCCAACCCTAACATTATACCTAGCCCTAATTCTAACTCTAACCGTAACTGTAGTTCTAACCCTATCCCTAACTCTAAACCTAACCCAAGGTTTAGGCCTAACCCTAACCCTTACACTAAACCTACCCTAACCCTCACCCTAACCCTAACACTAAGTCTACGATTAACTCAAACCATAACCCTATCCCTAACCCTAACATTAACCGTAACCCTAACCCTAACCCTAGCCCTAGACCTAACCCTACCCCTAACCCTAACCCTAACGCTTGTCTTAACCATAGCCCTAACGCTAACCCTAATCTTAGCCTAACCCTAACCCTAACACTAAACCTAACCCTAACCTTAACCTTAATTCTAACCCTAACCCTAACCCTATTCCTAACCCTAACCGTAAACCTAACCCTAACCTTAATCTTAATTCTAACCCTAACCCTAACCCTATTCCTAACCCTAACCCTAAACCTAACCCTAACCCTAACCCTAACACTAACCCTAACCCTAATCCTAACACTAACCCTAACCTTAACCGTAAACCTTAACCCTAAACCTAGCCATAACCATAAGCCTATCTCTAAACCTAACCCTTAGCCTTAGCCAAACCCTAACCCTAACCCTACCCCTAGCCCTAGCCCTAAAACTCACCTTAACCCTAACTCTAACCCTAACCATAGCCCTCGGCATAACCCTAAACCTACTCTATACAAAGCCATAATTCTAACTCTAACAGTAAACAAAGTTCTAACCCTATAAATAACCCTAAACCTAACCCAAGGTTTAGGCCTAACCCTAACGCTAACCCTAAACCTAAACCTAAGACTAACCCTAACCCTATCCCTAACCCAAACCCTAACCTCATTCTAACCCTAACCCGAACACTAGAGCTAGACCTAACACTAATCTTAACCCTAACCTTATCCCGGCCCTAACCCTAACCCTAGTCCTAGCCCTAACCCTAACACTAACCCTAAACCTAACCCGAACCCTAATCCTAACCCTAACTCGAACACTAATCCTAACCCTAATTTTATTCATATCTCTAGCCCTAACCCCAACCCTAACCCTAAACCTAACCCCAATCTTAGAACTAGCCCATACCATAACCGTAAACCTAATCCTATTTCAGGACCTAATTCTAACCCTAGCCCTAACCGTAACCCTACCCCTAAACCTAACATAAACCTAATCCTAACCCTATACATATACCTAGCCCTAAGCCTAACCAAAACGCTAACCCTAACCATAATTTTTCCCAGGACCTAACCGTAGAACTAATCCTAACCCGAATCCTAACCATAACAGTAACTCTAACCCTAACCCTAACCCTATCCCGGGCTGCAACTGTAGCACTAGCCCTCACCCTAACCCTAACCCTAACCATAAACCTAACCCTAACCCTAACCCTAATACTAACACTAACCATAACCCTAACTTTATCCCGGGACCTAACCATAGGACTAGCCCTAACCCTAATCCTAACCCTAACGCTATCTCTAACCCTAACCCTAACGCTATCCCGGGCCGTAACCGTAGCACTATCCCTAACCCTAAGCCTAAACCTAACCCTAATCTAACCCTAACCCTAACATTAACCCTAAACCTAAACATAACCCTAACCCTAATCCTAACCCTAACCCTAACACTAACTCTAACACTAACCCTAATCCTTATCCTATTCCTAGCTCTAGCCCTAAACCTAACCCTAACCTAACCATAACTCTGGCCATGGCCCTAAACCTAACCCTAATCATTAATCTATACCGGGCCCTAACCCTAAACCTAGACATAGCCCTAACCCTAATCCTAACCCTAACCCTAACCCTAAAATTAACACTAACCCTAACCATTATGCAAATTATAGCTCTAGCCCTAAATCAAAACCTAACCGTAACACTAACCCTAACATAAACCTAACACTAGCCCTAACCTTAACCCTAAACTTAATCCTAACCCTAGATCTAGACCTAACCATAACCCTAACCCTAACACAATCCCAGGTCCTAACCCTAAACCCAGCCCTAGAGTAACCCTAACATTAACCCTAACCCTAACACTAACCATAACACTAACCCAATAACGGGCCCTAACCCAGCACTAAACCTAACCCTAATCCTAACACTAACCTTAACTCTAATTCTATTCATAGCTCTAGCCCTAAGCCTAACCCTAACCGTATCCCTAACACTAACATTAATTCTAACCCTAAACCTAATCCTAAAACTAACCCTAACCATAACCCTAAACCTAACTCTAACACTAACCCTAACTTTAATCCTATTCGTAGCTCTAGCTCTAACAACAAACCTAATCATAACCCTAACACTAACCCTATTCCTAACCCTAAACTTAAGTCTAAGCCTAACCCTAACCCTAACCCTAGCCCTAGCCATAACACTAACCCTAACCCTAACCGTATTCCGCACCCTAATACTAACCCTAGTCCTGCCCTAACCCTAACACTAACCCTAACCTTAACCCTAAAGTTTAACCCTAAGCCTACCCTAGCCCTAAACCTAACCCTAAACCGTAACCCGAAGCCTAGCCCTAGCCCTAACCCTAATCCTAACCCTAAACCTATCCCGGGCTCACACCGTTACCCGACCCTAGATTAACCCTAACCCTAACCCTCAACCTAAACTTAACCCTTACCCTAAAACTAATCCTAACCCTAAACCTAAACTTAACCGTAATGCTAGCCCTAACCCTATCCATAAACCTAACCCTAAGTCTTAACCTAAACCTAACACAAACCCTAACCTGAACCCTAACCCTAATCGTAAACCTAGACCTAGAACTATCACTAACCCTAATCATCACCCTAACCCTAACCCTAACCCTATCCCTAACCCTAACCCTAAGTCTAAGGCTAACCCTAACAGTAACACTAACATTAGTTCTAGCCCTAAACCAAATCTTAACCCTAACTCTAATCCTACACGAGCCCTATGCCTAATCCATAACCCTAACACTAATCCCAGGAAAAAGTTTCACAGGAATGTTAATCGATACTGTAACTCCAAATTTATTCCCAGTTTTAACCCATAAGATAACTTTAACCCTAACTCTAACCCTAACCCTAGACCTCGGCCTACCCTAACCCTAACTCTTACCTAGCCCTAATTCTAACTTTAACCGTAACTGTAGTTCTAACCCTAATCCTAACCCTAAACCTAAACCTAACCTTAAACCTAACCCTAACCCTAACCCTAAACCTTACCCTAACCCTAGCCCTAGCCCCATCCCTAACCCTAATCGTAACCCGAACCCTATCCCGGGCACTAACCCTAAACCTAGCCCTAGCCCTAACCCTAATCCTAACCCTAACCAAAACCGAAAACCTAACCCTAACTCTAAGTCTAACCCTAAATCTTATCCTATTCCCAGCTCTAACCCTAAACCTAACCCTAACCCTAAACCTAACCCTAACCCTAACACTAACCCTAACCTTAACCCTAACCTTAGCCCTAGCTGTAACTCTACTCCTAACACTACCTTAACTGTAACCCTAACCCTAACTCAAACACTAACCCTAACCCTAATTCTATTCGTAGCCTAGCCCTAACTCGAATCCTAACCCTAATCCTAACCCTAATTTTAGGCCTAGCCCTAACTGTAACCGTACCTTAACCCAAGCCCTAGCCAAAACCCTAATTCTAACCCTAACCCTAACCCTATTCCTAACACTAACCGTAGCCCTAGATCTAACCCTAACCGTAAGCCTAACACTAACCCTAACCCTAACCTTAATGCTAACCCTAACCTTCTTAAGATCTAGCCCTAATTCTAAACCTAACCCTAACTCTAACCCTAACCCTAGCCCTAACCACAACCCTAACCCTAACTCTATACCTATTCGTAATACTAACTCTAACCCTAACTAGACCTATCCCTAATTGTAACCCTAAAGCTTATACCAGGCCTAAGTTTAAAAGTAATGTTAACCGTTATTATAACTCTAAACTACTTTTCAGTTTTAACCCTAAAGATGACACTCACCCTCATGCTAACTCTAACACGAGCCCTAGTTCTAAACCTCAACCCATGCCTAGCACTAACCCTAAACATAACCGTAACCCTAAACCTAACCCTCACCCTAACGCAAGCTCTAGGCCTTACCCTAAACTTAACTCTACCCTGGCCCTAATTCTAACCCTAGCACCACGCTAACAGTAACCCTAAACCTAGCCCTAAGCCTAACGCTAACCCTAACACTAACCCCAGGCATTGGTCGAACCATAACCTAACCCCAGGTCTGGCCCTAACTCTAACCATAACCCTAGCCCTACCCCTAAACCTAACCCTTACCCAAATACTAATTCTCACCTAGCCCTAGGTCTACCCTAACCCTAACACAAATTTCAAGCCAAAGTTACACAGTAATGTTAATCGATCCAGTAACTCTAAACTTATTCCCAGTTTTAACCCATAAGATAACACTAACCCTAATCCTAACCCCAACCCTGACCCTAGCCCTAGCCATAACCCTAAACTTAAACCTCACCCTAAACCGAACACTAAACTTAACCGTAACCCTAGAACTAGCCCTAACCATAACCCTAATCATAACCCTAACCCTAACCCTATCCCTAAACCTAAACCTAAGTTTAAGCCTAACCTTAACCCTAACCCTAACATTAGTTCTAGCCCTAAACCTAACCTTTACCCTAACTCTAATCCTACACTAAGCCTAGGCCTAACCCGTAACCCTAACAGTAATCCCAGGACAAAGTTTCACAGGAATGTTAATTGACACTGTAATTCCAAATTTATTCTCAGTTTTAACCCATAAGAAAACACTAACCCTAACTCTAACCCTAACTCTAGCCCTCGGCCTAGCCCTAACCCTAACTGTATACCTAGCCATAATTCTAACTTTAACCATAACCGTAGTTCTAATCCCATCCCTAACACTGAACCTAACCCAAATTTACGCCTAATCCTAATTCTAAACCTAACCCTAGCCCTAACACTAACCCTAAACTTAATCCTAATGCTAGCTCTAGACTTAACCCTAACCCTAACGAAAACCCTATTCTGGGCCCTAACCCAAACCCAAAACCTAGCCCTAAAACTAATATTAACCATAACCATAACCCTAACCCTAACACTAACCCTAAACCTAACCCTATTCATAGCTCTAGACCAAGCCTAATCCTTACCGTATCCCTAATCCTAACATTAACCCTAACCCTAAAGCTAATCCTATACCTAACCCTAATCGTAACCCTAACCCTAACTCTAACACTAAACCTAACTTTAATCCTATTCGTAACTCTAGCCGTAACCCTAACCCTAACCCTAACACTAGCACTTGCCAAAACACTAACCCTGACCCTAACCCTATCCCTAACCCTAACCCTAACCCTAACCCTAATTCTACCCTTAACACTAACCTTAAGACTAGCCCTAGCCCTAACACTAACCGTAACCCTAAACATATCCGGGCCGTAAGCCTACCCTAACCCTAACCCTAACCCTAACCCTAACCCTAACCCTAACCTTAAGCCTAACCGTAACCCTAACCCTAACGTAGCCCTAAACCTAACCCTAACCCTAACCTAACCCTAACCCTAACCCTATACCTAACCCTAACCCTAGCCCTAGCCCTAAATCTAACACTATACCTAACTCTAATCCTAACGTAGCCCTAGTCCTATCCTTAACCCTAACACTATTCCCAGGCCAAAGTTCACAGTATTGTTAAACGATACTGTAACTCTAGGCTTATTCCCAGTTTTAACCCATAAGATAACACTTACCTTCACTCTAACCCTAACCCTAGCCCTCGGCCTAGCCCTAACCCTAACTCTATACCTAGCCATAATTCTAACTCTAACCATAAATTTAGTTCTAACCCTATCATAACCCTAAAACTAACCCAAGATTTAGGGCAAACTGTACCCTCAACCTAACCCGAGCCCCAACCCTAATCCTAAACTTAATCCTAACCGTATCTATAGCCATAATTCTAACCCTAACCCTAACCCTATCCAGAGCTCTAACCCTACCCCAAGGCCTAGCCCTAACTCTAACATTAACCCTAACCCTAACCCTGACCTTAACCCTAACACTAACCCTAATCCTAACCCTAACCATAACCCTAACCCAATCACGAACACTAACCCTAGCACTAAACCTAACCCTAACCCTAGCCCTAGCCATAACACTAACCGTAACCCTAACTCTATCCCGGGACCTAACCCTAACTCTAATCCTATTATTAACCCTAAAACATAACTTTAAGCCTAGGCCTAGCTCTGTCCTAACCCTAAACTTTAACCCTAAGCCTAGCCCTAGCCCTAACCCTAAACCTAACCCTAAAATTTTCCCGGGCCCAAACCCAAACCCTAGCCCTAAACTTAACCCTAACCCTAACCCTCAACCTAACCTTAACCCTTAACCTAACACTAACCCTAACCCTAAAACTAATCCTAACCATAACCCTAACCCTAACCCATCCCTGACCCTAACCCTAAGTCTAAGCCTAATCCTAACAGTAACACTAAACTACCCTAAACCTAACCGTAAACCTAGCCCTAGCACTAAACCTAACCCTAATCCTAACCCCACCCTAACGCTATCCCTAAACCTAACCCTAAGTCTAACCTAAACCTAACCCTAACCCTAACCCTAGCCCTAACCCTAAACCTAACCTTAACCCTAACTCTAATCCTACACTAAGCCTAGGCCTAACCCGTAACCCTAACACTAATCCAAGGCCAAAGTTTCACAGGAATGTTAATCGATACTGTAACTATAAATTTATTTCCAGTTTTAACCCATAAGATAACACTAACCCTAACTCTAACCCTAATCCTAGCCCTCGGCCTAGCCCTAACCCTAACTCTATACATAGCCCTAATTCTAACTCTAACCGTAACTGCAGTTCTAACCCTATCTCTAACACTAAACCTAACCCAAGGTTTAGGCCTAAACCTAACCCTAAACCTAACCCTAGCCCTAAGCCTAACCTTAAACTTAATCCTAACCCTAGCTCTAGCCCTAAACCTAAAACAAACCCTAACCCTATTCTGGGCCCTAAACCTAACCCCAGGCCTAGCCCTAACCCTAACATTAACCATAACCATAACCATGACCCTAACACTAACCCTAAACCTAACCCTATTTACAGCTCTGCCCTAAGCCTAACACTAACCGTATCCCTAACCCTAACATTAACCCTAACCCTAACCCTAATCCTAACCCTAAACCTAACCGTAAAACTAACCCTAACTCTAACACTAAACCTAACTATATACCTATTTGTAGATCTAACCCTAACCCTAAACCCTAACACTAATTCTAACCATAAGCCTAACCCTAACACTAGCCCTAGCCCTAACACTAACCCTAACCCTAACCCTATCCCTAACCCTAACCCTAACAATAACAGTAGCCCTAGCCCTAACACTAACCATAACGCTAACCCTATCCCGGGCCAAGCCTAACCCGAGTCCTAACCCTAACCTTAACTCTAACCCTAACCCTAACCCTAACCCTAAC
Organism: Macroglossus sobrinus; assembly: GCA_004027375.1. Classification (NCBI taxonomy): domain Eukaryota; kingdom Metazoa; phylum Chordata; class Mammalia; order Chiroptera; family Pteropodidae; genus Macroglossus; species Macroglossus sobrinus. Next base: position 81,209 of record PVKZ01000216.1, read on the forward strand.
CCTAATCCTAACCCTAACCGAAACCTACCCTAGCCCTAACCCTAACCCTAAACCTAACCCTAACCCTATTCCTAACCCTAACCCTAAGTCTAAGCCTAACCCTAACCCTAACCCTGAACCTAGCTCTAGCCCTAAACCTAACCCTAACTGTAACTCTAATCCTAACCTAGCCCTAGTACTAACCTTAACCCTAACACATTTCCAGGCAAAAGTTTCACAGTAATGTTAATCGATACTGTAACTACAAGCTTATTCCCAGTTTTAACCCATAAGATAACACTAACTTTAACTCTAACCATAACCCTAGCCCTCGTCCTAGCTCTAACCCGAACTCTATACCTAACCATAATTCTAACTCTAAACGTAAACGAAGTTCTAACTCTATCAATAACTCTCAACCTAACCCATGGGTTAGGCCTAACCCTAACACTAACCATAACCCTAACCCTAACCCTAAGTATAAGCCTGAACCTAACCCTAAACCTAAACCTAGACCTAGCCCTAAACCTAACGCTAACATAAACTCTAATCCTAACCTAGCCCTAAGCCTAACCCGTAACCATAACACTAACCCCAGGCCAAAGTTTCACAGTAATGTTAATAGATACTGTAACTCTAAACTTATTCCCAGTTTTAACCCATAAGATAACACTAACCCTAACTCTAACCCTAACTCTAGCCCTCGGCCTAGCCCTAACCCTAACTCTATACCTAGCCCTAGTTATAACTCTAACCGTAACCATAGTTCTATCCCTATACCTAAGCCTAAACCTAACCCAAGGGTTAGGCCTAACCTTAAACTTAAACCTAACCCTAGCCCTAACCCTAATCCTAAATGTAATCCTAACCCTAGCTCTAGCCCTAATTCTAAACCTAATCCTAAACCTATCCAGAGCTCTAACACTAGCCCCAGTCTTAGTCCTAACCCTAACATTAACCCTAACCCTAACTCTAACCCTAAAACTAACCCTAATCCTAAACCTTACCATAACCCTACCCAATCATGGGCCCTACCCTAGCACTAAACCAAACCCAAAACCAAACCCTAACCCTAACCCTAACCCTAACCCTATTCATAGCACTAGCCATAGCCTAACCCTAACTGTATGCCTAACCCTAACATTAACCATAACCCTAACCCTAATCCTAACCATAACCCTAACCCTATACTAACCCTAACCCTAACCGTAACCCAAACCCTAATCTAACACTAACGCTAACTTTAATCCTATTCGTAAATCTAGCCCTAACCCTAACACTAACCCTAACCCTAACCCTAATCCTAACCCTATCCCTAACCCTAAACCTAAGTCTAAGCCTAACCCTAACCCTAACCCTAAACCTATCCCTAAACCTAACCCTAACACTAATTCTAACCGTAACCCAAACACTAACACTAGCGCTAGTCCTAACACTAACCCTAACAGTAACCCTATCCCGGGCCCTAACCCTAACCCTAGCCCTAGCCGTAAACCTACACCTAACCCTAACATAACCTAATACTAACCCTATACATATATCTAGCCCTAAGCCTAACCCACATCCTAACGCTAACTCTAACCCTAAACCTAACCCTATCCAGGGCTGTAACCATAGCACTAACCCTAACACTAACCGTAACATTAACCCTAAACCTAACCGTAACCCTAACCCTAACCCTAGCCCTAACCCTATCCCTAACCCTAACCCTAAGTCTAAACCTAACCCTAACCCTAACCCTAACCCTAGCCAGCCCTAAACATAACCTTAACCCTAACTCTAATCCTAACCTAGCCCTAGACCGAACCCGTAAAACTAACACTAATCCCAGGCCAAGATTCACAGGAATGCAAATCAATACTGTAACTCTAAACTTAGTCCCAGTTTTAACCCATAAGCTAACACTAACCCTAACTCTAACTCTAAGCCTAGCACTCAGCGTAGCACTAACCCTAACTCTATATCTACCCCTAATTCTAACTCTAACCGTAACCATAGTTCTAACCCTATACCTAACCCTAAACCATACACAAGGTTTAGGCCTAAACCTACCCCAAAACCTATCCCTAGCCATAACCCTAACCCTTAACTTAATCCTAACCATAGCTGTAACCCTAACCCTAAACCTAAACCTAAAACAAACACGGGCCTTAACCCTAACCGCGCCCTAGACCTAACCCCAATATTAACCATAACCCTAACACTAAGAGTAACACTAACCATAATCCTAAACATAACCATAACCCTAACCCAACCACTGGCCCTAATCCTAGAACGAAACCTAACCCTAAACCTAACCCTAACCCTACCCTAAACCTAACCCTAATCCTAACCCTAACCGTAACACTAAAACTAACCCTTACCCTATTCATTGCTCTAGCCCTAAGCCTAACCCTAACCGTATCCATAACCCTAACATTAACCCTAACCCTAACCCTAACCCGAACCCGAACCATAAACATAATACTAACTCTAACACTAACCCTAACTTTAATACTATTCATAGCTCTAGCCCTAACCCAAACTCTAACCCTAACCCTAACCCTAACCCTATCCCTAAACCTAACCCTCAGTCTAATCCTAACCCTAACCCAAACCCTAATCCTAACCCTATCTTAAACCCTAACCCTAACAATATTTCTAACCCGAACCCTAATCCTAACACTAGCCCTAGCCCTAACACTAACCCTAACCCTAACCCTAACCCGGGCCAAGCCTAACCCGAGTCCTAACCCTAACCTTAACTCTAAACCTAACCCTAACACTAACCCTAACCCTAACACTAACCATAATCCTAACCCTAACCTAAACCTGCCCTAGCCCTAACCCTAACCCTAAATGTAACCCTAACTCTAACCCTATCCCTAACTCTAAACCTAGTCCTAGCCCTAACCCTAACTCTAACCCTAACCCTAACCCTAACCTTAACCCTAACCCTAACCAAAACCCTAACCCTAACACTAATCCTAAACCTAAACCTACTCCTAAACCTAACTTTAATCTGAAACCTAACCCTAAACCTAAACCTAATCCCTAACACTAAACCTAACCCTAATTCTAAAATTAATTCTAACCCTAACCTTAACCTATTTCTAACACTAACCCTATCCCTAAACCTTACCCTAACCCTAACCCTAACCCTATACCGGGCCCTAAAACAAACCCTAGCCCAAACCCTTATCCTAACACTAACCCTAACGCTAACTCTTATATATCTCTAGCCCTTAGCCTAACCCTAACCCTAACCTAACCCTAACACTATCTTTATCCCGGACCCAAACCCTAGGACTAGACCTAATGCTAACCCTATCCCTACCCTAAGCCTAACCCTAACCCTAACAATAACCATAACGCTATCCCGGGCCCTAAACCTAGCCTTAGCCGTCACCCTATCCCTAACCCTAACACTAACCCTAACCCTACCCTAATCCTAATCCTATACAGGGCCCTACCTAGTACTAGCCCTAAACCTAACCCTAAATCTAACCCTTACCCTAACCCTAACCCTAAACCTATTCATAGGTCTAGACCTACGCCTAACCCTAACCGTAGCCCTAACCATAACATTAACCCTAACCCTAACCCTAACACAATACCTAACCCTAACCCTAAAGCTAAGCCTAGTCTTAAACCTAACACTAACCCTAACCCTAGCCCTAAACCTAACCCTAAACTTTATCCTGACCCTAGCTCTAGCCTTAACCCTAACCCTAACCCTAATCCTATCCCGTCCCTAACCCTAACCCCAGCCCTAGCCCTAATCATAACATTAAAGTTAACCCTAATCCTAACACTAACCCTAATCTTAACCCTGACCATACCAAAACATAATCATGGGCCTTAACCCTAGCACTAAACCTAAGCCTAAACGTAGTCCTAGCCATAACACTAACCGTAACCCTAACCCTAACCCTAACCCTAACCCTAACCTTATCCCTAACCCTAGCCCTAGCCCTACCCTAACTATAACCCTAACCTTATCCCGGGACCTAACCCTAAACCTAGACTTGGCCCTAAACCTAACCCTAACCCTAACCCTAAACCTAAACCTAACCCTAAGTCTAAGCCTCACCCTAACCCTAACCCTAACTACAACACTAACCCTAACCCTAATCCTATTCGTAGCACTAGCACAAACACTAACCCTAACCCTAAACCTAACCCTGATCTTACCTCAAGCCCTAACCGTAACAGGAAACCTAACCCTATTTCGAGCCCTAACCCTAAACTTAGCCCTCTCCGTAACCCTAAATCTAACCGTAACATAAACCTAATCCTAACCCTATACATATATCTAGCCCTAAACCTAACCAAAACCCTAAACCTAATCCTAACTTTATCCCGGGCCCTAACCGTAGCACTACCCTTAACCCTAATCCAAACCCTAATGCTAATTCTAAACCTAACCCTAACCCTATTCCAGGCCGTAAGCCTAGCACTAGCCCTAACCCTAACCCTAACTCTAACACTAACCCTAATCCTTATCGTATTGCTATCTCTACCCTTAACCTTAACCCTAGCCCTAACCCTAACCCTAACCCTAACCCTACCCTAACCCTATCTCTAACCCTAACCCTAAACCTAACACTAAAACTAACCATATTCCTAAACTTAATTCTAACCCTAACCCTAACCCGAAGCCTATCCCTAACCCTAACCCTAACCCTATACATAGCTCTAGCCCTAAGCCTAACCCTAACCGTATCCCTAACCGTAACATTAACACTAACCCTAAACCTAATCCTAAACCTAAACCTATCCCTAACCCTAACCCTAAGTCTAAGCCTAACCCTAACCTTAACTCTAAACCTAGCCCCAGCCCTAAAACTAACCCTAACCCTAACTCTAAACCTAACCTAGCCCTAGGCCGAACCCTAACCCTAACACTAATACCAGCCAAAGTTTCACAGTAATGTTAATCGTTACTGTAACTCTATACTTATCCCCAGTTTTAACCCATAAGATAACACTAACCCTAACTTTAACCCTAACCCTAGCCCTCGGCCTAACCCTAACCCTAACTCTATACCTAGCCCTAATTCTAACTCTAACCTTAACGGTAGTTCTAACCCTATGCCTTACCATAAACCTAACCCAAGGTATAGGCCTAAATTTAACCCAAGCACTAACCCTAATCCTAACCCTAACCCTATCCCGGGCTCTAACCCTAAACCTAGTCCTAGCACTAACCCTAAATTTAACCATAAACCTAATGCTAACCCTAACACTACTTCTAACGCTACCCATAACCATAACCCTAACCCAATCACGGGCGCTAACCCTAGCATTAACTCTAACTGTAACCGTAACCGTAACCCTAACCCTAACCCTAACCCTAACCCTAACCCTAACCCTAATCCTATTCATAGCTCTAGCCCTAAGCCTAATCCTAACCGTATCCCTAACTGGAAAATTAACCCTAACCCTAACCCTAATCGTAAACTTAACCCTATGTCTGATTTTAATCCTAAATCTAAGCCTATCCCTAACCCTAACCCTAACCCTAACCCTCGCCCTAGCCCGAACCCTAACCCTAACCGTAAGCATATTCCGGCACTAAACATAACCCTAGCCATAGCCCGAACCCTAACTCTAACCAAACCCTACCACTAACCCTAACCCTAACCCTAACCCTAACTCGAACACTAACACTAACCCTAATCCTATTCGTAGCTCTAGCCCAAACCCTAAACCTGACACTAAAACTAACCCTAATCTTAGGCCTAAACCCTAACCATACCGGAACCTAACCCTATTTCAGGCCCTAACCCTAAACATAGCCCTAACCGTAACCCTAAATTTAATCCTAAATAAACCTAATCCTACACTATATATATCTGTAGCCCTAAGCCTAACCCTAACCCTAACACTAATCCTAACTTTATCCCGGGCCCTAACCGTAGCACTAGCCCTAACCCTAATCCAAACCCTATCACTAACTTGAACCCTAAACCCAACCCTATCCCGGGCCATAACCCTAGTACTAGCCATAACCCTAACCATAACCCAACCATAAACCTAACATTACACCTAAAATTAATTCTAAACCTATCCCTAATTCTAACCCTAATCATAACCCTAACCCTAATTCAAACCCTAACTCTAACACTAACCCTAATCCTTATCCTATTCCTATCTCTAGCCCTAACCCTAACCATAACCCTAATTCTAATCCTAACCCTAACCCTAACCCTAACCCTAGCTCTAGCCCTAACACTAACCCTAAACCTGACCCTATACCTGAGCCTAAACCTAACCCTAGCCATAGCCCTAACCCTAACCCTAACCCTAACTCTAACACTAAAACTAACTATAATTCTATGCATAGCTCTACACCTAAAACTAACCCTAACAATAACCCTAACCCTAACCCTATCCCTAACCCTAACCCTAGGTCTAACCTAACCCTAATACTAACCCTAACCCAAACCCTAAACCTATCCCAACCCTAACCCTAACCCTAACCCTAACACTAAACCTAACGCTAATCCTAACCTTAATATTAACCCCAAACGTAACCCTAACACTATCCCTAACACAAACCCTAATGCTAATTCTAACCCTAACCATAAACCTAACCCTATCCCGGGCCCTAAAACTAAACCTAGCCCAAGCCCAAACCCTATTCCTAACCCAAACGCTAATCCTTACCCTAACCCTAACATTAACACTAACCCTAACCCTTATCCTATTCCTACCTCTAGGCCTAACCCTAACCCTAACCCTAACCATACCCCTAAACCTAATCCTATCCTTAGCCCTAACCCTAATTCTAACCCTTACCCTAACCCTAACCCTAACCCTAACTATAACACTAACACTACACTAATCCTATTTGCAGCTCTAGCCCTTACCCTAACCCTAAACCCAACCCTATACCGAGCCCTCAACCAAACCCTAACCCTAACCACAATCCTAACACTAACCCTAACGCTAACCTTATATGTATCTCAAGTCCTAAGCCTAACCCTAACCCTAATATTACCCGTAAACCTAACCCTAACTTTAACCATATCCAGGGCCCTAACCCTAGCAATAGCCCTAAACCTAACCATAACACTAACCCTAAACCTATCCCTAAAATTAAACCTAAACATAACCCTAACCCTAATTCTAACCCTAACGCTAACTCTAACCCTAAATCTAACACTAAAGGTAACCCTTATCCCATACCTACAACTAGCCCTAAATTTAACTCTAACCCTAACTCTAACCCTAACCATAACCCTAACGCTAACCCTATCCCTAACCCTAACCCTAACCCAAACCCTAACCCTAACGCTATCCATAACCCTAACCTTAACACTAACCCTAGCCCTCGGCCTAACCCTAACCCTAAATCTATACCTAGCCCTAATTCTGACTCTAACCGTACCATATATCTAACCCTATCACTACCCTAAACCTAACCCAAAGTATAGGCCTAACCCTAACCCTAAACCTAACCCTAAACCTAACCCTAAACTTATCCTAACCCTAGCCCTAGCCCTAAACCTAACCCTAAACGTAACCCTATCCCGGGTCCTAACCCTAACCCTACTACTAGCACTAACCCTAACCTTAACCCTAACCTTAACGCTAACCCTAACAATAACCCTAATCTTAACACTAACCATAACCCTAACCGAATCCAGGGCACTAACCCGAGCACTAACTCTAACTGTAACCCTAACCCTAACCCTGAACCTAAACCTAACTTTAACCCTAATTAAATTCATAGCTCTAGCCCTAAGCCTAACCCTAACCGTATCCCTAACCGTAACATTAACCCTAACCCTAACCCTAATCCTAAAACAAACCCTATCTCTAATACTAACACTAAGTCTAAGCCTAACCCTAACCCTAACCCTAACCCTAACCCTAACCCTAACCTTAACCCTAACCCTAAGTCGAAGCCTAACCCTATCCCTACCCTAACACTATCGCTAAACCTAACCCTAAACCTAGAGCTCACCCTAACCCTAACTCTAACACTAACATTAACCCTAATCCCATTCGAAGCTCGATCCCTAACCCTAACCCTAAACCTAACCCTATACTTGGCCCTAAACCAAACCCTAGCCCTAGCCCTACCCTAACACTAATCCTAACATTAACCCTAACCCTATCCCTATATATATCTCTAGTCCTAAGCCTAACCCTAACCCTAATCCTACCCCTAAATTTAACCCTAACCATAAACTTATCCAGGGCCCTAACCCTAGCACTAACCCGAACCCTAACCCTAACCCTAACCCTAACATTAACCCTAAACCTAAACCTAATCCTAACCCTAACTCTAACCCTAACCCTAAATCTAACACTAACCCTGATCTTTATCCTATACCTACATCTAGCCCTAACACTAACCCTAACTCTAACCCTAAACCTAACCATAACCTAACGCTTACCCTATCCCTAAACGTAACACTAAGTCTAAGCTTAACACTAACCCTAACTCTAACGCTAGCCCTACCCCTAAACCGAATCCTAAACCTAACCCTAAACCTAACCCACACCCTAACCCTAACATTAAGCCTAACCCTAACCCTAAACCTAATCCTAACCCTACCTCTAACCCTAACCATAAGTCTAAAACTAACCCTAACCCTTATCCTAAATCTAGCTCTAGGCCTAACTATGACCCTAACCTTAACTCTAACCCTAACCATAAGAGTAACCTTAACCCTAACCCTAACCCTAGCCTTCGTCCTAACCCTTACTTTAACGCTATTCCTAGCCATAATTGTAGCTCTAACCGTAAACGTAGGTCTAATCCTATCCCTACCTAAAACCTAACCCAAGGTATAGGCCTAAACCTAATCCTAACCCTAACCCTAAACCTAACCCTAAACCTAACCCTAACCTTAATTTTAACCCTAGCCCTACCCTAACCCTAAACCTAAACCTAACCCTATCCCGGGCCCTAACCCTAACCCTAGTACTAGCACTAACCCTAACCTTAACCCTAACCCTAACACTAACCCTAACACTAACCCTAAACCCTAAACCTAACCATAACCCTAACCCAATCCCGGGCGCTCACCCTAGCACTAACTCTAACCGTATGCCTAACAATAACCATAACCCTAACCCTAACCCTTACCCTATTCATAGCTCTAGCCCTAAGTCTAACCCTAACTGTATCCCTAACCGTAACATTAACCCTAACCATAAACCTAATCCGAAACCTAAACCTATCCCTAATTCTAAACCTAAGTCTAAGCCTAATCCTAACCCTAACCCTAAACGTACGTGTAAGCCTAACCCTAAACCTAACCCTAACCCTAATACTAAACCTAACCCTAATCCTAACCTTAATTGTAACCCTAATCCTAACCCTAACCCTAACCCTAATACTAAACCTAACCCTAATCCTAACCTTAATTGTAACCCTAATCCTAACCCTAACCCTATCCCTAACCCTAACCCTAACCCTAACCCTAACCCTAACACAAACACTAAACCTAACCCTAATCCTATTCGTTGCTCTAGCCCATACCCTAATTCTAACCCTAAAACTAACCCTAATCTTAGCACTAGCCCTACCCGTAACAAGAAACCAAACCCTATTTCGGGCTCTAACCCTAACCCTAGCCCTATCCATAACCCTCAATTTAACCCTACCATAAACCTAATCCTAAACCTATACATATTTCTAGCCCTAAACCTAACCCTACCCTAACCCTAATCCTAACTTTAAACCGGACACTAACCATAGCACTACCCCTAACCCTAATACAAACCCTAACGCTAACTCTATCCTAACTCTAACCCTATTTCGGGAGGTAACCCAAGCAAAAGCCCTAACTCTAACCATAACTCTAATCCTAACCTGACCTTACACCTAACATTAACCCTAAACCTATCTCTAATTTTAACCCTAAACATAACCCGAACCCTAAACCTAACCGTAACTCTAACACTAACCCTAATCCTTATTCTATTCCTATCTCTAGCCCTAACCCTAACCCTAATCCTATCCTAACCCTAACCCTAGCTCTAGCCCTAACACTAACCCTAAAGATAACCCTATTTCGGGGCCTAAACCTAAACCTAGCCCTAGCCCTAACCCTACTCCTAAGCCTAAGCCTAACATTAAGCCTAACCCTAACCCTAACCGTTACATTAACACTAACCCAAACCCTAATTTTAACCCGAACCTAACCGTAACCCTAACCCTACTCTAACACTAACCCTAACTTTATCCTATTTGTAACTCTAGCCCTAACCCTAACCTTAACCCTAACCCTAACCCTAACCCTATCCCTAACCTAACACTAAGTCTAAGCCTAACCCTAACATTAACCCTAACCCTAAACCTAACCCTATCCCTAACCCTAATCCTAACCCTAACTCTAACCTAACATAATCCTAACCTTAATTCTAACCCTAACCATAACCCTAAGCCTATCCTAATTCTAACCTTAACACTAATTCTAACCCTAACCCTAGCCCTAGCCCTTACCCTAACACTAACACTAACCCTAACCCTTGCCCTAGCCCTAACCCTAACCCTAAACCTGACCCTATCGTGTGCCCTAAACCTAACACTAGCCCTACACCAAACCCTAATCCTAACTCTAACACTAACCCTAACCCTAACCTAAACCTAACCATAACATTAACACTAACCTTAACCCTTATCCTATTCCTAGCTCTAGCCCTAAACCTAACCCTAAACCTAACCCTAACCCTAAACCTAACCCTAACCTTAATTCTAACCCTAACCCTGTTCCTAGCCCTAACCCTAACCCTAACACTAAACCTAACCCTAACCCTAACCTTAATTCTAACCCTAACCCTAACACTAACCCTATTCCTAACCATAACTCTAACCATGACCCTAACACTAACTTTAAGCCTAATCCTAACCCTAGCCCTAGGCCTAACCCTAACCCTAACCTAACCCTAACACTATCCCTACCCTAACCCTAACCATAACCCTAGCCCTAGCCCTAAACCTAACGCTAACCCTAACTCTAATCCTAACCTAGCCCTAGTCCTAACCAAAACCCTAACACTATTCCCAGGCCAAAGTTTTACAGTAATGTTAATCGCTATCGTAACTCTAAGCTTATTCCCAGTTTTCACTCATAAGATAACACTAATGCTAACTCTAACTCTAACCCTAGCCCTTGGCCTAACCCTAACCCTAACTTTAAACCTAGCCCTAAATCTAACTATAACCGTAACCATAATTCTAACCCTATCCCTAACCCTAAAGCTAACCCAAGGTTTGAGCCTAACACTAATCCTAACAGTAACGCTAACCCTAACTCTAACCCTCACCCTAAACCTAAACATAACCTTATTTGGGCCCTAACCCTAGCACGAGTCCTAACCCTACCCCTAACTTTATCCGCAATCCTAACCCTAACCCTAACCCTATTCATAGCTCTAGCCCTAAGCCTAAACCTAACCTTATTTCTAACCCTAACATTAACCCTAACGCTAATCGTAATACTAACCCTAACTCTAAACATAAACCTAACCCTAACTCTAACACGTATTTTAACTTTAATTCTATTAGTAGCTCTAGCCTTAACCCTAACCCTAACCCTAACCCTAAGTCTAAGCCTAACCCTAAACGTAAACCTAAACTTAGCCCTAGCCCTAAACTAACTCTAACCATAAATCTAATCCTAACCCAAACCCTCGGACTAGCCCTAAAACCAACTCTATACCTAGCCCCAATTCAAACTCTAACTGTAACCGTAATTCTAACCCTATTCATAACCCTAAACCTAACCAAGGTTTAGGGCTAACCCTACAGCAAAACCTAAAACTACCCTTACCCTATCCCTAAACTTAATCCTAACCCAGACCCTAGCCCTAACCCTAATCCTAACCCTAAACCTAACCCGGGCCATAACCCTAATCCCAGCCCTAGCCGTAACCCTAACATTAACCCTAACCCTAACCCTAACCCTAAAAATAACCATTGTCCTAACCCTAAAAATAAACCTAACACAATCACAGGCTCTAAACTTAGCACTAAACCTAACCCTAACACGTACACTAACCCTAATACTAACCCTAATCCTAACCATACCCCCAACCCTAACTCTAACAGTAACCCTAACTTTAATCCCATTCATAGCTCTAGCCCTAAACCTAACCCTAACCCTAACCCTAAACCTAAGCCTAACCCTAACCCTAACCTTAACCCTAACCGAACCCTAACCCGATCCTTAATTCTAACCCTAACCCTAACCCTAACCCTAATCCTAACCTTAACCATAACCCTAAACCTAACCCTAATTTTAAGCCTAACCCTAACCCTAGCCCTAGCCCTAACCCTAAACCTAACTTTAACCCTATCCGGGACCTGACCCTAACCCTAGCCATAGCCCTAACCTTAACCCTAACCCTAGCACTAGCCCTAACCCTAACCCTAACACTAACCCTAACCCTAATATTAACAATAAACCTAACCCTTATCCTATTCATAGCTCTAGCCCTAAGCCTAATCCTAACCGTATCCCTAACCCTAACCCTAACCCTAACCCTAAACCTAACCCTAATCGTAGCCCTACCCCTAAAAATAACCGTACACCTAACCCTATTTCAGGCCCTAAACCTAACCAAGGCCCTAGCTGTAACACTAGTCCTAACCCTAACATAAACCTAATCCTAAATCTATACATATCTCTAACCCTAAGCCTAACCCTAACCCTAACCCTATCACTAACTTTATCCCGGGCTCTAAACGTAGCACTAGCCCTAACCCTAATCCTAACCCTAACGTTAACTCTAACCCGAACACTAAACCTAACCATAACCCTAACCCTAACCCTTACCCTAACCCTAACCTAACCCTAACACTAGCCCCAAACCTATCTCTAACCGTAACCCTAAGTCTTAGTCTAACCCTAACCTTAACCCTAACCCTACCACGAAAACAAACTCTTACCCTAACTTTAATTCTAACCCTAACCCTAACCCTAACCCTAGCACTAGCCCTAACCCTAACGCTAAACCTAACCCTAACCCTAACACTAATTTTAGCCCTACCCTAACTGTACCCCTAACCCAAACCCTATCACGTGCCCTAACCCTAACCCTAGCCCAGGCCTAACACTAATCCTAAACCTAACCCTAAACCTAACCCTAAACCTAACTGTAACACTAACCCTAACACTAATCCTATCCGTAGCTCTAGCCCTAAACCATAACCAAACCCTAACCCTAACCCTTATCTTAGCCTTAGCCCTAACAGTAACCCTAACCCTAACCCGATCGCGGGCCCTAACCCTAACCCTAGCCCTAGACCAAACCCTAATCCTAACCCTAACCCTACCCTAACCCAAACCCGAAGTCTAAGCCTAACCCTAAACGTAACCCTAAACCTAGCCCTAGCCCTCAACCTAACCCTAACCATAAATCTAATCCTAACCCTAATCCTCGGCCTAGCCCTAAACCTAACTCTATACCTAGCAATAATTCAAACTCTAACTGTAACCGTAATCTAATCCTATCTTTAACCCTAAACCTAACCAAGGTTTAGGGCTAACCCTACCCCTAAACCTAAACCTACCCTTACCCTGTCCCTAAACTTAATACTAACCCAGGCCCTAGCCGTAACACTAGCCCTAACCCTAACATAAACCTAATCTTAAACCTATACATATCTCTAACCCTAAGCCTAACCCTAACCCTAACCCTATCACTAACTTTATCCCGGGCTCTAACCGTAGCACTAGCCCTAACCCTAATCCTAACCCTAACGTTAACTCTAACCCTAACCCTAAACATAACCATAAACCTAAACCTAACCCTTACACTAACCCTAACCCTAACCCTAACACTAGCCCAAAACCTATCTCTAACCCTAACCATAAGTCTTAGTCTAACCCTTACCCTACCCTAACCCTAACACTAAAACTAACCCTAAACTTAACTTTAATTCTAACCCTAACCCTAACCCTAACACTAGCCCTAGCCCTAAATCTAAACCTAACCCTAAACCTAACCGTAACCCTCTCCCTAGCTCTAAACCTAACCCTAACCCTAACCCTATCTGGGGTGCTAACCCTAACCCTAGCCTTAGACCTAACCCTAATCCAAACCCTAACCCTAACCCGAACTCTAACACCAACCATAACCCTAATCTTATTCGTAGCTCTAGCCTTAACCCTAAACCTAACCATAACCCTAACCCTAACCATAAGCAAAACCAAAACCCTATCCCTGGCCCTAAACCTAGCACTATCCCTAACCCTAACCCTAACACTAACTGTAACATTAAACCTAACATTAACCCTAACACTAACCCTACCCTAATCCTATCCTTAACACCAACCCTAACCCTAACCTAGCCTTATCCCTAACCCTAAACCTATCCCTAACCCTAATGCTAACCTTAACTCGAACACTAACCCTAACCTTTATCCTATCGTAGCTTTAGCCCTAACCCGAACCCTAACCCTAACCCTAACCCTAATCTTAGCCGTAGCCCTAACCGTAATCGTAAACTTAACCCTATTACGGGCCCTAAACCTAACCCTAACCCTAGCCGTAACCCTAACCCTAACCCAAACCCTAACCCTAACCCTAACCCTAAACCTAACCTTAGCACTAGACCTAACCCTACCCTACCCCGAACACTTATTATAGCCCTACCCTAACTGTAACCCTAACCCAAACTCTATCGCGGGCCCTAACCCTAACCCTAGCCCTAGCCCTAACCCTAATTCTAACCCTAACCCTAACCCTAACCCGAAACCAAACTCTAACACTAACCCTAACCCTAATCCTATTCGTAGCTCTAGCCCTAACCCTTAACCAAACCCAAAATCTAACCCTTATCTTAGCCCTAGCCCTAACAGTAACCCTAACCTTAACCCTATCGCGGGCCCTAAACCGAACCCTAGCCCTACCCCAAAACCTAATCCTAACCCAAACACTAACCCTAACCCTAACCTAAACCTAACCATAACATTAACACTAACCCTAACCCTTATCCTATTCCTAGCTCTACCCCTAAACCTAACCCTAACCCTAACCCTAACCCTAACCCTAACCCTAACCTTAATTCTAACCCTAACCCTAACTCTAACCCTGTTCCTAGCCCTGACCCTATCCCTAACACTAAACCTAACCCTAACGCTAACCTTAATTCTAACCCTAACCATATTCTTAACCATAATTCTAACCCTAAACCTAACCCTAACTTTAAGCCTAATCCTAACCCTAGCCCTAGCCCTACCTCTAACCCTAACCTAACCTTAACCCTATCCCTAACCCTAACCCTAACCATAACCCTAGCTCTAGCCCTAAACCTAACACTAACCCTAACTCTAATCCTAACGTAGCCCTAGTCCTAAGGGTAACCCTAACACTATTCCCAGGCCAAAGTTTCACAGTAATGTTAATCGCTACTGTAACTCTAAGCTTATTCCCAGTTTTAACTCATAAAATAACACTAACCCTAACTCTAACTCTAACCCTAGCTCTCGGCCTAACCCTAACCCTAACTTTAAACCTAGCCCTAATTCTAACTATAACAGTAACCGTAGTTCTAACCCTATCCCTAACCCTAAAGCTAACCCAAGGTTTAAGTCTAACCCTAATCCTAACAGTAACGCTAACTCTAACTCTAACCCAAACCCTAACCATAACCATAACCCTTTTTGGGCCCTAACCCTAGCACTAGCCCTAACCTAACCCTAAATTTATCCGTAATCCTAACCCTAATCCTAACGCTATTTATAGCTGTAGCCCTAAGCCTAAACCTAACCATATTTCTAATCCTAAATTTAACCCTAACCCTAACCCTACCGTAACCCTAACCCTAAGTCTAAGCCTAACCCTAAATGTAACCCTAAACCTAGCCCTAGCCCTACCCTAACCCTAACCATAAATCTAATCCTAACCCTAACCCTCGGCCTAGCCCTAAACCTAACTCAATACCTAGCCCTAATTCAAACTCTAACCATAACCGTAATTCTAATCATAACTTTAACCCTAAACCTAACAAAGGTTTAGGGCTAACCCTACCCCTAAACGTACACCTACACTTACCCTATCCCTAAACTTAATCCTAACCCTGGCCCTAGCCCTAACCCTAATCCTACCCCTAACCCTAACCCGGGCCATAAACCTAAACCCAGCCCTAGCCCTAAACCTAACATTAACCCTAACCCTAACTCTAACCCTAACAATAACCCTTGCCCTAACCATAAAAATAAACCTAACACGATCACAGGCACTAAACGTAGCAGTAACCTAACCCTAAACCTAACCCTAACCCATACCCTAACCCTAATCCTAACCCTAACCCTAACCGTATCCCTAACCCTAACTCTAACACTAACCCTAACTTTAATCCCATTCGTAGCTCTAGCCCTAAACCTAACCCTATCCCTAACCCTATCCCTAACCCTAACCCTAAACTTAACCCTAAACCTAACCCTAACCCTATTCTTAATTCTAACCCTAACCCTAACCCTAATCCTAACCTTAACCCTAACCCTAAACCTAACCCTAACTTTAAGCCTAACCCTAAACCTAACATTAACACTATCGCGGGACCTAACCCTAACCCTAGCCATAGCCCTAACACTAACCCTAAAACTAACCATAACATTAACTCTAACCCTAACCCTTATCCTATTCCTAGCTCTAGCCCTAAACCTAACCCTAACCCTAACCTTAATTCTAACCCTAACCATAACCCTAACCCTGTTCCTAGCCCTAACCCTAACCCTAACACTAAACCTAACCCTAACATTAATTCTAACTCTAACACTAACCCTATTCCTAACCATAACTCTAACCATGACCCTAACCCTAACTTTAAGCCTAACCCTAACCCTAGCCCTAGCCCTAGCCCTAACCCTAACCCTAACCCTAACCCTATATTAACACTAACCCTAACCCTTATACTATTCATAGCTCTAGCCCTAAGCCTAAACCTAACTATATCCCTAACCCTAACCCTAACCCTAACTCTAAACCTAACCCTGATCGTAGTCGTACACCTAACCATAACCGTAAACCTAACCCTATTTCAGGCCCTAATCCTAACCCAGACCCTAGCCGTAACACTAGTCCTAACTCTAACATGAACCAAATCCAAAACCTATACATATCTTTAACCCTAACCCTAACCCTATCACTAACTTAATCCCAGGCTCTACCCGTAGCAATAGCCCTAACCCTAATCCTAACCCTAATGCTAACTCTAACCCTAACCCTAAACATAACCATAACCCTAACCCTATCCCTTACCCTAACCATAACCCTAACCCTAACACTAGCCCAAAACCTATCTCTAACCCTAACCCTAAGTCTTAGTCTAACCCTAACCCTAACCCTAAACCTAACACTAAAACTAACCCTAACCCTAACTTTAATTCTAACCCTAACCCTAACCCTAACCCTAACCCTAGCCCTAGCCCTAAACCTAAACCTAACCCTAAACCTAACCCTAACCCTATACCTAGCCCTAACCCTAACCCTAACCCTAACCCTATCTGGGGTGCTATCCCTAACCCTAGCCCTAGCCCTAACTCTAATCCAAACCCTAACCCTAACCCTAACTCTAACACCAACCCTAACACTAATCCTATTTGTAGCTCTAGCCTTAACCCTAAACCTAACCCTAACCCTAAACCTAACCATAAGCAAAACCATAACCCTATCCCGGGAACTAAACCTAGCACTATCCCTAACCCTAACCCTAACACTAACTGTAACAGTAACCCTAACATTAACCCTAACCCCAACCCTAACCCTAACCTAGCCCTATCCCTAACCCTAAACCTATCCTTAACCCTAATGCTAACCTTAACTCGAACACTAACCCTAACCCTTATCCTATCGTAGCTTTAGCCCTAACCCGAACCCTAACCCGAAACCTAACCCTAATCTTAGCCATAGCCCTAACCGTAATCGTAAACTTAACCCTATTTCGGGCCCTAACCCTAACCCTATCCCTAGCTGTAACCCTAACCCTAACCCTAGCCCTAACCCTAACCCTAACCTTAACCCTAACCCTAACCCTAACCCTTATTTTAGCCCTACCCTAACTGTAATCCTAACCCAAACCCTATCGCGGGCCCTAACCCTAACCCTAGCCCTAGCCCTAACCCTAATCCTAACCCTAACCCTAATCCTAAACCTAAACCTAACTCTAACACTAACCCTAACCCTAATCCTATTCGTAGCTCTAGCCCTAACCCTTAACCAAACCCTAACCCTAACCCTAGCCCTAGCCCTAACCCTATCTAAACCTAAACCAAACCCTAGCCTTAGACCTAACCCTAACCCTAACCGTAAATCTAACCCTAACACTACTCGAGCCCTAACCCTTAACCTAAACATAGCCCTAGCACTATACTTATTCCTAACCTAAACCCTAGTCCTAAAAAGAAGCCTAACCCTAGCCATAACCCTAATCTTAAAACTAATCCCAGGCCTAAGTTTAAAAATAATGTTAAAAATTACTGTAACTCAATATTTAAGTCCCGGGCAAACCCTAAAGATGAAACTAACCCTAACGCTAACACTAACACTAGCCCTAGTTCTAACTGGAACCCTAGACGTAGCCTTAATCCTAAGCATTACCCTAACCCAAACCCGAACCCTAAACCTAACCTTAAACCTAACACTAACCCTAACCCTACACCTAGCTCTACCCCAAACCCAAACCCTAATGATAAACCTATCCCTAACGCTAACCCTAAGTCTAAGCCTAACCCTAAAACTAAGCCTAACCCTAGCCGTAGCACTAAACCTAACCCAAAACCTAACTCTAATCCTAACCTAGCCCTAGGCTAACACTAACACTAATCGCAGGCCAAAGTTTCACAGTAAGGTTAGTCGATACTGTAACTCTAAAATTATTTTCAGTATTAACTCATAAGATAACACTAACCCTAAATCTAAACCTAAACCTAGCACTCGGCCTAGCCCTAAACCTAACTCTATACCTAGCCCTAATTCTAACTCTAACCGTAAACGTAGTAATAACCCTATCTCTAACCTAAACCTAAGCCAAGGTTTAGGCCTAACCCTTACCCTAACCTAACCCTTACCATAACCCTAACCCTAACCCTAGCCCTAGCCCTAGCCCTAACCCTAAACCTAACCCTAACCCTAACCCTAACCGTAACCCTAACCCTAACCCTAACCCTAACCCTATCCCTAACCCTAACCCTAGCCCTAGACCTAAATCTAAATCTAACCCTAACCCTAACCTTAGCCCTGACATTAACCCTAACCCTAAACGTGTTCAAAACCTAACCTAACCCTAATCCTATACTTAACTCTCACTCCCAAGGAAACTCTAAATCCAAACTAATTCCTAACCCTAACCCTCATCCTAACCCTAACCCTAACCCTAACCTTAGCCTAGCCCTAATCGCAACCCTAAGCATAGTCCTTGCCCTAATCCTAACCCTGACCCTAACCCTCTCCCTACCTGACCCTAACTCTAACCCTAAACTAAGTTCAAAACCCATTCATCTGAATCCTCTCAATAGAAAAGAACATGTTTTGGGATCTCTGACAGGAAAGCTCTGTGCTCCCGGATTACACACATGAGGCTTTGAGAAATGCACCACCTTTCCTATGCGGCATACTCCCTTGAGGTTTCTAGTATTTTTCTCCATCATCACGGCAGCATGTTCACATGAGTATCGAAGCACCATTTCATAGTGTGTGACCGCTGTCGAATTTCTCTTGAGCGTGTACGCGCAACTCTCATCAAGAGGCTTGCACCCGCTTCGTGCGAATTGTCACCGTAAAAGCACACAGGTTACCAGGAGAAAGTTCAATCTCTGTAGTTGTTCGTGCAAGAGAACGTCCCCTCAGAAACCGCAGTTAGCGAGTCGCTTCTTAGAACAACGCCGCAGCTCGCTCAACATACCAGTATATCGGCAAAACGGAGGAGTGCTGGGCACAGTTTCTGAACGGAAGCTTACAGAGTGGCACTGGCTTTTCTCCAACTTTTGCCTCGGATTCCATTCATCTGAATGATCTCACGTGGAAAGAAGACCTTTTTGGACACCTGCCCTAAAAGCTTTGCACTTCTGGATCACATGAATGAGGCTTTTAGAAATGCCCTCTCTAGCTGAGGCCGCACACTCTCTTTGCGGTTTCTCCCTATTCATCGCAGCAACATGTTAACACGAGTATTGAAACACCTTTTCATAGTGTGAGCCGTAGGTCTCATTTCTTTTGAGCCTGTATGCGCCACTCATGAAAAGGCTCGAACCCGCTTCATACAAATTGTCACCCTAAATCGGACAGGATGACAGGAGAACGTCGAAGCTTGGCAGGTGTACGTAGAAATCAACTTTCTCTCGGAAAATGCAGTGAGCAAGCTGCTTCTTAGAACAGCACTGCAGCTCGTTCGTATACCAGTAGAGCAGCAAAACCGGTGAGTACTTGCACAGAGTTTCTCAACAGAGACCTAGAGAATGACACTGGCTCTTTTCACACTGGTGCCTCAGATCCCATTCGTCCGAATCCTCTAACTTGGGAAGACAGCATCTGGGATCTCGGCCATCAAGGCTGTGGACATCTGGATTGCATACATGAGGCTTTCAGAAACGCACTTCCTTTCGGAGGCTGCACACTCCCTTTGTAGTCAATAGTATGTTTTCTCTATCCTGATGGCAGGCCGCATGTTAATATGAGTATTGAAACACCATTTCCCATCGTGTGCCTGCCGTCTAATTTCTTTGGGGCACGCACGCTCCACTCTTGAGAGAATGCTTTAGCCGGCTTCATAGGAATTGTCAAAGAAAGGAACACAGGTTGCCAGAAGAAAAGTCCACGCCCTGTAGTAGTTGGCGGGAAAGAAATGTCCCTAGAAACTGCAGTTAGCACGTCGTTTCTTAGGACAAAAGTACAGGCCACTCAAAAGAGCAGTATCACAGCACAGAGGATGAGTATGCGGCAGCGTTTCTGAACAGAAGCTGAGAGAGTGGCACCGGCTCTTTCCAAATTTCTGCCCCAGACGTTACTCGTCAGCATGCTCTCACTTGGAGAGGACATGATTTGAGATATCTACCCTCAAAGTTTCGCACTTCTGGATCACACGACTGAGGCTTTCAGAAATGCCCTCTCTAGCTTAGGCCGCACACTCCCTCGGTAGTTTATAGGATTTCTCTCTATTCATCACGGCGACGTGTCAACACGAGTATCGAAACGCCATTTCGTAGTGTGAGCCATAGGTCTAACGTCTCTGGAGCACGTACGCGCCGCTCTTACAAATGGGCTTGAACCCGCTTCGTACGAATTGTCACCGTAAAAGCACACAGGTTACCAGGAGAAAGTTCAATCTCCGTAGTTGTTCGTACAAGAGAACTCTTCCTCAGAAACCGCAGTTAGCAAGTCGCTTCTCAGAACAACACTGCAGCTCGTCCAAGTAGCAGTATATCAGGAAAACAGATGAGTACTGGTCCAGGTTTCTTAGACAAGCCTACAGAGTGACACTGGCTCCTCTCAAAATTTTGCCTCACTTGAAAACAAAATATCTTTGGATATCTGCCCTATAATATCTTGGATATTCTAGGCCTAAGCTTAAC
This sequence comes from Macroglossus sobrinus, assembly GCA_004027375.1. Classification (NCBI taxonomy): domain Eukaryota; kingdom Metazoa; phylum Chordata; class Mammalia; order Chiroptera; family Pteropodidae; genus Macroglossus; species Macroglossus sobrinus. The sequence goes on from PVKZ01000216.1 coordinate 102,709, forward strand.
AGTCATGTGAAGCGGCACTGGAACTCTATACTTATTCCCGGCCCTAACCCTAAACATGACAACGACCTTAACGCGAACCCTAAAGCTAGCCTTATATTTAATTCTAACCCTTACCCTAACACTAGCCCTCGCCCTAAACCAAACCCTAAACTTAAACCAAGCCCTAGCTCTAAGCCTAGACCTAACCCCAACCCTGGCCTTAACCCTCACCCTATCCCTAACCCTAACCCTATTTCTAGCCCTGATTCTAAACCTAACCCTAACTCTACTTCTAGCCCTAACCCTAAAGCTAACCCTAACCCCAGCCCAAGCCCTAAACCTAACCCTAATATTAACCTTAGCCCTAGGCCTAATCCTAACGCTAACGCTCACCCGAGCCCGAGCCCTGTTTCTACTCCTAACCCTAACCTTAGAACTAAGAGTAACGCCACACCAATGCTTAAACCTAAACCTAACCATAAACATAATGCTAACGGTAACCGGCACTCTCATTCTAAACTTCTCTCTCAGCCTAAAGCTAACACAAACAGTAACCGTAACCCTCAACCTAACCCTAAATCAAACCCTAATACTAAAGTTAACCCTAACGCTAACCCTAGCGATAGCCCTAACCCTAGCCCTAACCCTACCCCTAGCCATAAGCCTAACCGTAACCCTAACCCTAACAATAACACTAGCCCTAGCAGTAACCCAAACACTAGCCCTAGCCCTAGCCCTAACCCTACCTCTAACCCTAACCCCAGCACGAAAACTAACGCTAACGCAAAGCTTAAACGTAAACCTAACTAGAACACAAACCGAAACTCTCACTCTAAACTTATTTCCAAACATAAACCTAACGCAAAAAGTAACCATAACCCCAATTTAGTACCGAACTAACCTTAACTTCAATGCTAACCCTAACGCTAACCTTAACCCTAACCCTAACCCTATCCCTAACCCTAACCCTAATCCTAGCTCTAGCCCTAATCCTAAACCTAACCCTAACCCTAACCCTAACCGTAACCCTAACCCTAACCCTAACCCTATCCCTAACCCTAACCCTAGCCCTAGACCTAAATCTAAACCTAACCCTAACCCTAACCTTAGCCCTGACATTAACCCTAACCCTAAACGTGTTCAAAACCTAACCTAACCCTAATCCTATACTTAACTCTCACTCCCAAGGAAACTCTAAATCCAAACTAATTCCTAACCCTAACCCTCATCCTAACCCTAACCCTAACCCTCACCCTAACCCTAGCACTAGACCTAAACTTAACCTTATCTCTAAAACGAGTCTTAACCCTAGCTTTAAACCAAACAATAACTCGAACCCTAACCCTAAACCTAACATTATCCCTAGCTCTGCCCAAAACCGAACCCTAACTCTACTTCTAACCCTAACCTTAACCCTAAACCTAACCCTAACCCTAAACCTATGCTTAACCATAAACCTAATCATAACCCCAACTGTACCCTAAACTTACCCGAGCTCTACCCAAAACCGAACCCTTAACCTACATGTAACCCTAAACCTATCACTAACCCTACACCAAAGCCTAAACCTAAAACTATCCTTCACCCTAAACTTCACCCTATACCTAAACCTAACCCTAAGCCTAAACCTATCCTTAACCCTAATCCTAACATTATCTCCAACCCTAACCCTAACCATAATCTTAACCCTAACCCTAACCTTAATTCTAAACCTATCAATACCCCGAACACTAACCCTATCTCTAACCCTAGCCCTAACCCTAAACCTAACCCTATCCCTAACCATAACCCAAACCCTAACCTTATCCCTAACCCTAACATTATCCCTAGCTCTAAACTAACTGGAACCCTAACCCTATACCTAACCCTAACATTAACCCTAACCCTAATCCTAAACCTAATCTTAAACCTTACCCTAGGTCTAACGCTAACCCTAACCCTAGCCCTAAATTTAACCGTAACCCTAACCGTAACCCTAACCCTAACCCAACCCTAAACCTAACCCTAACCCTAAACTTAAAACTTACCCTAGGTCGAACCATAACCCTATCCGTAATCCTAACCCTAACCCTAACCCTAACCCTAACCCTAACCCTAACCTTAAACCTTACCCTAGGTCTACCCCTAACCCTAACCCTAGCTCTAACGAAACCCTTACCCTAACTTTAACCCTACCCTAAACCTAGAACTAGGCCCTGCCTTAATCTTAACACTAAGCCTAACCATAATTCTAATTCTAACCCTAACCCTAACCCTAGCACTAGCCCTAATCTTAACCCTATTTCTAACACGAGCCTTAGCCCTAGCCTTAACCCTAAACCTAACCCTAATTCTAATTCTAACCATAACCCAATTTCAATCACTAGCGCTAAAATAACCCTATCTCTAAGACGAGCCTTAACCCTAGCCTTAAAGCTAACGCTAACCCTAACACTATCCCTAAAATTATTTCTAGCTCTACTCCAACCCGAACCGTAATCCTAGTTCTAACCCTAACCCTAACCCTAAACCTATCCTTAACCCTAACCCTAACCCTATCTCTAACACTAACCCTAACGAAAAATTAACCCTAATTCTAACCCTAAGCCTATTCCTAACCCTAACCTCAACCCTAACCCTAACCCTAATCTTAAACCTTTCCCTAGGTGTAGCACTAACCCTAGCCCTAAACCTAACCCTAACCCTAACCTTAACACTAACACTAATATTATGCCTAACTCTAACCTAACCCGAACCCTATCCCTAGCCCTAACCCAAACCCTAACCTTAACCCTAACCATAAACTTTACCCTAGGTCTCGCCCTAAACATACCCCTAAACCTAAACCTATTCCTAACCCAGAGCCTAACCCTAACCCTAACCTTAAACCTTACCCTAGGTCTAACCCTAACTCTAACCCTAGCCTTAACACTAACCATAACCTTAACCCTAACCCTAAACCAAGCACTAGGCCTAGCCCTAATCATAACACTAACCCTAACCCTAATTCAAATTCTGACCTAACTTAACCCTATCTCTAATACGAGCCTTAACCCTAGCCTTAATCCTAAACCTAAACCTGGCTCGTGCCCTAACCCTAACCTTTACTCCAGCCCTAAGCCTTGTCCTAATGTTAACCTTAACCTAACCCTTGTTGTACCCCTAACACTATTCCTTACATTAGTCATATTTCTCACATAACCCTAAACCTATCTTTAAACTTGCACTAACACATACTCAAACCCCAATCTTCAAACAAAACCTTACCATAAAAGTATTATTAACCCTAAAAGGGAATTTCACTCTACACTTATTTATAATTATAAATCAAACACAAACAGTACCCATACCCTTAATTCAAACACACAACCTAATCATAACCTTCAATCTAACACTAAGGCTAATCTAAACCTAACGCTAGCACAAAACCTAAAACTACACCGAAACCTAACTCTAAACGAAAACCTAACCCTAGGTCTAATCCCAACCCAAACTCTAACCTTAACCCTAAACCTAACCCTAACATTATCCCTAGTTCTACCTGAACCAGAAACCTAACCCTAGGTCTAGCCCTAACCTTAAACCTAGTCCTAACCCTAACCCTAACCCTAACCCTAACCCTATCTCTAACCCAACCCTAACCCTAATCCTAACCTTATCCTTAAAACTTAACCTAGGTCTACCCCTAACACTCACCCTAGCTCTAACGCTAACCCTAACCCTAACCCTAAACCTATCCCTAAAACTAGCACTAGGACCGACCCTAATCTTAACAATAAGCCTAACCCTAATTCTGATTCTAGCCCTAACCCTAATTCTAGCACTAGCCCTAAACTTAACCCTATCTCTAAGACGAGCCTTAACCCTAGCCTTAACACTAACTCTAACCTATCCCTAACCCTAACCCTAACTCTAACCCTAACCCTAACCCTAACCCTAACCCAAACTTTAACCTTAAACCTTACCCTAGGTCTGACCGAAAACCTAAACCTAACCCTAACCCTAACCATAAACCTAACCCTATTCCTAACACTAACCCTAACCCTAACCTTAACCCTAACCATAACCTTAAAATTTACTCTAGGACTAACCCTAAAGCTAACCCAAGCACTAACCGTAACCCTAATCCTAACCATAACCCTATCCCTAACCTTAACCCTAACCCTAACCCTATCCCTAACCCTAACATTATCCCTAGCTCTACTTTAACCCAAACTCTAACCCTATCCCTACCCTAACCCTATCCCTAACCCTAACGCTAACTCTACATCTAACTCTAACATTATCCCTAGCTATACCCTAACCCGATCCCTAACCCTAACCCTAACTTGAACCCTAGTCCTAATCCTAAACCTAGTTCTAGCCCTAACACTAACCCTAACCCTAAACCTAGAACTAGGCCTAGCCCTAATCTTAAACCTAACCCTAACCCCAAATCTGATACTAACCCTAACTAACCCTAACCTTAGACCTAAACTTAATTCTATCTCTAACACGAGCCTTAACCCTAGCCTTAACCCTAAACCTAACCCGAATTCTAATTCTAATCCTCACCCAAACCCTAGCACTAGCCCTAAACTTAACTAAATCTCTAACAGGAGCTTTAACCCTAGCCTTAAACCTAACCCAAACCCTAACACTAGCCCGAACATTATCCTAGCTCTACCCAAACCCGAATCCTAACCCTACATCGAACCCTAACCCAAACCGAAACCCTAGCACTAACACTAATCTTAACCCGATCTCTAACACGAGCCTTAACCCTAGCCTTAAACCTAACCCTAAGCCTAATTCTAATTCTAAACCTAACCCAAAACCTAGCATAGCCCTAAGCTTAACCCTAACTCTAACACGAGCCTTATCCCTAGGCTTAACCCTAACCCTAACCATAACCCTAGTCCTAATTCTAACCCTAACCCTATCCCTAACTCAAACCCTAACCATAACCCTAATATTATCTATATGTCAACCCTAACACAAACCCTAACCCTAGCCCCAACCCTAATCCTGCCCCTAAACCTAACCCAAAGCCTAATCCTAACCCTAAAACTAGCACTAGGCCTAGCCCGAATTCTAATCCTAACCATAAACTTAACCCTAAACCTAGCCATAGTTCTAGCCCTAACCCTAACCCTAACCAGATACTAGGCCGAGCACTAACGCGAACCCTAACTCTAACCCTAGTCCTAGTATTAACCCTAACCCTAACACTGACTTTAACCCTACCCCTAGCCATAACCATAATCCTAACCCTAACCCTACACTAACCCTATTTCTAACCCAAAAACTAACCCTACCCCTACCCCTAAACCTAACCTTAAACATTACCCTATGTGTAGTCCTAACCCTAAACTTAACCCTAAGCCTAACATTATACCTAGCTCTACTCTATCCCGAACCCTAACCATATTCCTAACACTAACCCTAACGCTAAACCTAACCCTAGCCTTAAACATTACCCTAAGTCTAACCCTAACAATAACCCTAGCCCTAAGCCTAACTCTAACCCTTGCCCTAACACTAACCCTAATCCTAACACTAATTGTAACCCTAACCGTAACCCTAACCTTAAACCTTATCCTAAGTATAGCACTAACCCTAACCCTAATCCTAACCCTATCCTTGAACCTAAAATTCTCGCTAGCTGTACTCTAACCCGAACCCTAACCCTATCCCTAACCCTAACCCTACCCCTAATCCTAATTCTAACCTTAAAACTGACCCTAGGTCTAACCATAACCCTAACCCTAGCCCTAACACTAACCCTAACCATAACCCTAACCCTAACCTTAAACTTTACCCTAAGTCCAGCCTTAACCCTAACCTTAGCCGTAACCCTAACCCTAACCCTAGCCATAACCCTACCTTAATACTTACCCTATGTCTAGCCCTAACCCTAACATTGGCACTAACCCTAACCCTAACCCTAACCCTAACCCTAAACATAACCCTAACCTATGTCTAACCCAACCCTAACCCTAACCCTAACCCTAAACTTAAACCTTACCCTAGGTCTAACCCTAACCCTAACCCTAGCGCTAACCCTAACCCTACCCTATCCCTAACCCTAACATTATTCCTAGCTCTACTTAAACCCGAACTCTAACCCTAACCCTAACCCTGCCTAACACTAACCCTAACTCTACATCTAACGGTACCATTTTCCCTAGCTATAACCTAACCCGAACCCTAACCGTAACCCTAACCCTAACACTAGCCCTAACCCTAACCCTAGTTCTAGCCCTAAACCTATCCCTAAACGTAGAACTAGGCCTAGCCCTAATCTTAACCCTAACCCTAACACTAATACTGATATTAACCCAAACTCTAATTCTAAACTTAACCCTAAACTTAATTCTATCTCTAACACGAGCCTTAACAGTAGCCTTAACCATAAACCTAAGCTTAAATCTAATTCTGTCTCTAACCCAAACGCTACTCTAGCCCTAAACGTAACTCTGTCTCTAACATGAGCCTTAACCCTAGCCTTAACCCTAACCCTAACCCTAACACTAGCCCTAAAATTATCCCTATCTCTACCCGAAAACGAACCATAATCCGAGTTCTAAGCCTAACCCTAACCATAACCCTAAACCTATTTTTAACCTTAACCCTAACCCTAAACTTTACCATAATCCTAACATTATCCCTAGCTCTACCTTAAAGCTAACCCTTACCGTAGCCCTAAAACAAACCCTAACCATAACCCTAACCCTAACCCTAATTCTAACCCTAACACTATCCCTAACCCTAACCTTAACCCTAACCCTAACTCTAGGCCTATCCCTAACTCTAACCCTAACCCTAACACTAACCCTAACGCTAAACCTAACAATATCCCAACCTCAATTCCAACCCGAACCCTAACCCTAACCCTAACCCAAACCCTAGCAATATCCCTACCTCAATTCTAACCCGAACCCGAACCCTAAGCCTAACCCTAACTCTAACCCTAACCCTAACTCTAATACTAACCCTAAACCTAATTCTAGCCCTACCCCTAACTCTAACCCTAGCACTAGCCCTAAACTTAAACCTATCTCTAACACGAGCCTTAACAAAAGCCTTAATCATAAACCTAACCCTAATTCTAATTAGAACCCTAACCCAACCTACCACTAGTTCTAAACTGAACCCTAATTCTAATACGAGTCTTAACCCTAGCCTTAACCTTAACCCTAACCCTAACACTAGCCCTAAAATTATCCCTTGATCTACGTGAAACTGCATCCTACCCCTAGTTCTCACCCTAACCCTACCCTAACCCTAACACTAGCCCTAACCCAAACCCTAATCCTAACCCTAATCCTAACCCTAACTCTAACCCTAACCTTAAACCTTACCCTAGGTAAAGCCATAACCCTAACCCTAGCCCTAACCCAAAACCTAACCCTAACCCTAACGCTAACCCTGCCAAACCCTAACCCTAAACCTAAACCTTACCCTAAACTTAAACCTTACCCTAGGTCTAACCCTAACTCTAACCCTAGCCCTAACCCTAACTCTAACCCTAACCCTAACCCTAACCCTATCCCTAACCCTAACCCTACCATAACACTAACCCAAACCTTAAACCATAACCTAGGTGTAGCACTAATCCTAACACTAACCCTTACCCCATCCCTAAACCTAACCCTACCCCTAACCCTAACTCTAAACTTAAACCTTACCCTAGGTCTAAACCTAACACTAAACCTAGCCCTAGACTAACCCTAAGCCTAACCCTAACCCTAAACCTAACCCTAACTCTATCCCTAGTTCTAGCCGTAACGCTAACCATTATTCTAGTACTAGACCGAGAACTAACCCTAACCCTAACTCTAACTCTAACACAAGATCTAACCATAACTCAAACCATAACAAGCCCTAACCGTAAACCAACCCTAACCCTAAAACTAACCCTAGTCCTACTACTAACCCTAACCCTAAAACTAACCCTAACCCTAACCATAACCATAACCATAACCCTAACCTAACCCTAACCCTAAACCTAACCTTAACCCTTAATCTAGGCCTAACCCTAACCTTATTCCTAACCCTAACCCTAACCCTAATCCTAACCCTATCCCTAAACCTAACCGTAACCATCACCCTAATCCTAAACCAATCCTTAACCCTAACCCTAAAACTATCCCTCATTCTAACCCTAGCCCTAACCCTAAACCTAACCTTAAACCTTACCCTAGGTGTAGCACTAACCTAGCCATAACCCTAAACCAAACCTTATATATAAACCTAGCACTAGGCCCTGCCGAAATCTTAACACTAACCCTAACCAAGACCCTAACCCTAACCCTAACCATAACCCTACCCTACCTCTAACCCAACCGTAACGCGAACCCTAACCCTAACCTTAAAACTTACCCTAGGTCTAACCCTAACACAATCCCTCAACCTAACCCTATCCCTAAACCTAACCTTAACCCTAACATTAACGCTATCTTTAACCCTAACCCTAACCCTAACCCTAACCCTAAACCTATCCTTAACCCTAACACTAACGCTAATTTTAACCCTAACCCTAAACATATCCCTAACCCTAAACCTAACCCTAAACCAAACCCTAACCTTAAACCTTACTAAGTTCTGACCCTAACCCTACCCCAGCCCTAACCCTAACCCTAAACCTAACCCTAACACTAACCCTATCCCTAAACGTAACCCTAACCCTAACCCTAACCCTAACCTTAAACCTTACCCTAGGTGTACCACTAACCCTAACTCTATCCCTAACCCTATCTCTAACCCTAACAATATCCCTAGCTCTACTCTAAACCGAACCCAAACACTATTCCTAACCCTAACCCTAACCCTAAACCTAACCCTAGCCCTAACCATTCCCATAACCTCAATCCTAACCCTAGCACTAACCCTAACCCTACCCCTAACCCTAACTTTAACTCTAACCCTACCGCTATCCCTAAACCTAACACTAACCCTAACCTTAAACCTTACCCGAGGTCTAGCCTTAACCCTAACCCTAGCCCTAACCTAACCCTGACCCTAACCCTAACCCTAACCCTAACACTATCCCTAACCCTAACCCAAACCCTAACCCTAACCCTAACCTTAAACCTAACTCGAGGTCTAACCCTAAACCTAACCCTAGCCCTAACCCTGACACTAACCTTAAAACTAACCCTAACCTTATCCCTAACCCTAACCCTTACCCTAACCCTAAACCTAACCCTAAGCCTAACCCTAATCTTAACTGTATCCCTAAACCTAACCCTAAACCTAACAGTAAACTTAAACCTTAACCTAGGTCTAACCCTAACCCTAACCTAGCCCTACCCCTAACCTTAACACTAAACTTAACCCTAACCCTAGCCCTAACCCTAATCCTAACCCTAATTCTAACCCTAACATTAACCCTAGCCCTAACCCTAATCCTAATCCTAACCCTAACCCAAACCCTAACCCTAACCCTAAACCTAACCCTAACCTTAACCCTAACCATAATCCTAACATTATCCCTAGCTCTACTCTAAACCGAACCCTAACCCTACACCTAAAACAAACCCTAACCCTAACCCTAACCCTAATCATAAGCCTAGCTCTAACCCTACCCCTAACCCCAGCCCTAATGCTAGCCCTAATCCTAAACCTAACCCTAAACCAAAACCTAACCCTAAACCTTACCCTAACCCTAAAGTTAGCACTATCCCTAAACTTAACCCTATGTCTAACACAAGCCTTAACCCTAGCCTAAACCCTAACCCTAACCCTATTAGCCCTAACCTTAGGCCTAACTTTAAGCCTAAAACTAAACCTAGTCCTAGTATGAACCCTAATGTTAACCCTAACCTCAGCCCCGTCCCTAGACCTAACTCGAACCCAAACCCTAACACTAACCCAATCCTAACCTAACTCTAACCCTAACCCTAACCCTAGGTTTAGCCGAACCTTAAACCTAACACTAACACTAATTCTAATTCTAACCCTAACCCTAAACCTAGCACTAGCCCTGAACTTAACCCTATCTCTAACACGAGCCTTAACCCTAGCCTTAACCCAGGCTCTAAATCTGGCTCGTGCCCTAATACTAATCTTAACTCCAGCCCTAAGCCTAGTTTTAATTTTAACCCTAACCTAACCCTAGTTCTAGCCCTAACCGTAAACCTAACACTAATCATATTTCTAACCTAACCCTAAAACTAACTTTCAACTTGCACTAACACATACTCAAACCCCATTCTTCAAACAAAACCTAACCATAAAGTAATGTTATCCCTAAAAGAGACTCTGCTCTACACTTATTTCTAATTATAAACCAAACACAAACAGTACCCATAACCTTAATCCAAACACAAAACCTAATATTAACCTTCAATCTAACACAAACGTGAATCTAAACCTAACGCTAGCAAAAACCTAAACCTACACCAAACTCTAACCCTAACCCTAAACATAAACCTAGGTCTAATCCTAATCCAAACCAAGACCATAACCTTAACCCTAACCCTAACATTATCTCTAGCACTACCCTCATTCGAACCCTAAACCTAGTTCTAACCCTAACCCTAACTCTAACCCTAACCATAAAACAAACCCTAAACCGAACCCTAAACCTAAAACTAATCCAAAACCTAACTTTAACCCTAACCCTAACCCTAACCCTAAACTTAGCACTACGCTTAGACCTAATCTTAACCCTAACCCTAACCCTAACCCTAACCCTAACCATAAACCTAACCCTACCTTAAACCTTGCCCTAGGTCTAAACCTAATCCTAACACTAGCTCTAACCCTAACTCTAACCCTATACCTAACCCTAACCCTATCCCTAAGCCTAACCCTAACCCTAACCCTAACCCTATAACTTACCCTAGGTGTAGCACTAACCCTAACCCTAACCATAACCCTATCCCGAAAGCTAACATTATACCTAGTTCTACTCTAACCCGAATCCTAACCCTATTTCTAATCCTAACCCCAACCCTAAACTTAAACCTGACCCTAGGTCTAACCCTAACCCGAACCCTAGCCCTAACCCTAACCCTAACCCTAACCCTAACCCTAGTTCCAGCCTTAACCCTAATCATAAACCTAGTACTAGGCCGAGAACCTTCCCTAACACTAACACTAACTCTAGCACTAGTTCTAACCCTAACCCAAACCCTAATACTAGCCCTAACTATAACCCAAACCCTAAACCTAACCCTAGCCCTAGTCCTATTACTAACCCTAACCAAAAACCTAACACTAACCCTAACCCTAACCATAACCCTAACCCTTACCCTAACCCTAACCCTATCACTAACCCTTACCCTAAGCCAAACCATAACCTTAAACCTTACCCTAAGTATAGCACCTACCGAAACCCTAACGCTAAACCTATCCCTAACCCTAAATTTATCCCTAGCTCTACTCTAACCCTAACCCTAATCCTAACCCTATCCCTAAACCTAGGACGAGGCCCTGCCCTAATTTTAACGCTAACTCTAACCCTAATTCAAATTCTAACCCTAACCCTAACCCAAGCACTAGCCCTACACTTAACCATATCTCTCACACAAGTCTTAACCCTATCCTTAACCTTAACCATAACCCTATCCCTAACCCTAACCTATCACTAACCCTACTCCTAAGCTTAAACCTTATCCTAGGTCTACCCTAACGCTAACCCTAGCCCTAACACTAAACCTAACCCTAACCCTAATCTTAACACTAAACCTAACCCTAACCCTAACCCTAGCTCGAACCCTAAACCTATCCTTAACCCTAACCATAACCATAACCTGAACCCTAACTAACATTATCCTTAGCTCTACCCTAACCCAAGCCCTAACCCTACCACTAACGCTAACACTAAACTTAACCCTAGCCCTAGCCCTAAACATAACCTTAACTCTAACTCTAATCCCAACCTAGCCCTAGACCTAACCCATAACCCTAACACTAATCCCAAGCCAAAGACTCACAGGAATGCTAATCGATACTGTAACTCTAAACTTAGTCCCAGTTTTAACCCATAAGCTAACACTAACCCTAACTCTAACTCGAACCCTAGCACTCATCGTAGCCTTAACCCTAACTCTATATCTACCCCTAAATCCAAATCTAACCGTAAACGTAGTTCTAACCCTATCCCTAACTCTAAACCTAACCCAAGGTTTAGGCCTAACCCTATCCCTAAACCTTACCCTAGCCATAACCCTAAACCTAAACTTAATCCTAACCCTAGCTGTAACCCTAACCCTAACCCTAAACCTAACCCAAACCCAGGCCCTAACCCTAACTCCTGCCCTAGCCCTAACCCTAAAATTAAACCTAACCCTTACCCTAACCCTAACCCTAATACTAACACTAACCCTAACCCTAACACTAACCCAAAACCTTACCCTACTCATTGCTCTAGCCCTAAGCCTAACCCTAACCGTATCCATAACCCTAACATTAACCCTAACCCTAACCCTAACCCTAACCGTAACCATAATCCTAACTCTAACACTAACCCTAACTTTAATCCTATTCGTAAATCTAGCACTAACCCAAACTCTAACCCTAACCCTAATCCTAACCCTATCCCTAACCCTAAACCTAAGTCTAATGCTAACCCTAACCCAAACCCTAATCCTAACCCTATCTTTAAACCTAACCCTAACAATAATTCTAATCCGAACACTAATCCTAACACTAGCCCTAGCCCTAACACTAACACTAAACCTAACCCTATCCCGGGCCCTAACACTAACCCTAGTCCTAGCCCTAACCCTAACTCTAACACTAACCCTAACCCTAACCCTATCCCGGGAAGTAACCCTACCTCTAGCCTTAAGCCTAACAGTAACCCTAACACTAAATCTAACCCTAACCCTAACATTAACCCTAAACCTAACCCTAACCGTAACCCTATCCTAACCCTAACCCTACCGTAACCTTAACCCTACCTCTAACACTAAACCTAACTTTAATCCTATTCCTAGCACTAGCCCTAACCCTAACACTAACCTTAACCTAAACTTAGCTCTAGCCCTAACCCTGACCATAACCGTAACCCTATTCATAGATCTAGCCCTAACCCCAACCCTAACCCTAACCCTAATTCTATTTAGGGCACTAACCCTAAACCAAACCCTAACCCTAACCCTAACCCTAACACTAACATTAATTCTAAACCTAACCCTAACCCTAACCCTAACCTTAACCGTAACACTAACCCTAATCCTAACCCTAACCCTAACACTACCTCTAGCTCTAAACCTAACCCTAACCCTTACCTTAACCCTAAACCTTACCCTAACCCTAGCCCTAGCCCCAGCCCTAACCCTAACCATAACCCTAACACTATCCCGGGCCCTAACCCTAAACCTAGCCCTAGCCCTAACCCTAATCCTAACGCTAACCAAAACCGAAAACCTAACCCTAACTCTAAGTCTAACCCTATCCCTTATTCTATTCCCAGATCTTGCCCTAACCCTAACCCTATCCCTAAACCGAAACCTAACCCTAACACTAACAATAACCTTAACCCTAACCCTAGCCCTAGCCCTAACTCTACTTCTAACCCTACCTTAACCATAACGCTAACCCTAACTCAAACACTAATCGTAACCCTAAATCTATTCGTAGCCTAGCCCTAACCCTAATCCTAACCCTAATCCTAACCCTAATCTTAGCCCTAGCCCTAACCGTAACCGTACCCTAACCCTAGCCCTAGCCCAACTGTAATTCTAACCCTAACCCTAACCCTAACACTAACCCTAACCCTAACCCTAACCCTAACAGTAACCCTAACCCTAACCTTAATGCTAACCCTAACCTTCTTAAGCTCTAGCCCTAATTCTGAACCTAACCCTAACCCTAACCCTAACCCTAGCCCTAACCACAACCCTAACCCTAACTCTATACCTATTCGTAATACTAACTCTAACCCTAACTAGACCTATCCCTAATTGTAACCCTAAAGCTTATACCAGGCCTAAGTTTAAAGGTAATGTTAACCGTTATTGTAACTCTAAACTACTTTTCAGTTTTAACCCTAAAGATGACACTCACCCTCATGCTAACTCTAACACTAGCCCTAGTCCTAAACATCAACCTACACCTAGCACTAACCCAAAACATAAGTGTAACCCTAAACCTAACCCTCACCCTAACGCTAGCTCCAGGCCTTACCCTAAACTTAACTCTACCCTGGCCCTAATTCTAACCCCAGCCCCACGCTAACCGTAACCCTAAACCTAGCCCTAAGCCTAACGCTAACCCTAACACTAACCCTAGCCCTTGGTCGAACCATAAACTAACCCAAAGTCTGGCCCTAACCCTAACCATAACACTAGCCCTAGCCCTAAACCTAACTCTTACCCTAAATCTAATCCTCACCTAGCCCTAGGCCTAACGATAACCCTAACACAAATTTCAGGCCAAAGTTTCACAGTAATGTTAATCGATACTGTAACTCTAAACTTATTCCCAGTTTTAACCCATAAGATAACACTAACCCTAACTCTAAACCTAACCCTAGCCCTCGGCCTAGCCCTAACCCTAACTCTATACCTAGCCATAATTCTAACTCTAACCGTGACGCTAGTTCTAACCCTATCCCTAACCCTAAACCTAAACCAAGGTTTAGGTCTAACCCTAACCCTAATCATAACCGTAACCCTAAACCTATCCCTAACCTTAATTTTAACCCTAGCCCTAGGCCTAATCCTAAACCAAACCCTCACCCTAAACCTATCCCTAACACTATTCCTAACCCTAACGCTAACCATAACCATAACCCTAAACCTAACCTTGATTCTAACCCTAACCCTAACCGTAAACCTATCACTATCCATAACCCTAACCCTAACCCTACCCTAGCCCTAGACCTAACCCTAACCCTAACCCTAACCCTAACCATAACCCTATCTTTAACCCTAACCCTAAGTTAAGCCTAACACTGACCCTAACCCAAAACCTAGCCCTAGCCCTAAACTAACCTAACACTAACTCTAATCCAAACTTAACCCTAGGCCTAACCCGTAACCCTAACACTAATCCAAGGCCAAAGTTTCACAGTAATGTTAATCGATACTGTAACTTAAACTTATTCCCAGTTTTGACCCATAAGATAACACTAAAACTAACAATAACCCTAACCCTAGCCCTGGGCCTAGCCGTAACCCTAACTCTATACCTAGCCATAATTCTAACTCTAACCATAAACATAGTTCTAACCCTATCAATAACCCTAAACCTAACCCAAGATTTAGGGCGAACCCTAACCCTAAACCGAACCCTAGCCTAACCCTAACCCTAAACTTAATCCTAACCCTAGCTATAGCCCTAATTCTAACCCTAACCCTAACCCTAATCTGAGCTCTAACCCTAACCCCAGCCCTAGCCCTAAACCTAACATTAACCCTAAACCTAACCCTAACCCTAACCCTAAACTTTTCCCGGGCCCAAACCCTAACCCTAGCCTAACCTTAACCCTAACCCTAACCCTCACCCTAACCTTAACGCTTGCACTAACACTAACCCTAACCCTAACACTAATCCTAACCCTAACCCTAATCCTAACCCTATCCGGAGCTCTAACCCTAACCCCAGCCTTAGCCCTAACCCTAATATTAACCCTAACCCTAACCCTAACCCTAAAACTAACCCTAATCCTAACCCTTACCATAACCCTAACCCAAACACGGGCCCTACCCTAGCACTAAACCTAACCCTAAACCTAACCATAACCCTAACCCTATCCCAAACCCTATTCATAGCACTAGCCGTAGCCTAACCCTAACCGTATCCCTAACCCTAACATTAACCCTAACCCTACCCTAATCCTAACCCTAATCCTAACCGTAAACCTAACCCTAACTCTAACATTAACCATAACTTTAATCCTATTCGTATGTCTAGCCCTAACCCTAACCCTAAACCTAACCCTAACCACAACCCTATCCCTAACTCTAACCCTAAGTCTAAGCCTAACCCTAACCCTAACCCTAAGTCTAAGCTTATCCCTAACCCTAACCCTAACCATAACCCTATCCCTAACCCTAATTTAACCCTAACACTAAACATAACACTACCGCTAGCCCTAACACTAACCCTAACACTAACCCTATCCCGGCACCTAACTGTAAACGTAGCCCTAGCCGTAAACCTACCCGTAAACCTAACATAAACCTAATCCTAACCCTATACATATATCTAGCCCTAAGCCTAACCCTAACCCTAACACTAACTCTAAATTTATCCCGGGACCTAACCGTAGCACTAGACCTAACCCTCATCCTAAGCCTAACGCTAACTCTAACCCTAACCCTAACCCTATCACGGGCCAGAACCGTAGCACTACCCCTAACCCTAAACCTAACATTAACCCTAAACCTATCCCTAATCCTAACCATAATTCTAACCCTAAACCTAACCGTAACTCTAACACAACCTCTAATCCTTATTCTATTTTTAGCTCTAGCCCTAACCCTAACCCTAACCCTATCCCTAAGCCTAGCCTTAGCCCTAACCCTAACCCTAACCCTAACCCTATTCCTGGCCCTATCCCTAACCCTAGCCATAGCCCTAACCCTAATCCTAACATAATCCTAACCTTAACCCTAACCCTTACATTAACACTAACCCTAACCCTTATGATAATCCTAGCTTTAGCCCTAACCCAAGCACTAAGCATAACCCTAACCCTAACGATAAACCTAACCGTAGCCCTAAACCTAACCCTAATCTTAATCCTAACCCTAGCTCTAGCACTAACCATAGCCCTAACCCTAACACTTTCTCTGGCTTAAACCTAACCCCAGCCCTAGCGCTAACAATAACATTAACCCTAACCCTAACTCTAACCCTAACACTAACCCTAATCCTAACCCTAACTATAACTCTAACACAATCACGAGCCCTAACCCTAGCACTAAACCTAACCCTAACCCTAGCCCTAGCCATAACACTAACCGTAATCCTAACCATATCCCAGGCCCTAACCATAACTCTAACCCTAACCTTAACCCTAAAGCATAACCCTAAGCCTAGCCCTAGCCCTAACCCTAACCCTAACCCTAAACCTTAACCCTAAGTTAGCCCTAACCCTCACCCTAATCCTAACCCTAAACTTATCCCGGGCCCAAATCCTAACCCTCGCCCTAACCTTAACCCTAATCCTAACCCTCACCCTAACCTTAACGCTTACACTAACACTAACCCTAACCCTAACACTAAACCTAACCCTAACCCTAACCCTAACACTATCCCTAACCCTAACCCTAAGTCTAAGCCGAACCCTAAACCTAACCCTAACCGTAAACTAACCCTAACCCTAACCGTAATCCTAACCCTAGCACTAACCCTAACCCTAATCCTAACCCCAACCCTAACGCTGTCCCTAACCCTAACCCTAAGTCTAAGCCTAACCCTAATGCTAATTCTAACCCTAGCCCTAGCCCTAAACCTAACCTTAACCCTAACTCTAATCCTACACTAGCCCTAGGCCTAACCCGTAACCCTAACACCAATCCCAGGCCAAAGATTCACAGGAATGTTAATCGATACTGTAACTCTAAATTTATTCCCCGTTTTTACCCATAAGATAACACTAAACCTAACTCTAACCCTAATCCTAGCCCTCGGTCGAGCCCAAACCCTAACTCTATACATAGCCCTAATTCTATCTCTAACCATTACCGTAGTTCTAATCCTATCTCTAACACTAAACCTAACCCAAGGTTTGGGTCTAACCCTAACCCTAAATCTAACCCTAGCCCTAACCCAAACCCTAAACTTAATCCTAACCCTAGCTCTAGCCCTAACCCTAACACTAACCCTAACCCTATTCCGGGCCCTAAACCTAACCCCAGCCCTAGCCCTAAACCTAACATTAACCATAACCATAACCATAACCCTAACACTAACCCTAAACCTAAGCCTATTCATAGCTCTGACCCTAAGCCTAACACTAACCGTATCCCTAACCCTAACATTAACCCTAACCCTAACCCGAATCCTAACCCTAAACCTAACCGTAAACCTAACCCTAACTGTAACGCTAAACCTAACTTCAATCCTATTCGTAGATCTAACCCTAACCCTAACCCTAAAACTAATTCTAACCATAACCCTAACCCTAACACAAGCCCTAGCCCTAACACTAACCCTAACCCTAACCCTAATTCTAACCCTAACCCTAACAAAAACACTAGCCCTAGCCCTAACACTAACTTTAACCCTAACCCAATCCCGGGCCCAAGCCTAACCCTAGTCCTAATCCTAACCCTTAACTCTAAACCTAACACTAACCCTAACCCTAACCCTAATCCTAACTCTAACCCTAACCCTACCCTAGCCCTAAACCGAACCCTAAACCTAAACCTAACCATAACCCTATCCCTAACCCTAACCCTAGCTCTAGCCCTAACCATAACCCTAACCCTAACCCTAACCCTAAACCTAACCCTAAGTATAAGCCTAACCCGAACCCTAACCCTAAAGCTAGCCCTAGCCCTGAACCTAACCCTAACTCTAACCCTAATCCTAACCTAGCCCTAGTCCTAACCTTAAACCTAACACTATTGCAGGCCAAAGATTCACAGTAATGTTAATTGATACTGTATCTCCAAGCTTATTCCCAGTTTTAACCCACTAGATAACAATAACTTTAACTCTAACCCTTACACTAGCCCTCGGCCTAGATCTAACCCTAACTCTATACCTAGCCATAATTCTAACTCTAACCGTATACGGAGTTCTAACCCTATCAATAAGCCTAAACCTAACCCAAGGTTTAGGCCTAGGCCTACACTAACCCTAACTCTACCCTAACCCTAACCCTAAACCTAACCCTAACTATAACCCTAAAAATAACCCTAATCCTAACCCTTACCATAACCCTAAACCAAACACGGGACCTACCCTAGCACTAAACCTAACCAAACGCTAACCCTAACCTAACCCTAACCTAACCCTATTCATAGCACTAGCCGTAGCCTAACCCTAACCGTATCCCAAAACCTAACATTAACCCTAACCCTAAACCTAATCGTAACCCTAAACCTAACCGTAACCATAACCCTAACTCTAACACTAACCCTAACTTTAATCCTATTCGTAACTCTAGCCCTAACCCTAACCCTAACCCTAACCATAACTCTATCCCTAACCCTAACCCTAAGTCTAAGCCTAACCCTAACACTAACCCTACCCTATCCCTAAACCTAACCATATCCCTAATTCTAACCGTAACCCTAACCCTAACACTAGCGCTAGCCCTAACACTAACCCTAACAGTAACCCTATCCCGGGCCCTAACCCTAAACCTAGCCCTAGCCGTGAAACTACCCCTAACCCTAACATAAACCTAATCCTAACCCTATACATATATCTAGACCTAAGCCTAACCCACACATTAACGCTAACTCTAACCCTAACCCTAACCCTATCCCGGGCTGTAACCGTAGCACTAACCCTAACCCTAACCTTAACATTAACCCTAAACCTAACCCTAATCCTAACCCTAACCTTGCCTTAACCCTATCACTAACCCTAACCCTAAGTCTAAGCCTAACCCTAACCCTAACCTTAACCCTAGCCCTAGCCCTAAACATAACCTTAACTCTAACTCTAATCCCAACCTAACCCTAGACCTAACCCGTAACCCTAACACTAATCCCAAGCCAAAGGCTCACAGGAATGCTAATCGATACTGTAACTCTAAACTTAGTCCCAGTTTTAACCCATAAGCTAACACTAACCCTAACTCTAACTCTAACCCTATCACTCAGCGTAGCCCTAACCCTAACTCTATATCTACCCCTAAATCCAACTCTAACGTAACCGTAGTTCTAACCCTATCCCTAACTCTAAACCTAACCCAAGGTTTAGGCCTAACCCTATCCCTAAACCTTACCCTAGCCATAACCCTAAACCTAAACTTAATCCTAACCCTAGCTGTAACCCTAACCCTAACCCTAACCCTAACCCTAACCCTAATACTAACACTAACCCTAACCCTAAAACTAACGCTAAACCTTACCCTACTAATTGCTCTAGCCCTAAGCCTAGCCCTAACCGTATCCATAACCCTAACATTAACGCTAACCCTAACACTAACCCTAACCGTAACCATAATCCTAACTCTAACACTAACCCTACTTTAATCCTATTCGTAGCTCTAGCACTAACCCAAAATCTAACCCTAACCCTAACACTAAACCTATCCCTAACCCTAAACCTAAGTCTAATCCTAACCCTAACCCAAAACCTAATCCTAACCCTATCTTTAAACCTAACCCTAACAATATTTCTAATCCGAACCCTAATCCTAACACTAGCCCTAGCCCTAACACCAACACTAAACCTAACCCTATCCCGGGCCGTAACACTAACCCTAGTCCTAGCCCTAACCCTAACTCTAACACTAACCCTAATCCTAACCCTAACCCTAATTCAAAAACTAACCCTAACCCTATCCCGGGCAGTTACCCTACCTCTAGCCTTAAGCCTAACAGTAACCCTAACCCTAAACCTAACACTAACCGTAACCCTAATCCTAACCCTAACCCTACCGTAACCTTAACCCTAACTCTAACACTAAACCTAACTTTAATCCTATTCGTAGCACTAGCCCTAACCCTAACCCTTACCCTAACCCTATCCCTAACCCTAACCCTAATTCTAGGCCTAACCATAACCTAACCCTAATCCTAAACTTATTTCTAACCCTAACTCTAACCCTAACCCAATCCCTAAACCTAACCCTAACCCTTGTCCTGCCCTAACCCTAACTCTAACCCTAACCTTAACGCTAAACCTTAACCCTAAGCCTAGCCCTACCCTAACCCTAATACTAAACTTAAACCTAACCCAGGCCCAAACCCTAACCCTAGCCCTAACCTTAACTCTAACCCTAACCCTTACCATAAACTTAACCTTAACTTAACACTAACCCTAACCCTAACCTTAATCCTAACCCTAACTCTAGCCCTAACCCTATCCCTAACCCTAACCCTAATTCTTAGCCTAAACATAACCCTGACCCTATCCCTAACCCTAACAATAACCCTAACCCTAACATTAACCCTAACCTTAACCCTAACCCTAACGCTAACCATAACCCTAACCCTATCCCTAAACCTAACCCTAAATCTAATTCTAACCCTAACCCTAACCCTTACCCTAACTCTAACACTAACCCTAATCCTTATCCTATTTCTAGCTCTAGCCCTAACCCTAACCCTAACCCTAACCCTAACTCTAACCCTAGCCATAGCCCTAACCCTAATCCTAACCCTAACCCTAACCTTAACCCTAACCCGAACATTAACACTAACCCTACCCCTTATGCTAATCCTAACTTTAGCCTTAACCCAAACCCGAACCTTAAACCTAACCCTAACCATAAACTTAGCCCTAACCCTAACTCTAAATATAAACTTAATTCTAACGCTAGCTCTAGCCCTAACCATAACCCTAACCCTAACACTTTCCCGGATCCTAACCCTAAACCCAGCCCTAGCGTGAACCCTAACATTAACCCTAAACCTAAACCTAACCCTAACACTAACACTAATCCTAACCCTAACCATAACCCTAACCAAATCATGAGCCCTAAACATACCACTAAACCTAACCCAAACCCTAGCCTTAGCCCTAACACTAACCATAACCCTAACCCTATCCTGGGCCCTAACCCTAACCCTAATCCTGCCCTAACCCTAACTCTAACCCTTACATTAACCCTAAACCTTAACCCTAAGCCTAGCCCTAGCCCTAACCCTAACCCTAAACCGTAAACTTAAGCCTAGCCATAGCCCTAACCCTAATCCTAACCCTAAACCTATCTCGGGCCCAAACCCTAAACCTCGCCCTAACCTTAACCCTAACCCTAACCCTCACCCTAACCTTAACCCTTACCCTAACATTAAACCTAAACCTAACCCTATTCCTAACCTAACCATAGCCCTACCCTATCCATAACCCTAACGCTAAGTTTAGCCTAAACATAACCCTAACCCTAACCCTAACCCTAATCCAACCGTAACACTAACCCGAACCCTAATCATAACCCTAAGCCTATTCCTAACCCTAACCCTAACTCTAAAACTAACACTAAACCTAACCCTAATTCTAAACTTAATTCTAACCCTAACCTTAACCCTAATCCTATCCCTAAACCTAACCCAAACCCTAATTCTAACCCTAACCATAACCCTAACGCTATCCCGGGCCCTAACCCTAGTCCTAGCCCTAATCCTAAACTTAGCTCAAGCCATAACCGTAACCGTAAACCTAACCCTATTTCTGGCCCTAACCCTAACCCTAGCTTTAACCCTAACCCTAACCCTTACCCTAACCCTAACTCGAACACTAACCCTAACCCTATCCCTAACGTAACCCTATACCGGAACCAAAAGCTAACCCTAGCCCTAGCCCTAACCCAAACCCTAATCCTAACACTAACCCTAACCCTAACTCTTATATATCTCTAGCCCTAAGCCTAACCCTAACCCTAACCCTAAACCTAACCCTAACCCTAACTTTATTCTGGACCGAAACCCTAGCACTAGGCCTAACACTAACCCTATCCCTAACCCTAAGCCTAACCCTAACCCTAACCATGACCACACACTATCCCGGGCCCTAAACCTCGCCTTAGCCCTAACCCTAACCCTAACCCTAACACTAACACTAACCTTAACCCTAACCCTAATCCTATACCGGGCCCTAAACCTAAAACTAGCCCAAACCCTAAACCTAACCCTATGCCTAACCCTAACCCTAAGGCTAGGCCTAGCCTTAAACCTAACCCTAACCCTAACCCTAGACCTAAACCTAACCCTAAACTTAATCCTAACCCTAACTCTAGCCCTAACCCTAACCGTAACCCTAACCCTATCCTGTCCCTAACCCTAACCCCAGCCCTAGCCCTAACCATAACATAAAGCTAACCCTAACCCTAACACTAACCCTAATTCTAACCCTAACCATAACCCTAAACCAATCACGGGCCTTAACCCAGGTACTAAACCTAACCCTAACCCTAGCCATAGCCATAAAACTAACTGTAACCCTAACCCTAACCCTAACCCTATACCTAACCCTAACACTAAGTCTAAACCTAACCTTAACCCTAAACGTAACCCTAACCCTAAACCTAGTCCTATCATTAACCCTAACCCTAACCCTATTCCTAACCCTAACACTAAGTCTAAGCCTAAACCTAACCATAACACTAACCCTAGCCCTAGCCCTAAACCTAACCGTAACCGTAACTCTAATCCTAACGTAGCCATAGTCCTAAAATTAACCCTAACACTATTCCAGGCCAAAGTTCACAGTAATGTAAATCGATACTGTAACGCCAAGCTTATTCCCAGTTTTAACCCGTAAGATAACACTAACTTTAACTCTAACCCTAACCATTATCCTCAGCCTAGCCCTAACCCTAACTCTCTACCTAGCCTTAATTCTAACTCTAACCGTAAACGGAGTTCTAACACTATCAATAACCCTAAACCTAACCCAAGGTTTAGCCTAACCCTAACACTAACCCTAACCCTAACCATAACCCTAACCCTAACCCTAACCATATCCCTAAGCCTAACCCTAAGTCTAAGCCTAACCCTAACCCTAACCCTAACCCTAGCCCTAGCCCTAAACCTTACCCTAAACCTAACTCTAATCCTAACCTAGCCCTAAGCCTAACCCGTAACCCTAACACTAATCCCAGGCCAAAGTTTCACAGTAATGTTAATCGATACTATAACTTTAAACTTATTCCCAGTTTTAACTCACAAGCTAACACTAACCCTAACTCTAAACCTAACTCTAGCCCTCGGCCTAGCCCTAACCCTAACTCTATGCCTAGCCCTAAATCTAACTCTAACAGTAACTGTAGTTCTTACCCTATTTCTAACACTAAACCTATCCCAAGGAGAGGCTTAATCTTAACCCTAACCCTAACCCTAACCCTAAACGTAACCCTTACCCTAACACTAACCCTAACCCTAACCCTAATCCTAACCCTAACCCTAGACCTAACCCTATCCCTAACCCTAACCCTAACCCTAATTCTTAGCCTAAACATAACCCTAACCCTAACAATAACCATAACCATAACCCTAACCCTAACACTAACAATAATCCTGCCCTAACCCTAACTCTGACCCTAACCTTAACCCTAAAACTTAACCCTAAGCATAGCCCTAACCCTAACCCTAACCCTAAACCTTAACCCTAAGCCTAGCCCTAGCCCTAACCTTAATCCTAACCCTAAACCTTACTCGGGCCAAACCCTAACCCTAACCCTAACCCTAACCCTAACCCTAACCCTAACCCTAACCTTATCCCTACCCTAAACCTAAACCAAAGTATAGGCCTAACCCTAACCCTAAACCTAACCATAACCCTAACCAAACCCTAACCTTAATCACAACCCTAGCCCTAGCCCAAACCCTAACCCTAACTTTAACCCTATCCCGGGCCAACCCTAACCCAGGCCATAGCCCTAACCCTAACACTAACCCTAATCCTATCCCTAACCTTCACCATAAGTCTAAGCCTAACTCTAACACTAACCCTATCCTAGCCCGAGCCATAAACCTAACACTAACCCTAACTCTAATCCAAACCTAGCCCTAGTCTTAACCCTAACCCTAACACTATTCCAAGGCCAAAGTTTCACAGTAATGTTAATCAATACTGTAACTCTAAATTATTCCCAGTCTTAACCCATAAGATAACACTAACCCTAACTCTAACCCTAACCCTTGCCCTCGGCCTAACCCTAAACCTAACACTATACCTAGCCCTAATTCAAACTCTAACCTTAACCGTAGTTCTATCCCTATCCCTAACCCTAAACCTAACCCAAGGTTTAGGACTAACCCTAACTCTAAACCTTACCCTAGACCTAAACCTCACCCTAAACTTAATCCTACCCTAGCCCTAGCCCTAACCCTAAACCTAACCCTAAACCTATCCCGGGCCAAAACCCTAAACACAGCCCTAGCCCTAACTCTAACATTAAACCTAACCCTAATCCTAACCCTAAAACTAAACCTAACTCTAACCCTAACCATAACCCTAACCCAATCACGGGTTCTAACCCTAGCACTAAAACTAACCCTAACCCTAACCCTAAACCTAACCCTCACCCTAAAACTATTCATAGCTCTAGCCCTAAGTCTAATCCTAACCATATCCCTAACCCTAATATTAACCCTAACCCTAACCCTAATCCTAACCCTGACCCTAACCGTAACCTTAACCCTAAACCTAGCCCTACCCTAATCCTAAGTCTAAGCCCAACCCAGAAGTTAACACTAACCCTAACACTAACCATAACCCTAACCTTAACCCTAACCCTAAGTCGAAGCCTAACCCTAACCCTAACCCTAACACTAACACTAAACCTAACCCTAACCCTAAACTTAATTCTAACCCTAAACCTAACCCTAACCCTTTCGCTAACCTTAACCTTAATCCTAACCCTAACCCTAACCCTAACTCTAACACTAACCCTAACATTAACCCTAAAGCTAACCCTAACGTTAAGCCTAACACTAACCCTTACCCTAAATTAAACCTATCTCTAACCCTAACACTAACCCTTACCCTTACCCTAATGATAACCCTAACCCTATTACTAGCTCTAGCCCTAATTCTAAACCTAACCCTCACCCTAAACCTAACCATAGGCCTAGCCCTAACCCTAATCCTAACCCTAACCTTAACCTAAACCTAACCCTAACCTGTTCCCTAACCCTAACCCTAACCCTAAACCTATCCTGGGCCCTATCCTAACCCTAGCCGTAGCCCTAACCGTAACCCTAACTCTAACCCTAACCCTAACCCTAACCCTAACACTAACCCTAATCCTATTCATAGCTCTAGCCGTAACCCTAACTGTAAGCATAAACCAAACCCTAACCCTAACCCTAACCCTAACCCTAACCATAACCCTATTTCTAATCCTAACCCTAAGACTAAACCTAACCCTAACCCTAACCCTCAACCTAAACCTAACCTTAACAGTAACCCTAACCCTAATTCTATTCCTAGCTCTAGCCCTAACCCTAAACCTAACCCTAACCCAAACCCTAACCTTAACCCTAATCCTATTCATAGCTCTAACACTAACCCTAGCCCTAGCCCTACACCGAACCCTAACCCTAACCCTAAACCTATCCTGGGCCCTAACCCTAATGCTAACCCTAACCCTAGCCCTAGCCTTAACCCTAACCCTAACCCTAACCCTATCTCAGGTCCTAACCCTAAACCTAGCCCTAGCCCTAACTGTAAACCTAACCCTAACCCTAACCCTGACTCTAGCCCTAACCCCAACACTAACTCTAGCACTAACCCTAACCCTAATCCTATTCGTAGCTCTAGCCCTAACCCTAACCCTAACCCTAACTCTAATCCTAACTCTAACCAGTACCCTTATGCTAGGGTAGTAATAACCTTAGTACTAACCCTAATGCAAACCCTAAACCTAACCCAAACTCTAACCCTAACTCTAACACTAACCCTAGCCCTAACACTAAAACCCTATCTTTAAACCTGAGCCTAAATCTAACTTTAACCCTAACACTAACATTACTACTAATCTTGTTTCTAAATTACTCAATCCCTGACCCTAACTCTAACTCCAAAGATAATTCTAAACCTAACTCTAACCGTAAACTTTAGCCTAACTGTAACCCTAAAGCTAACTGGTAACCTAATGCTAATAGTATTCCTAACCTTTGCCCTACCCTAACCCAAAACACAAACCCTAACTCTAACCATAACACTAACCTAACTCTAACCCTTAACTAATCTAAACCTAAACCTAACCCTAACTCTAACCCTAACTCTAAACCTAACCATTACCCTAACCCTAACATAAACCAAACCCTAACCCTAATTCTAACCATAAACCTAACCCTAATCCTAACCCTAACCCGAACTATTACCTTAACCATATACTAACCCTAGCCCTCACCCTGAAACAAAAGATAACCCTTATTCTAACCTAACCATAACCCTAACTCTAACCTAAACCTAACCCTAACGCTAATCTAGCTCTATCCCTAACACTAACTCTCAACCTAACCCTAATCGTAACCCTGAACCTAACCCTACAAAAATGTTAACCGTGTTACTAACCCTTACCCTAACAATAACCCTAACACTAACCCTAACTAAACCTAAAGCTAACTCTAACCCTAGCTCTAACACTAACCCTAACAATTAACCTAATTCTCATTCTAACCCTAAACATAATCCTTACCCTAACCTTAAGCTTAAAGCTAACATAAACCTAACCCTACTCCTAACCCTAACAAGTGCCACAACTCTAATGTTAGTCCTAACACTAGTCCAAATCCTAACACTAAACCTGACCCTAACTCTAACCTTAAACCTACCCCTAAGCCTAATTCCAACCATAATCCTAACTCTAACCCTAATCCAAACCCTAGCCTTAACCTTAACATACACCCTAACGTTAACCGCAACTGTAACACAAAACGTAAACCTAATGCTAACCGTATTAGTAAAACTTACAATAATTATAACCCTAACCCTAAACCTAAAACTAACCCTAACCTAACCCTACCGAAACATTAACATAAACATAACCCTGACTGTAAACCTAAACTAAAATCAAACCCTAATCTAGTTCTAACCATAAAACAAACAGTAACCCTACCCTAACCGGTACTCAAAACCTAATCGTATTCCTAACTCTAGTTCTAATCCTAACTCGAGCCCTAACACAAACCCTAACCTTAATCCAAACCTATCCTTAACCGTAAACCTAATCCTAAACCTAACCCTTACTTTAACCCTAACCCAAACCCTAAAGTTAACCCTAACCCTAATGCTAACCCTAAAACTAACGCTAAGCCTAATCCTAACTGGTACTGTAACCCTAATCGTATTTCTATTTGTAACCCTAACCCTATAGTAACCCAAACCCTAACCCTGATCCTAACTGAAACCCTAACCCTAACCCTAACCCGAAAGCTAACCCTAACCCTAACCCTAACCCTAACCCTAACCCTGTTACTGTAACCCTAAGCCTAATACTAACTCTTATCTTAACCCTGACCCTAATCTTAACTCTAGCCTAAACCTAAACATTGTGCTGAACCTAACACTAACCCTAACCTTATTCCTATTCCTAACTGAAACACAACCTTATCCCTAATTTTAAAAAAACACGAAATGTATTTCTAATCTTACCCCTAACCATAACCCTAATGCTAAGATTGACCCTGACCCTACCCGAATACTAGCCTTAAACCTAACCCTAGCAATAAACCTAACCCTAACCCTAACTTTAAACAAAACCCTAGCCCTAACCATAATACTTACATTATAATAGCCCAAAACCTAGCTCTAAACCTAACCCTGACACCAACCCTAGCCCTAACCCTAACCTTAATCCTAACCTAAACAAAATGCTTACCCTGATTTTAACGCTAACACTAAATCTAGCTCTAACCCTAGCCCAAACTTAAACCTAGCCTAATGCTAACACTAACCCTAACCCTAACACTAACACTAAGCTGAACACTAGTCTTAAACATAACCTTAAACTAAACCAACACCTAACATTAGCCGTAACCCTAATCCTAACACAAAACCTAATCTTAGACGTAACTCTAACCCTAACCCTAATTCGAACAATAGAATTAAACCTTACCCTAGAACTAACACTAAACTTAACCTTAAACCTAAGCACAAACAAACCTTAACCCTAAACTTAACCAGAACACCTGCCTTAAACCAAACCCTAGCCCTAAACCTAAACCTAACCCTACCTCTAACCATATCTCTAAACATAGTTCTAGCCCTATCTCAAACACTAGCCTTAACGCTAAGCCTAAATCTGGAATTAACCCAAACCCTACTCATAACTCTAATTCTTACCCTAATCCTAGACCAATTCCTAGCCCTAAAACTAACCCTAACTATAACCCTAACGCTACTGCTAACCCTAACCGTAACCCTAGCTCTAACCGTAATCTTAATCCTAAACAAAACCCTAACACTAATTCTAAAGCTAACACTATATCTAACCCTAACCATAACCCTATTACTAACCATAGCTTAACCCTAACCCTAGCCCTAACCCTTACCCTAACATTAAACCTAACCTTAGCTCTAACTGTAACCTTAACCCTAACCTTAAACCTACCCCTAACACTAATTCTAAAACTAACACTAAATTTTAATGTTAAACCTTGGTCTAATCCTAACCGCAACTCTAACCCTAACCTTAACCCAACCCAAACACTACCCTTATTTATAAACATAGCCCTCACCTAAATCTTAACCCTAATATTTACCCTAATGTAGCTCAACCCGAGCTCTAAACTTAACCCTAACCCTAACTGTAACCCGAACACAAGCCTAGCCCTAAACTAACCATAAAACTAACCTTAAAGCTAACACTAACACTAAACCTAAACCTTACCTTAAACCAAACACTGGGCTTTATTTTAACCTGATCCTTAATCCTAAATCTAACTATAAACAGACCTCTAATTCTAATTCTAATCCTATATCTAACCGTACACCTAACCTTAACCTTAAACCTAACCTTATCCCGAATTATAAAGCTAACATTAAATATAACCCTAACTTTAGCCCTAACCCTACACCTAAAATGTAAAACTAACCTTAGACCTAACTCTAATCTTAACCTTAACCAGAACACTAGCATTAAACCTAACAGTAGCCATACCCCTAACCCTAACCATAGCCCTAAAAGTAACCCTAACACTCATTCTATTGCAAACCCTAAACCTAACTCAAACACTAACCTTAAACCAAACCTTAACCCTAATCAGTACACTAACCCTAGCAATAGCATTAATCATTACATTATCCTAGCCCAAACCCTGTCACTAAACCTAACACTAACCCTAATATTAGCCCTAAACTTAACCCTATTCCTAACCTAAAAAAACCCTAACCCAAATTCTAAAGCTAACACTTAATCTAAACCTAACCATAGCCCTAACATGAACACTAAACTTAAACCTAACTCTAACCCTATCCCTAACCCAAACCTTAACCCTAACCTAACATTATCCCTAATCCTTACCCTAACACTAACTCAAACCCTAACCATAAGCTTAACACTAAACCTAACCTTTACACTAACCATAATCCTAAACCTTGCTCTATCCCTAAACCTAACCCTAACCCTAACCTAAACAAAACCTTAACCATAATTCTAAAGCTAACACTTAATCTAGCACTAACATAGCCCCAATGTGAACCCTAGCCTAAATTGAACCCAAACTCTAATAACAAAACTAACCTGAACGCTAGCCTTAACCCAAAATCAAGCCCTAACTCTAAATTTAGTGCTAACCCTTAGCCTAATCCTAACCCTAAGCCAACCCTAACCCTAACACTAGGCTTAACCTAAACCTAGAGCTAACACTAAAGCTAAACTTATCCCTAACCCAAACCCGAACCCATACCCTAACCTTAACTAAAACACTAAACTTAACCCGAACCCTACTCCTAAACTTAAACCTCAACATAATGATAACCCTAACCGTAATCCTTGTTCTAATCCCGCCATATCCCAAACATTAGCCTTAACACTAACCCTAACTCTAACACTAAACCTAACCCTAGTCATAACCATAATTCTTACCCTAAATCTAGACTAAAACCTAATCCTAAAGTAAACCCTAAGCCTAACTCTACCACTACAGATAAGCCTGACTATAAACGTAACAATAGCTCTAACCGTAAGCTTAACCCTAACCTTAAACAAAACCCGAAAAATAATTCTAGCATTAACACTATATCTAACTCTAACAGTTGCCCTAATACTAAACCTAGCCTAATCCTAACCATAACGGTAACCTACCATAAAACATTTCGCTCCTGGATGACAGAGAACAGGCTTTTAGAAGTATACTTCCTTTGCTTATGCCGCATACTCTCTTTGAATTTTATAGTATTTCTTTCTATTCATCATGGTAACATGTTAACATAAACATAGAAACAGCATTTCGTAAGGTGCGCCTGCTGCCTAATGTCATTTAGCATGTACGCTCACCTCCTAAAAAAGGATTCTAGAAACCGCTTTATCCAAATTGTCAAATACAAACACACAGGATACAAAATGTAAGCTCAAGCTTTGTGGTTATTCGTACACAACAAATTTCCTTCAGAAACTACAGTAGCAGGTCGCTTCCAGAAAAAAAACTAAGCAGCACATTCAAAATATAAGTATATGAGCAAAAAAAAAAAAAAGAAACGAGCAGAGTTTATCAACAAAAGATTACAGAGTGGCAGTGCCTCTTTTCAGCTTCTCCCTCAGACATTATTCGTCTGAATGATCTAACTTCAGAGGGAGCATCTTTGATTCCCTGCTCTGAAACCTAGCACTTCTGGATGAGAGTGCTCAGGCTTTCAGAAATGCAATTTCTTGCTTATGCCGCATACTCTCTTTGAAGTTCATAGTATTCTCTCTATTCATCATGGCCACATGTTAACATCAATATAACAGCATTTCGTAGTATGCACCTGCTGTCTAATGTCTTCTCAGCGTGTGCACTCACCTCCTATGAAAAGATGCTTGAACCCGCCTCATAGGAATTCTCATAATCAAAACATACAAGTTGACCAAAGAGAGCTCAAGCTTGCAAAGTGGTTGGAAGATTGCAACTTTGCTTCGGAAACTGCAGTTAACAGGTCGCTTCTTAAACAAAATGGCAACTCATTCAAAATCCCTGTATATCAGCAATCAAAATTGAGTACCGAGCAGAGTTTCTCAAGAGAAGCCTACAGAATGACAGAGATTCTTTTCAGCTTCTCCATCAGACATTATTCGTCTGAATGATCTAACTTCAGAGGAAGCATCTCTGATTCCCTGCTCTAAAACCATGTGCTTCTGGATCACATAGAACAGGCTTTTAGAAATGCACTTTCTTGTTTCTGCCACATACTCTCTTTGAAGTTTATAGTATTTCTCTCTATTCATCATGGCAACATGTTAACATATATATTGAAACACTATGTTATAGTGGGTGCCTGTTGTCTAATGACTTTTCAGCATTACCCTCACCTCCTATAAAAAGATGTTTGAACCTGCTTCATACAAATTTTCATAATGAAAACTGCAAGTTTTGCAGTACGAATTTCACATTTTGTAGGTGTTGCAAGATTCCAACTTGGCTTCAGCAACTACAGTTATCATGTTGCTTTGTAGACCAATATTGCAGTCCATTCAAATTCTCTATCACTTCACTTAATAATACGTACAAAGCACCATTCCTAAGGAGAAGCTTACAGAGTGGAAACAGCTTTTTTCAAAGCCATGCCTCTAACATTTACTCGTCAGAGTGATGTAACTTCTGAATTAAGCCTATTTGGTTCCCCACCTAAACACTCAATCACATGGTCAGTGTTCCTCAGAGACATGTTTTGGAGACTGTTTAAATATCCACATGAATTATAAAACACATAGAATTTGTATATGAAACGGGGCTTTGGAGTCTCCTGATTCCTAGTAAACCTCACCAGAGAGATTTCTCCACAAATTACCCATGGACACTAAATGCCACACACAGTGGCTTTTGCCTTTGGCAAAGAAGATTGTTTAGAAAAACTGCTAGTGAGTGGCTACTACAAAGTACAAACTGCCACTGTATTACTACCTGCTCATCCATTCTAGACAGACGGCAACCTCAAGACTATGGATGTCAAGACAGTTTCCCACCAGACACCTGGTACAGAAAACACGACCCTTCCAAACAGAAATTCAGGTATTTCTGACAGAGACTGAGCATCACCCACATCAAGAGCAACATGTCTGAGAACTGGCTCAAACCAAATATGTCTTCCACAAATTGCGGGCAAGAACTGCAACTCTAATATCTTTCCAGCATATATGCTCACGTCTATAAAAAAGGATGCCTGAAACCCACTGCATATGAAATTTCACAATGAAATTTGCAAGGTTTGCAGTATGATTTTTACATTCTGTAGCTGTTGGACATTCCTTTTTTACTTCAGAAACTCTACTTGTTGGGTGGTCTTTTGGAACAGTACTGTGACCCATTAAAATTCTCTTAATTTCACTTGACTATGAGATGTGTACAAAGCAGCATTCCTATGCACCAGCTTACACAGTGAAAGCAGTTCTTATCAAAGCCTTTCCTCTCACATTACTCGTCAGAGTGATGTAACTTCTTATTTCAGCATTTGTTGGTCAGCGTCCCTCTGAAACATCTTTGGGTGAAAGTTTCAAAATCCACATGAATTACAAAGCAAATAGTACTTGTATATAAACTGGATTTTTGAGAACAGAGATTCCTAGTAAACCTGACCAGTAATCCTAACATAAACCCTAAACCTAAACTTAATCCAAACCCTAACTTAAACCAAACCCTAACCAGAACCCTAACCTTAAAATAATTTTCACCCTAATCCTAATGCAACCTAAAACATAACTGTAACCCTAATCTTAACACTGAACCTAACCCTAACAGTAACATTATTGGGAACCCTAAACCTACTTTTTAAAATAGCTAAAACACTAAATGTAA
The DNA here is from genome assembly GCA_004027375.1 of Macroglossus sobrinus. Classification (NCBI taxonomy): domain Eukaryota; kingdom Metazoa; phylum Chordata; class Mammalia; order Chiroptera; family Pteropodidae; genus Macroglossus; species Macroglossus sobrinus. The sequence goes on from PVKZ01000216.1 coordinate 136,179, forward strand.
ACCTAACCTCAACCCTAAACCTAAACCTAACACTAAAGTTAACTCCAACCCTGACCTGACTCTTACTCTAACCCTATACCTAATTCTAACCCTAATCCTAAACCTATTCTAACCCTAACCTTAACCTTAACAATAACCTGAAAGGTAACACTAACACTAAACCTAACCATAACCCTATTCATAACCCTATTCATTACCCTAATCGTAACCGCAACCCTAACCCTAACTTGAATTGTATCCCTAATCCTATCCCTATTCCTAACCCTAACACTAACCCTAACCCTACACCTAACCCTAATTTTATCCGTAACTGTAACCCTAAAACTAACCTTAACCCTAACGCTAATTCTAACCCTAACCCTATTCCTATAATTAAACCATAAACTAAACCTAACACTAACCCTAATTATAACCATAACTATATACCTAACTCTCTCTAAACCTAAATCTAACACTAATTTTATCATTAAACCTAACCCTAATATTTACCCTAACCCCATAAATAACACTATTCCTAAACTTAACCATATTTCTAACCCTAAATCTAACAATAAACATAACCCTTACTCTATCTGTAAACCTCATCGTAATGCTAAACCTCACAAAAACACTAACCCTAATCCTAATCCCTAAACCTAACTCTAAGCATAACTCTAACCCTAACCCTATCCTAAAGTTAAACCTAACCCTAACCCTAAACCAAACCCTAATTATAACCCCAACTCTAACCCTAATCCTAAACTTATCTGAACCCTGATCAAACCCTAAACCTATTTCTAACCATAAACCTAACACTAACCCTACTTCACCCTAAGTATAAACCTAACCCTAACCCTAACCCTAAAGCTAACAATAACCATAAGCTTATCCTAACCCTAACCTTAACCCTAACCCTAATCATAACATCTAATTTATCCCTAACCCTAACCTTAAACGTCTCCTAACCCTAACCCTAAGAATAACCCAAACACTAGAACTGACATTAACCCTAACCCTAATTCAATTTTTTTCTAAACCTATTTTTAACCCTAACCCTAACCCTAAACATAAATCTAATTCTATCTCTAAACCTAACTCTAATCCTTACCTGACCCTAATCCTAAACCTAACGCAAAACCTAACTTCTAATTCTAACACTAACCTTAAACCTAATCCTAACCCTAACTATAACCATAATTCTAATTCTATTAATAACCCTAACTTTAACCCTAACCCTAAACTAACTCTAAACTTAATCGCAACTTTAAAGTTAACCCTAAAACTAACCCTATTTCTAACCATAACTCTAAACCTAAGTTGAAATTCTAACCATACCTCTACCCCTAACACTAACGCTGACCCTAACACTAACCCTAACCCTAACCCTAATTCTATCCCAAACCTTAACCCTAACCTTAAACTTATCATACCCCTGATAAGTAACCCTAACCTTTTTTCTAACCCTAAACCTAACACTAACTCTAACTTCATGCTAACAGTATCCCTAACACAAACCTTAACATCTAATTCTAACCCTAAGCCTAACCCTAAAACTAAAGCTAATGCTAACACTAACCTCACATTAATCCTGACCTTAACACTAACACTAACTTCTAATTATAAAACTAATTCTAAATATAACTTTATCCTAACCCTAAACCTTCCCTATTTCTAACCCTATTTCTATATCTAATGCTAATTTTAACCCTAACCTGAATCCTGTTTCTAACAATAACCAAACACTTAACCCTAACTCTGATTATAAACATCTCTGTAACCCTAGCTCTAACCTTAAAATAAACCCTAACCCTTACCCGAACCCTACTTCTATTCGTAACTGTAAACCTAACCTTAAACCTAAACCTAACCCTAACACTAAACCTATTCTTCACGCTAACACAAACCTTAAAGGTAACGATGATTCTAAACCTAAACCTAACCCTAAAATGAACCCTAACTGTAACCCTAACCCTAACAAAAACCCTATTGCTAGCCCTAACCCTATTTCTAATCTTAATTTTAACCCTTACATAACTCTAAACCTAACTGTAAACCTAATGGTGACACTAAACCTAACCTTAACACTAACCCTAACCTTAACCCTAACCCTAACCCTAACACTAATTTTAACTCTAACCCTAACCCTATCCCTAACCTTATGCTCAACCTGGTTATTACACTAACCCTATATCTAACTGTAACATCACACTAAACCTAATTCTAACCCAAACCATAATTCAAATTCTATGCCTAAACATTTCTCTAAACATAACCATAATGCTAACTCTAATTTTAACATTAACCCTAAAACTAACCCTAACCATAATTCTAAACCTATTTCTAAAATAACTCTAACCCTAAATCTAACCCCAACTCTAACTCTAAAGCTATCCATAACCCTAACTCTAAACCTAACAGTAACCCTAACATTAACCATAACCCTAAACCTAAAACTAACCATATTTCTAATAATAGCCTTAAACCTAAACATAACTCTAAACCTAACTGTAAATCTTATCGTAATCCTAACCCTAACATTAACACTAACCCAAACCCTAATTCTAGTAGTATCACTAATCCTAAACCTAACCCTAACCATAAATCTAATCCTATCTTTAAACCTAACTCTAATACTACCTCTAAACGTAACCCTAAATCTAATGTTAACATAAACAGAAAGCTAAACTTAACCCTTCTCCTAATGCTAATCCTACCCCAGACCCTAAAATTTACTCTAATTCTATACCTAAACCTAATGTTGATCCGAATTTTAAAGGTAACTCTAACCCTAAAAATTCTAAGACTAACTATAACCCTAGCCCTAACCATAATTCTAATCCTCCATATAAACCTAAATTTAAACCAAACCTTAAACCTAACTCCAACCCTAATACTAACCGTAACCTTAACACCAATTCTAAACTTAACCCTAACCTTAATCCTAAACTAAGCCATAACCCAAACCATAACCATAACACTAACCCTAAACCTAACCCTAAACCAAAACCTACCCTACAATGTATTTAACTGAGAATTAAACATTAGCCCTAAAGTTAACACTAACCCTAAATCTAAGTAAACTTTTTTCTGACCAAAACTGTAAACCTAAACATAGCTATAAACCTAACTGTAAACCTGACTATAAACCTAACTCTGACCTGAACCTAAGCCTAACTGTAACCCTACTTCCAATCCTATTCCTAAACCTAACCCTAACCATAACCCTAATCCTGACATTAAACCTAATGCTAGCCCTAATGCTAACCCTAACCTAACACTAATTTAAACCGTAAACTGTAACCATAACTCTAAATCTAACTATAACACTAACCCTAACCAAACATTAACCATAACACTAACCCTAACCCTTATCTTAAACATATACCTAACTCTAACATAAAATCTAAACCTAACCCTATCCTTAACCCTAACCCTAATTCTAACCATAACGATAATCCCATCCCTAACACTACCCTAACTTAACACAAATTTTAACCATAATCTTCAACATAACTGTAACCATAACCATAAACCTAAACCTAATCCTAACCCTAACACTAACACTAACCCTAAACATAAAACTAACCCTAACCTTAATTTTCAACATAACCCTAATCCTAACCCTAACCTCAAAGCAAATCCTAAATTAACACTAATTTTAACCGTAACGGTAACCATAACCTTAACTGTAACTGTAAACATAACCCTAACCATAATCCTAACCATAATCTAACCCTAACCATAAACTTAACCCTAAACCTAAAACTAACCCTAATCATAAACCTAACCCTAACCCTTACCCTAAACCTAACTCTAACCCTAACCGTAACCTTAACTGAAACCATAATGTAACCATAACCTTAACCATAACCCTAACCCTAAAACTAATTCTAATCCTAACACTCATTCTAACCCAAACCCTAACATTAACCCTAACCTTAACAATAATTTTATTCATAACCACAACCGTAGCCCTAACTCTATCCCTAACCCTAATTCTAAACCTAACAATAATTCTACCCAAACTCTAACCCTAAGTCTAACGCTAACCATAAACCTAACCCTAACATCAACCTAAACCTAAATCTAAGCCTAGTCCTAAACTTTACACTAACCCTAAACCTAACACTAAACTTAACCATAACTCTAATCTAAACTAACACTAATTTTAACCGTAACTGTAATGATAACCTTAACCTTAACCATAACCCTAACCCTAACTCTAACCCTAAACTAACCCTAACCTAAACTTAACCCTAAACCTAACACTAATTCTAACCTTAACCCTTTAGCTAACATTAACCCTTACCCTACCCTAACACTAAAGTAGCCCTAACATAACCCTAGCCCTAACACTAACCCTAATCCTAAACCTAACTCTACCCTAACCATAACCTAATCCAAACCTAACACTAATTCTAACTGAAACCGTAAGAGTAACCTTAACCATAACTGTAACCAAAATGGTTACCCTAACCCTAACAAAACCCTAACCTTAATTCTAAACTTAAAACTAATTTTAACCCAAACCCTAATCATAACCCTTACCCTAATGCGAACACTAGCGCTAACCCTAACCCTAACCATAACCATAACAATAACCCGAATTCTAGTCCTAGCCCTATCCCACACCCTTACCCTAACCCTAACCCTAACCCTAACCGTAACCCTAACCCTTACCTTAACACTATCCCTAAACATAACCCTAACCTTTAACCTTACCGTAATCCTAACCTTAACTGTAACGTTCACCATAACCTTAACCGTAAACCTAAATCTAAACCTAACAGTAATTCTAACCCTAAAACTAACTGTAACGCTAATCCGAACCTATAGTAAAGTTAACTATAACTAAAACGTTAAATGTAATCATAACCCTAATCCTAAAATAACCCTGACCCTAATTTAAAACCTAACAATAATTCTAAACATAACCCTAACCCAATTTCTAACCCCAGATTTAACACTAAACCTAACCATAAAACTAAACCTAACCCTAACAGTAACCATAATATAACTGTAACTCTAAACTGTAATTTGACACCCAATCCTAATTTTAATCTTAAAACTAATTCTAACCCAAACACTAACCCTAACCCTAACCCTAACCCTAACCCTAACCCTAACCCTAGTCCTAGCCCTAACACGAGCCTAACACTAACCCAAACCCAAACAATAACCCGAACACTAACTCTAGCACTAACCCTAACCCGAAACCTAACCGTAGTGCTATCCCTAACATGAGCCATAACCCTAACCCTAACCCTAAACCTAGCCCTAATGCTAACCCTAGCACTAAACCTAACCTTAACTCTAACCCCAAAATTAAATCTAATTCTAAACCTAACTCTAATTCTAACACCCAACAATAACACTAATATTAACTCTAAATCTAACCCTAATTGTAATGCTAATCCTAAAGTAACACTAATATTAACCGTAACCATAACTGTAACCTACACCATAACCATAACTCTAACCATAACCTAACACTATTCTAAACCGAACAATAATTCTAATCCAAATCCTAACCCTAATGCTAACCCTAACGCTAACCTAACATAAACTCTAACCCTAATATTAACCCTAGCCCTAACCGTAACGCTTATCCTAAACTAACACTAATTTTAACTGTAACCACAATCATGACCTTAACCGTAACCGTAAACCTAACTGTAACCCTAACCCTAACCCTCAACTAAACACTAATTCTAAACCTAACAGTAATTCTACCCCAAACCATAAACCTAACCATAACCCTAAACATAACCATAACCCTAAATCTAAACTTTACGCTAACCCTAGTGCTAAGCCTAACCTTAAACCAAACTTGAAACATAATTCTATTGTAACATTAATCCTAACCAAACACTAATTTTAACCATAAATGTAATTGTAACCATAACCATAACTATAACTGTAATCCTAAGGCTAAGCCTAACACTAACCCTAAATCTAATTCTAAAGATAACACTAAATCTAAACCTAACCCTAGCCCTAACCCTAATCCTAATCATAAACCCCACCTTAACCCTAACCCTAACCCTAGCCCTAATTCTAACACTAATCATAAAACTAACCTTAACCCTAACGTTACACCTAACCCTGATCATAACCCTGAAACTAACCATAACCCTAAACCTAGCCCTAACCCTAACCCTCAACATAATCCTAGCCCTAACCCTAACCATAAACCAAACCCTAACCCTTAATCAAACTTGAACCCTAACCCTAACTCTAACCCTAAACCTAACATAACCCTTACCCTAAACCTAAGCCTAACCGTAACCCTAACCATAATGCTAATTCTAAACTAACAGTAATTTTAACCGTAACTATAATTGTAACTTGAACTGTAAATGTAACCATAATCCTAATTGGAACCTTAACATTAACCCAGACACTAATTCTAAACCTAACACAAATTCTAAAACGAACTGTAACCATAACCCTGACACTAACCCTAACCCTAGCCTTAACCCTAACTGTAATGCTAATCCTAAACTAACAGTAATTTAATCCATAACCATAACCGTAACATTAATCATAACCATAACCTTAACCATAACGCTAACCATAACCCTAACCATAGATTTAATTCTGAACATAACATTAATTCTAACAAAACCTACCCTAACACTAATGCTAACGTTAACCCTAGCACTTACCCTACACCTAACCCTGACCATAACAAAAACCCTGAGCCTAACCCTAATGCTAACCCCAGTGCTATCCCTAACCCTAACCCTAAACCTAACCCTAATCTTAAACCTACTCTAACCCTAACCCTAGCCCTAATTCTAACCCTAGCCCTAACTTTAACCTTAACTCTAATCCTAACCCTAACCGTAACTCTAACCGTTACCCTAATCCTAAACAGAGTAAATTTCACCATAACCATAATTGTAACCTTAACCTTAACCGTAACCATAACCCTAATCTGAACTCTAACACTAACCCTGAACCTAATTCTAAACCTAACACTAATTCTAACCCAACCCTTACCCTAACCCTAACCCCTAACCCTAACCTCACACTAATTTCAACTGTAACCGTAACCTTAACCATAACCACAACCGTAACAGTAACACGAACCCTAACCATAAACATAATTCTAAAACTAACACTAATTCTAACCCAAATCCTAACCCTTACCTTAACGCTAACGCTAACCCTAGCACTAAACCTAACCCTATACCTAACCCTAACTGAAACCCTCACCCTAACCTTACCGTTAACACTAAATCTAGCACTAACCCTAACCATAACTCTAACCCTAAACCTAACCCTAATCCTAAAACTAACCGTAAACCTAACCCTAATCGTAACGCTAATGCTAACTAACACGAATTTAACCACTATCGTAACAGTAAACTTAACCATAACTATAACCGTAACTGTAACCCTAACCACAAACTTAATCCTAATCCTAAACTTATATATAACCCTAACCCAAACCTTTACCCTAACTCTAACCCTAAACCTAGACCTAATTTTAATACTAACCCTAACCCTAACCTTAATCCACAGTCTAAACTTATCTCTAACCCTAACACTAACACTAGCATTAAACCTTAACCTAACTATAACCCTAATTCTAACTCTCACCCCAACACTACCCCGAGCCCTAACACTAACAGTATCACTAATCCTAAACTAAAAATAATTTTAACCGTAACAGTAACCATAACCATAACCATAACCATAACCATAACCATAACCGTAAACGTAACCATAACCCTAATTCTAAACCTAAATCTAATTATAATCCAAAACTTAACCCTAACCCTAATGCTAACACTAATCCTAGCACTAACCCTAATCATAACCCTAACACGAACCCTAACCGAAAACCTCATCATAACCCTAAACCTAACAGTAACCCTATCACTAACCCTAACCCTAACCTTAAACCTAACCCTAACCCCAGTTCTAACTATAACGCTAACCCTAACCCTAAATTGACCATAATCCTAAAACTCGCCCAAACTTTAACCCTAACCCTAGCTCTAAATCTAACCGTAGCCCTAAACTAACCCTAACCATAATTCTAACACTAGCCCGAAATCTAACCCTAAATATAATTCTAGCCCTAACCCTAACCCTAACCCTAACACTAACTCTAACTCTAACCCTAACTCTAAACCTAACACTAAACTTAATACTAACCTAACCTAACCATAACCGTAACCATAACGCTAATCCTAACCAAACACTAATTTTAACCATAACGTAATTGGATACTTAACCATAACCGTAACCATAACCCTAACCCTATGCTAAAGTTAACACTAAATCTAACCTTAAATCTAACCCTAACCCTAGCCCTAACCCTGACCCTAATGGTAACACTAATTCTAAACTAACACTAATTTTAACCATTACTATAATTGTAAACTTATCCATAATTGTAACCTTAACACTAATACGAACACTAACCTTAACTGATTCTGATTCTAAACCTAACACTAATTCTAACCAAAACTGTAAATGAAACCATAAACTGGATGCTAACTCTAATGCTAACCCTAAACCTAACCCTAATTCTAAACCTAACACTAATTCTAACCCAAACCCTAAACCTAAACCCAGTGCTAACGCTAATCCCAGCTCTAATCCTAAACCTAATCCTAACCCTGAACAAAACCGTCACCCTAACCTTAACACTAACACTAACACTAAAAATAACCCTAACGTTACACTAATAGAAACCTAACCCCAACCTTAACTCTAACTCTAACTATAACCCTAACCCTAGCTCTAACAGTAAACCTAACCCTAACTCTAAATTTAAACATAACCCTAAAACTCACCCAAACTTTAACCCTGAACCTAGCCCTAACCCTAACACTAACCATAAACCTAACCCTACCTTTAACCCTAACCCTAAGCCTAACCCCTAAACCAAACCCTAACCCTAAACCTAAACCTAATCCTAACCGTAACGCTAACCCAAAACTAACACTATTTAAATGTACCCATAACCCTAACGATAACCATAACCTTAAGCCTAACTCTATCTCTAACCCTAACCCTAATTATAAACCTAACATTAATTCTAACCCAAGCTCTAACCCTAACTCTAACACTAACAATAACCATAATGCTAACCTTCACCCAAACCTTAAGCCTAACTTAAAGCCTAACCCTATCCCTAACACTAACAAAACCCTAGCACTAATCCTATAGCTAATTCTGACCCTAATTCTAACTCTAACACTAACCCTAACACTATCTCTAAATCTAACCGTAACGTAACCTTAACCATGACATTAATCATAAACAAAACCCAAATTCTAACCCAAACCCTAAAATTAACCCTAATTGTAACCTAACGCTAATTCTAACCCAAATCCTAACCCTAACTCTAACTCTAACGCTAACCCTAACACCTACACTAATACAAACTCTATTGCTAACCCTAACACCAACACTAATACAAACCCTAACTCCAACCATAACATTAACACAAACCTAACCCTAATTCTAAACCTAATCCTATCACTAACCCTAACCTTAGCCCTAACCATTACCATAACCCTAATTCTAAACCTAACACTAATTCTAAATCAAACCCTAATCCTAACCCCACAGCTAACGCTAACCCTAGCACTAACCCTAACCCTAACCCTAACCCAAACCATAACTGAAACCATCACCCTAATCTTAACCCTAACCCTAACACTAACCCTAGCGCTAACACTAACCCTAACCGTAATTCTAAACCTAAACCTAATCCTAACCTTAAACCTAAACCTAACCCAAACCCTAACTCTAGCCATAACCCTAAACCTAATGTTAACCCTAGTCCTACTCTTAACCTTAACCCTAACTCTAACCCTAACAGTAACACTAATCTTAACATAACAGTAAATTTAAACGTAATCATAATGGTAGCTTTAACTGTAATCCTAACACTAACCCTAACCCTAATTCTAAAGCTAACATTAATCTAACCCTAAACCTAGCCCTAAGCCTAACCCTAGCCCTAAACTTAACAATAACCATAACTCTATCCCTAACCCTAACATTGATCCTTACCCTAAACCTAACCCTAAGTGTAATGCTAATCCTAAACTAACACTAATTTTAACCGTAACCGTAACCCTAACTATAACCCTAACCCTAATTCTAAACCTAAAACTAATTCTAACCCAAATGCTAAACCTAACCCTATTTCTAAATCTAACCATAACCCTAAACCTAAACCTAAACCTAACTCTAAAACTAACCCTACCCTAACCCTAACTCTAAACCTAAACATAACCCTAACCGTAAACCTAATGCTAAGCTAATACTAACTTTAACTGTAACTGTAACCTTAACCTTAACCGTAACGATAACCTTAACCCTAACCTTAATTCTAACCCTAAATCTACACCTAACACTATTTCTAATCCAAACCCTAACAGAAACCCTAAACTTAATGCTACCCCTACGTGAACCCTAAACTGAATGCTAACTCTAACACTTATTTTAACCATAAACAACACTGTAAACTTAACCGTAACTGTAACCCTAACACTAACACTAAGACCCTAACCTTAACCCTAACCATAATTCTATAAATAACACTAATTATACCCTAACCCTAACCCTAACCTTAACCCTAACCATAATTCTATAAATAACACTAATTATACCCTAACCCTAACCCTAACCTTAACCCTAACCATAATTCTATAAATAACACTAATTATACCCTAACCCTAACCCTAACCTAACGCTAACCCAAACATTAACACTAATACTAATTTAAAGCTAAAACTAAATCTAACCCTAACTCTAGCCCAAACCTACCCCTAGCCCTAACCCTAACCCTACATAACCGTAACCCTAACCCTAACCCTAACACTAGCCCTAACCCTAACCGTAACCCTAAACTAACACTAATTTTAACCATAACCATAATAGTAACCTTAACTGTAACCATAACCGTAATCCTATTCTGAACTCTATTTCAAACGCTGATCCTAATTCTAAATCTAATGCTAATTCTAACCCAAACCCAAACCCAAACCCTAACCTTCATGCTAAGTCTAGCGCTAACCCTAACCCAAACACTAAACCAAAAGCTAACCCTAATTGTAATGCTAATTCTAAACTAACAATAATTTCAAACGCACCTGTATTGTAACCTTAATCAAAACAATACCTGTAAGCCTAATCCTAATTCTATTCATAACCCTAAAACTAATTCTAAACCCAAAACTAATTCTAACCCAAAACCTAACCCTAAATCTAATGTTAGTACTAACCATAGTGCTAACCCTCACCCTAACCATAACTCTAACCCAAAGCCTAAACCTATCCCTAATCCTAATGCTAACCCTAGCGTTAATCCTAAATCTAACTCTAACCCTAATTCTAACTCTAACCCTAACCCTAACCATAGCCTTAACCCTAATGAAATGCCACACCTAAATTAACACTAATTGTAACTGTAATCGTAATAGTAATTGTAACCTTAAGCATAATGTAATCCTAATCAAAACCCTATTTTAAACCCTGTTCCTAATTTTGAACCTAACACTAATTCTAACCCAAACCCTAAATGAAACCCTAATCTTAACGCTAACCCTAGCACTAACCCTAACCATAACCCTAACACTAACACTTCTTTTAACCATAACCGAAACCGTAAACTTAACCATTAAGGTAACCGTGACCGTAGCCATAAGCCTCACGATAACATTAACCCTAACCATAAAGCTAACCCTAATTCTAAATCTAACACTAATTCTAACCATAACCCTAACCCTAACCCTAACCCTAACCCTAACCCAAACACCAGCATAAAACCTAACCCTAGCTCTAACCCTAACCCTAATGCTAGACCTAACCCTAACCATAACCCTAGTTCTAAACGTAACCTTAATTCTAACGTTAAACATATCCCTAACCCTAATTAAAGCTAAAACTAAATCTAACCATAATCCTATCCCTAAACCTAACCGTAGCCCTCACACTAGACCTAACTCGAAAACTAGACTTAACACTAACCCTAACCTTAGCCCAAATACTAGAATTAACCCTAACCCTAGTCCTAATCCTAACCCTAAACCTAATCCTCGCCTAACCCTAACCCAAACACTAAACCTAACCATAACACTAGCCCTAAAATAACACTAACCCTTACCCTAACCCAAACTCGAACTGTAACCTTACTCTAACCTTAAATCTAACCGTAGCTCTAATCCTAAACCTAACCCTAGGCCTAAACCTAAACCTAACCGGACTCTAACCCAAATGTTAACCTTAAACCTAACCCTAGCCCAAACCCTAACCCTAATCCTAACCCTATCCTTTGTCCAAACCCTAACCCGAACACTAATTCTAACCCTAACCCCAATCCAAGCACTAACCCTAACCCTGTTTCAAACTCTATCCTAACCATAACCCTAGCTCTAAATGTAACTTTAACCCTAACCTTAAACATAACCCTAAATCTAATCTAAAGCTAGCTCTAAATCTAACTCTAGCCCTAAACCTAAACCTAACCCTTATCCAAGCACTAACCCTAGCCTTAACCAGAACACTAGCCGTAACCCTAACCCTAACCCTAACTCTAACCCTAAACCTAGCCCTAAACCTAACCCTAACCCCAATCCTAGCACTAACCCTAACCCTGACCCTATCTCTAACAATAGCTCTAATTGTAACCTTTACCCTAATCCTAACTCTAATCCTAACCCTACCCCTAACCCTATCCCAAACCCGAACACTAGCCTTACCTAACCCTAACCCTAACCCTATCACGAGCTCTAACATAACGGTAGACCTAATCCTAACCCTAATAATAACCCTAACCCTAACCCTAGCCCTAAACCTAATCCTAACCCTTTTTCTAGCTCTAATCATAACATTAACTCTTACCCTAAAGCTAACCATAAACCTAACACTCATCTTAACCCAAACCACAACTCTAACCCTAACCCCAACCCTATCTCTAAACCTAACACTAACCCTAACCATAAACCTAAACTAACCCTAACCCAAACCCTATCTCTATCCCTAAACCTAGCCCTAACCCTTACCTTAACTTTAACAATAATGCTAATCCTAAAGTAACACTAATTTAACCGTATCCATAATTGTTAACGTAACCATAACTGTAATCATAAACCTAACCCGAACCCTACCATTAACTCTAAAGCTAATTCTAAAGCTAATTCTAACCCTAACCATTGCCCTAACCCTAAACCTAGCGCTAACCTAACCTTAACCATAACCCTAACCCTAACCGTAGCCCTAACCCTATCGTAACCTGAACCGTAGCTCTAAACATAAACCTAATCATTACCTTAAATGTATCCCTTACCCTAATTCTAACACTAAATCTAACACTAATCCTAGCCCTCAACATATTCCTAGTCCTAACCATAGCCCTAACCCAAACTCTAGCCTTAACCCTAACCCTAGCCCAAACCCTAACCCTAACTGTACCCTAACCCTAAACCTAACCCTAATCCTAGCCCTATCCATAGCCCTAAACCTAACCATAACCCTAAGCCTAGCCCTAAACATAACCCTAAACATGACCCTAGCTCTAACCATAACCTTAACACTAATCTTAAACCTAACCCTAATCCTAATTCTAAATTAAACACTAAATCTAAACCTAACCTTACTAACGCTAATTCTAACCTAACACTAAATTTAACCGTAACCATACCTGTAACCGTAACCATAACCCTAACGCTAACCCTAATCCTAACTCTAATCATAATCTTAACCCTAGTCCTAGCCATAACCCTAACCCTAACTATAAAGCTAATCCTAACCTAACAATAATTTTAACCATAATTGTAACCTTAACCTTATACTTTACCATAACCGTAACCCTAACCCTAACCCTAAGCCTAACCCTAACCAAAATCCTTACTATAACGCTAATCCTAAACATAACCCTATGTATAAACCTAATCATAATTCTATATCTAACCTTAACATTAACCCTAAACATAAACCTAACCCTAAAACCTAACCCTAACCCTAACCCTACTCATAATGCTAACCTAACCTTAACCTTAATCCTCACCCTCATTCTAACCATAATCCTAATTTTAACCCTAATCCTCATGGTAACCCTAACACAACACTAATTATAATCTTAACTGTACGTTTAATCCTAACCGTAACTGTAACCATAACCATAAATTTATCACTAACCCTAAACCTAACCCTAACACTAACCCTAAACCCAAACCCTAATCCTAATCCTAACCCTAGGCCGAAACCTAACCCTAACTCTAATCCTAAACCTAACTCTAACCCTTACCTTAACACTAACCTTAACCCTAACCCTAAACCTACCGATAAACTAACCCTAACCGTTACCTTAACCCTACCATAAAACTAACCTACCAATAATTGTAATTCTAATTGTAACCCTAACCCTAACCCAGACCCTTAACATAACAGTAATTCTCTTTCTAACATTACTGTAACCTAAATGTAAACCTAAATGTAATCTTAATCATAACCCTAATTCTATATGTAAACCTGAACATAACCCTAACATTAACACTAACACTAAAACTAATTCTAAACCTAAACATAACCCTAACCCTAACCCTGACCTAATCCTAACCCTATCAATAAAGCTAACCCTACCCTATCCCTAACTCTAACTCTAATTCTAACTGTAACCTTAACAGTAATCCTAACCCTAAACCTAACCCTAACCCTAATCCTGAATGTAAACCTAACCGTAAACCTAACCCAATATATAATCATAACATAATTCTAATCCTAATGCTAAAATTAACTCTGAACATAAACCTAACCCTAACCTTACCCTTAACACTAACCCTAACCTAACACTAATTATAAACATAACTGTAACCGTAACCCTAACTGTAATCCTAACCCAAACCCTAACCCTACCCCTAAACCTAATTGTAAACCTTATGGTAACTCTAACACTAATGGAAACCCTAACCCTAACACTAACCCTAAACCCCAAACTAGCCCTAATCCTAACCCTAAACCTAACGCTAACTTTAATCTTAACCCTCAACCTAACACTAACCCTACCCTTAACCCTACCATAAACCTAACCTTAAAAAATAACCCTAATCCTAACCATAAAGCTAAAAAACCCTGCTAACCTTAACCCTAAACCTAATCCTTACACTAATTCCAAATGTAACCCTAACCCTAATCCTAATCCTAATGCTAAACACAAGCCTATGCTATTGCAAACCCTAAACCTTTTCCTATCTCTAACCCTAACCCTACCTAATACTAATTCTAATTGTATCCATAATCATAACCCTAAACCTAACCCTAACTCTATTTCTAAACCTAATTCTAAATGTAACCGTATTACTAAACCTAAATTTAGCCATAACCATAATCCTAACCCTAACCTTAACCCTAACACTAACCCTACCCTAACACTAATTATAAATATAACTGTAACCCTAACCATAACCATAATCCTAATTGTAATCCTATTCGTAACCCTAACCCTAATCCCTAATTCTAACGCTAACCCTAAAGCTAACCCATCTCGAACCCTAAACCTATTCCAAACCCTAACCCTAACCATAACACTAACTTAACATTAATACTAACCATAACTGTAACCCTAATTCTAAAGATTACCCTAATCCTAACCCTAAACTTAAGCCTAAACCTAAGCAACACACTAACAGCTTTCTTGAAGAGTCTTTCTTCCTTGCAAAGAAAAAGAGAAAGCCACTGTGTGTCTTGTAGATGGGTAATTTGTACAGAAATCCCTCTGGTAAGGTGTGTTTAGAATCTGTGTTCTCTGTAGTGCTGTTCCACACATGAACACTCAATGTTTTGAAATGCGTGAGGACAATGAAACCATCTCCCAAAAATGTTTCAGAGGGATGCTTAGCAAGTGACGGAGCATTAATGCAGAGATCCAAATATGTTCACTTCAGTTGTGAGATCCTTCTGACAGATAATTTTTGTGGGTAAAGTTTGTAAAGAGCCTATTCCACTCTCTAATTTTCTATTTAAAAATGCTGCTCCATACTCATTCCTCATACTAAGGGATAGACAGGTGTTCTGAATGGGCCTCAGTATTTTCCTAAGAAGAAGCGACTTGATTTCTGTAGGTTCTGAAGCAAAGTTGGAATCTTCCAACAACTACAAGGTGTGAAATTAATACTGCAAACCTTGCAGGTTTTATTGTGGAAATTCGTACAAAGCGGGTTCAGGTATCTGTTTTTTGGACATGAGTATATATGCTGGAAAGACATTATACCGAAGCAATTAATTATATGGTATGGTGTTTCAATGCTTTTGCTCACAATTTGCCATAAGAAGAGATAGAAATACTAAGTAGTTTAAAGAAAGAATGCCGCACACGCAAAGAAAAATTCTTTTTGAATGCCTGGTTTCTGTCATCCAGAAGTGCAGTAAAAGATTAGTTGCTCATATTGGCATAGTCTTTGAAGTTAGTTAGGATGCTATCTATCTATATACAGGAAAAAGTTACAGTTCTTGCCTGTAATTCGGAAAACATATTGATGATGTGGGCAAGTCCTCAGCAGTGTTTTCCCTGACATGAGTGATGCTCAGTCTCAGTATGACATAATTGTATGTCTGTTTGGACATCTTGTGTTTTCTGTACCATGTATGTGGTGGAACAAAGTCTTAACATCCATGCTCCTGAGGTTCCCATCCACCTCAAATGCAGATAGTAACACAGTGGCAGCTTGCTTATAGTTTGTAGTAGCGGCACACTAACAGCTTTCCTATAAGTCTTTCTTAGGCAAGGAAAACAGAAAGCCACTGTGGGTGGCATGTAGTGTCGAAGAGGAATTTGTAGAGATCTCCTTCTGGTGAGGTGTGCTTGGACTCTGTCCTCAAAAGACCGTTGCATACTCGAACCTAAATGTTTTGTAATGCATGTGGAAAATGAAACCATCTCCCAAATATGTTCAGAAGGACACTGACCAAGTTTGGAAATATTACTGCAGGGATCCAGATTTGCTTAGTTCAGAGGTTAGATCACTTAGAAGAATAAAGTTTGAGGTAAGGGCTTTGGAAAAAGACAATTTCATTGTGTAAGCTTCTGTTTAGAAACCGTACTCCATACTCATCCTCTTTACTTCAGTGATATAGAGAGATATTTTGAATGGACTGCAGTCTTCTTCTAAATGGCGACCAGAAAACTGTAGTTTCTGAAGCAGAGTTGGAAATCTCCAAGAAGTGCAAAGTGTGAAATTAAAACTGGAAACCTCTCAGTTTTCATTGTGAAAATTTTTATGAAGCAGGGTAGGCCATCTGTTTTCTGAGATATTTATATATGCTGGAAAGACTGCAGACTTCAGCGATTAACAATAGTGTATGGTTCTTAAGAATTTGGTTCATATGGCTACTGTATGCAGAAGTGAAGTCAGCGAATTGATCCTATTATTGGTATATGTTGTGGAATACATCCATACTCTGAGTGTTCAGGAAGAAGTGGCAATTCTTGCTTGTAAATCGGGCTATGCATTTTGGATTTGAGACAGTTTAGTTCTTATACCGTTGTTTTTCATATGATTGAGGTTCAATCCCAGTCTGAAAGAACTGTAGGTCTGTTTTGACATGTCTTGTTTTCATTTCCAAGTACCTATTGGGAAACAATCTTGACATTCATGCTCTTGAGGTTGCTGTCTTCCTTGAATGCACCAGCAGGTAGTAATACAGTGGCAGATTGTTTCTAGTTTGTAGTAGATTCTGAAGCAAAGTTGGAATCTTCCAACAACTACAAAGTTTGAAGTCAATACTAGAAACCTTGCACTTTTCATTGTGAAAATTCGTAGGAAGCGGGTTCAGACATCCATTTGTTGGAGGCGTTCGTATATGCTAGAAAGACTTTTGACTTCAGCCATTAAGGGATTGTATGGTTCTTCAAGGTTTTGGTTCACGTGTATCCTGTATCTAGACATGCACTCAGAGATTTGATGCTATCATTTGTTTATGTTTTGAAATACCTCCCCACTGTAACAATGTCCAGAAGAAGTTGCAATCCTTACTGGTAAATGGCACTATGCATTGGGGATTTGAGAAATTGGGGAGGCGTTCATATATGTTGGAAAGGGTAAATCGTAGATAACTTCTTCCTGTGAGGTGTGCTTGGAATCTTGTCCTCAGAGGCCACGTTGCAAGCTTTAATCCTAAATGTTTTGTACTGCATTTGAAGAATGAAAACGTCTTGCAAAGATTTTGAGAGGGACACTGACCAACTTTTGAGGCATTTCTGCTGGGACGTAAATATGCTTATTTCAGAGTTTAGATCACCTTGAAGAATTAAGGTTGAGGCAAGGGCTTTGAAAAGAACCACTTCCATTCATTAGCTTCTGTATAGAAAGGCTGCTCTGTACTCATCCTTTATGCTTAGTCATAGACAAGTATTGTGAATGGGCCGCAGTATAATTCTAAGAAGTGACTTGATTTCTGTAGGTTCTAAAGCAAAATTGGAATCTTCCAAAAACTACAAAGTGTGAAGTCAATACTGGAAATCTTGCAGTTTTCATTGTGGAAATTCGTTGGAAGCGGGTTCAGACATCCATTTGTCGGAGGCATTCTTACATGCTGGAAAGCCTTTAGACTTCAATGCTTAACAAGGTTGTATGGTTCTTCAAGTTTTTCATTCACATGTATTCTGTATCTAGACATGCACTCAGAGATTTGATATAGTCAGCACAAGAGAGATAAGAACCTTACACTTTACAGTGACAAGTGGTGTCTAAGACTCCACAGGACACACCCATAGGAACTTTGAATGCTGAACTGCACTCATGGCTTACCAAATGCACGAATTCAAAAAATGATTTCCTTGATGTGTGATATGCACTGTCCCTAAACTTTATAAAGCTTTATGTCCTTATCATGAGAAGAAATGAACAACAGTATAGAAGTAGCATCCTGCCTGTTTATAACAAATGTTTGAGTCCTCTTCAGCATATGGGCACCCTTCCGAAACAAGGCCACCTGATCCAGCTTTGTATGAATTTCTACTATGAGAACAGTCAGTTTTTGCTAATCACTTTCATTCTCAGTAGATTTCAGACGAGTCCAAGAATGCTCACATACAGCAGATGGCAAATTTTCTCTTAGAGCAATAAGACCGGCAAATCTGATGATAAATTTGCACTTGGCATATACGATGAGTTCAGTTTACCGTAGAGACGCAGAAGCTTTCCAGCTGGAAGAGACTCGACTCAAAGGTATATTTTCCAAAACTTTTGCTAATAGCTTTTTAATTTATAAGGAAATAGATTGAGATCCTGGCATTAAGGCTCCAACAGTGTGCCAGTGCCTCTTCAGAAACAGGTGATGGAAACTGATTCAAATATTATGTACATGGCACTACCCAGTTATTTGTCATATACAGAATTGCATTTATGAGAAAACACATCGCAGTCACTTCCTCGCCAAAGATTTTTGGAACACTACAGAAAGGACTCAGTGGCTCCTGTTCAATGTGGCCACAAAACACCGTGCAATGGAGCTGGTAAGGATCCACTACTATAATCTAAGGGAAAGCATGCTTTTGTATTCATCTGTGTTCAGCATATTGATAGTTTGAGAGTAATGATCTCTAAAGAGTATTGCTCCGCAGATGTGACTGGAATTCAGGCATAGCAGAAATCGCCAGTCATGTAAGACTGGCCTTGTAGATCCCCATGATCAAGAACATGGGGGCACAGTTCTTTCTCAAATCAGAAATGTAGTTAATGAAGTACAAATAAGAAGTTTACAATCTCCTCTTCATTGTTTGAGTGCCGTCCAAGAGTCCACAGATCACAGCGATCGGACCTTTGACTGATGAACTGCACTTGTGGCTTACGCAATACCCATAATCAAAAACCTCTTTCCTTTACATGTGGTGCGCACTGCCTCTCACTTTAACAGTGTTTTATGTCCAAGACATGGGGCGAAAGAACTATAGTATTGAAGCAACATGTTATCTTGTTTCCCACAAAAGTTTGAGTCCTCTTCAGCTTTTGTGCTCCTTTCCAACACAGGGCAGACGGATTCCGCTTCCTACGAATTTGCATAATGAAAACTGTTTGTTTTCACTAATTGTATTCATTCTAGGCAGATGTTAGAAGCATCCAAGAAGCTTTTACACATCAGATATAAAATCTCCTCTTAGCGCCATACGGCAGGCAAATCTAACGACAAATTACCACTTGAGATATACGATTGTTTTGTAACAGAGGTTTGGAGAGAAAAGATAGGCTCACACAGATTTAAGAATACTAATTTCTTCCATTGCACTTACTTTACATTGATCAATACTTCTTCATATGGTTCTACCAAACTACAGAGGAGGTTGAGGAATTTATTCTTGTGCAGATAACATCTGATGGTTACAATTTGTTTTAGGTCATTTTCTTTCGACCAGAAATTTCATTTCATTTTATACTATTTTACTTCATTTCATTTTTGTAAATTCTTTGATTCAATATTGAAACAAAGGGGGGAAAGTTAAGAAAAGAAGATCAAGAGAGAAAGAGTAGGAGGGAAAAAAGAAAGCAAAGGAGGATGGGAGGAAAAAAGCAGTTTCATAAATATTATATACATATTTCTAGAGATTTTGGCTGTGTTTTTATCCTACAAAAAAACAAAAATAAACAAACTAAAACAAAACATAATACTTCTATATAACTTCTCTCTCTCTTTTTTACTCAGGATGGATAAGAAAAGATAGTTACATAAAAACTGTGATAATCCCATCTCTAATGAATTTACATATTTTTTATGTGAAGGCACAATCAAGATTCATCATTATGTTTAAAAAAATTAAATGTTTAATTCTAGAAACCTACAATGAGTTAGGGCTGCAGGGTTATAACAGGCATTATAAACTCTTTACTGAGAGGTGAATGTAGAACAGATGCTTTGCTTAGAATAGACTGCAAAACACGACTATCGAGCTCACACAATGGTCCAAAAAAATTCTAATTAGTTGTAAATATTTAAAATCTGGACCTGTTTTACCACATGGTAATATCTACTAGAGATGAGTTAGTAGTTGACCTCTTCAGACAATTCATAGGTTCACTTTTATTTATCCCTGTCACTTCATTCTTTTGGCTACTTCACTTATTTAAGTTACCTCTTGGTCCCTGAAGACATTGAGTTTATGAGTCCTGATAGAGAGTCTGTGAGTAGCTATATCAAAAATACTTATAAACAAAAATTGTCCCCTAGGATAAATTATGTTTAGCTATATGGTGAAAAATATATTGTATATAGAATATTCAATGTATGGTCCTGATGTATATGCATTTATACAATTTTAATGGTGTGTAATGTACATGTAGAACAATACATGATTTGAATTTACATTTTTCTATATCCATATCAGGCAGTGGTAAAGAGCACATGTTCTGGCATCAGATAGCCTGTGCTAACGAGGTTCAAGTTATTAAATATCTCTTTGTTTTATCAGTTTGCTTATTTAAAACTAGAATAATAATTATAGCTACCTAATATGGTAGTTATTAAATAATGGGTTAAAGCCTACAGAATACGAGAAAAAAGGAAGGTGTATGTTGTAAGCAGGGAATAAATGCTTTTTTTAATTTTTTTTTTATTTTTCTAAGGCATAGAAAGTATTATGTAAGAGTTAAATCAATAAGACTAATTCATAAACAGCTGTTAAAATTTATTTTACCCATGTGGAAATTTGTATGCATGTATCTCTTGATCTACACAAACATAAATTTGAATAAAGCAGACATAAAGACTATCTATGATGATTACATGGAATGAATTATTCTAAGTAGTCATAATCCAGATTCCTTGTCACAATGAATAAATGACCTCATGGTATTTATAAAACCTAAAGGCTGTGTTTTTCATTCTTCTGTGTCCTTAAAGAACACGTTAAAAAAAGCAAACAAAAATACCTTCTCTCATATCCTAGTAAATGATCATAAAAAAAACTACAACAGTCAAAGTCATTTAGGGTTCTGTAACTTCTAAGTAAACAACAGTCTATTGTTCTCAACTTGAGTCCACATCTAGTGGAGATTGCCTAACCAAAAATAAAAATTTCTCCTAAGTTTAAAAATATCAAAATAATTCAATTATAGAATTAAAATGCTATTTTTTTTCTGTTTTAGGTCTCTGTGATCAATCAACTGGATATACAAGTCATTGTTTCTAATGTGCACCCAATATAGTGGGAAAAAAATATAGAAGATCTTACTGAGTATTGAATTTTGTTTGACTTATATATTTATTTTCATATGGCTATAATTTTTATTGAATTAGATCTTAATGGTAATTTAGCTAGTTTGTGCTTTTCCTGAAATAGGTAGCTTTATTTGAAATATATGAAGATTCTGAGAATATTTTCATATAGGAATGAAAATTAGATGTGAGAAGATGTTCTTCAGAATGCTTTAACTGATGCATCAATATAACCTCAAAAGCAACATGTAAGAAATAGTCATGCATTAATTATTTTAGTGTAAGTCATGATTCCTTGGGCTCCATATTATTCGATTAGCTCATTATCTAAACAACCCAGCTAGTCTAGAGAATGCTGTTTCTCAAAGTGGTATATCTGCATGCCTAAAGCTTATTCTTTCAAGAAGACAATAAATTTTAAACAATATGTTCTTAATCATTCTGAAATATATGCCATGTTCCTCTGTCTTTGAACCATTTACTTGACTCAAAGTTGTGATTGTTTAGTAAGCTACATGTTCTCAAGCATTCTGAATGCTATCAATGATTATTAAAATATCTTTAGTATTTCATTCTTAACTAATCAAACCTAGTCTGCCAGCATTTCCCAATTTCTAAATTTATATTTATTTATTATTCTGTCTCCTATTGAGTTCATGTTTACAGATTTCAATGGTCACCACTGTTTATCTACCTCCCTCTAGCAAAATATCTCTCACTTCTGTGTTGTAGGAAGAAGCTTCAGACAGATAACTAAACTTTTAGTAATTATGCGTCAAATAAAATACAATAGACATTGATTAAGGCAGGAGTGATCCTCTTATGATAAAGGCATGTGTGTTTTATAACAGTGATTTATGGACATTTTATAAAATTTACCTTTTGGCCATTACATAAAATGTCCTACGGATGAGGTGATTATCAATATTTGTGCATGGAATGTCAATCATGCAGTGTCTTATTCACATGTTCAAAAGTGGCTTATATATGTTTAACTCATATCAAAATAATAGCTGATTACACCTGAAAATTTCAGAATTATGCCTTTATCTTAGTTGCTTTAATGGCATTTGTTGGGATAGGCTTTCTTTCATCACACTATCCAAAAGAGATGATACTCTCTTTAATCTCTAATGTTTACTTTGTTTTTTTATTCAAAGCATTATCTCATATATTTATTATATGCCAATTTTCCAGTGAATAGAAGCACCGTGAGGCTAGGAAATCTATTTTTCACTGATGTAATTCCAGTTAGATAGAAGGCACTCAACACATTTTACTTAATGAAAGTTTTGGACAATCAAAATCATGATGTCCTTTTTCTTACACTGAGGTGAAATTAATAAAAACTAAAAATAGGCAACTTAAAAGTATAACTTCAAATCAATTTATATTATTTATACCTCTTCAGTGTGCATAAAACAATAAACGATAAAACTCAGGCTACTTTTAAATCTTGCAAGAAATATGTCACTTTGACAGGAGCTTTAACTTCATGCAATAGTGATTTTGAAACACAAGCTTGCACCAATATTTTTATCTTTCCCAGTCTCAGTTTCCACATTTAATGTGTAGAGCTAATAAAAATTATGTTCTAGAATTGTGGTGAGAACTAAATTATATAAGCTATCTCTTGGAGAGTGAAAATCATGATTATTTAATGAATAATAAATATTCTATATAAGGGAGGTTAGTGGCCCAGTGTTAGTAGGGAAAGTCATAGAGCGGCCAGAGTTTTATACTTTCTACTCAAATAGCATAGTTTAGAAATGAAGCTCAGATTATGGATTCAGACAGACATGTTTGAATCCTATTATAGCTGTGTGATCTCTGAGCAAGATATATAACACTTAAAATTACACTTACTCATCTTGAATATTGAAATAAGAAGGTTGCTTTTGCTAGAATTAAAAGAGCATTTGCTAGTGCAGTAAGCACAGCAGGCACATGTCTTTTTGTAGATTCTTTTGAAGTTTTTTGGAAAAACATTGGCTAACACAATTATATACTTTTCAGCTGTACATTGTAGTTTTACATCTATATATTCTATAGTGGAATTACCATCCAGAGTCCAGTTTCCTTCAGCTACCACATATTTGATCCTCTCCCCCAATTCACCCACCCCCAAAGTCCATATTTTTGACCCTCCTTACCCTGTCTACTTCTTCCTTCTTCCCTCCCTATCCTCTGGTATCCACTAGTCCAATGTCCATATCCCTGAGTCTCTTTTTTTTTTCCTTTTCGTTTGTTGTTTTTAGGTTTATATCGCACATATAAGTGACATCATGTGATTTTCAACTCTTTCTGTCTGGTTTATTTCACTTAGCATGATCATCTCAAGGTTCATCCAGGTTGTTTCAAATGGCAGTATTCTATCTCTCCTTATAGCTGAGTAATATTCCATTGTATATATGTACCACAGCTTCTTTACCCAGTCCTCTCTCGTAGGACACTTAGGTTGCTTCCATGTCCTGGCCACTGTGAATAGTGCTGCTATGAATATCGGTGTGCAAATATATTTTAAATATGGAATTTCAAGTCTTTGTGGTAAATACCCAGTAGTGGGATTGCTGCATCATATGGTAGATCAATTCTAGGTTTTTTGAGGAACCTCCATAGTGGCTGTACCACTGTTTTCCATAGTGGATGTACCAATTTTTAGTCTCATCAGTAGTGTATGAGGGTTCCTTTTTCTCCACATTATCTCCATTATTTTTTATGACTTTTTCTGTTGATTATAGCTATTCTAAAAGTTTTGAGATAATATCTCATTGTAGTTTTGATTTGCATTTCCCTAATAGCAGGTGATGCTGAGCATC
The DNA here is from genome assembly GCA_004027375.1 of Macroglossus sobrinus. NCBI lineage: Eukaryota > Metazoa > Chordata > Mammalia > Chiroptera > Pteropodidae > Macroglossus > Macroglossus sobrinus. The sequence goes on from PVKZ01000216.1 coordinate 161,156, forward strand.
TTTTCATATATTTGTTGGCCATTTGTATGTCATGAAGAGAAGTGTCTGTTCACATCCTCTGCCCATTTTTTTTATTGGATCGTTTGGTTTTTTTTTTTTTTGGTATCATTGAGTCATATGAGTTCTTTGTATATTTTGGATATTAGGCCATTATTGGAGGTGTTGCTTGCAAATATATTTTTTCATTCAGATGGCTGTCTTTTTACCTTGTTGACATTTCTTTTGCTGAGCATAAGCTTTATGTTTAATGTAGTCCTAGACATTTTTTTTAGCTTTTAATTCCCTTGCTTTTGAGGTCAAATTCATAAAATCCTCTTTAAATTCAAGGTCCTTGAGTTTAGCTTCTATGTTTTCTTCCATGCATTTTATTGTTCCAGGTCTTATATGCAGATCCTTAATCCATTTTTTAGTTAATTTTGCTGTGTGGTGATAGACAACAGCCTAGTTTCAATCTATTGCAAGCAGCCTTCTAATTTTCCCAGCACAATTTTTAAAGAGGATTTCCTTTCTCCACTGTATCTTTTTAACTCTTATTTATTTTTTAAATTATTTGCCCATATAAGTATGAGTTTACTCCTGGACTCTTGCCCATATAAGTATGAGTTTACTTCTGGATTCTGTTCTAGTGGTCCATGTGTGTTTTGCTGCCAATAACATGACGTTTTGATTCCTGTAACTTTGAAGGATAATTTGAAATCAGGTAAAGTGATGCCTCCAGCCTCATACTTTTTTCTCAGATGGCTTTGGCAGTTCAGAGTCTTTTGTGCTTCCATACAAATCTGATGATTTTTTTCTTCTATTTCTTTAAAAAATGTTTATGAAATTTTGATGGAATTGCATTAACTCTGTATAATGCTTTAGGTAATATGGTCATTTTAACTATGGTGATTCTTCCAATCCAAGAACATGGAATATCTTTCCATTTCTTTGTATCTTCTTTGATTTCTTTTAATAGGTTCTTATAGTTTTTATTATATAGTACCTTCACATGTTTTCTTAAATTTATTCCTAAGTATTTTGTTCTTTTTGTTGCAATTGCAAAAGGAATTATTTTTTTACTTTTTCTGATGCTTCATTATTAGAGTACAGAAATGCTATGGAATTCTGAACATTGATTTTGTATCCAGAGACTTCACCATATTTGTTTATTGTTTCTATTAGTGTTTTTGTGGAGTCTTTAGGATTTTCTATATAGAGTATCATGTCATCTGCAAATAGTGACAGTTTGACTTCTTTGTTTCTTATGTGGATGCCTTTTATATCTTTCTCTTTGCCTGATTGCACTTTCTGGGACCTCCAATGTAATATTAAATTACAGTGGTGATAGTGGACAACCTTGCCTTGTTCCTGATCCTACAGGTAAAGTTTTTAGTTTTTCACCATTAAGTATAATGTTGGCTGAGGGTTTGTCATATATGACCTTTATTATGTTAAGGTATTTTTCTAAGCACTGGTTCATTTTTTCTAGGTTATTAAATTTGGTATTATACAATTTTCCATAGTATTCTTGCATGGTCCTTTGTATTTCTGTGATGTCAGTCTTAATTGTCCTCTTTCTTCTCTGATTTTGTTTATTTGTGTCTTTTCTCTTTTTTTCTTAATGAGTCTAGCCAGGGATTTTTCGAATTTATCAACCTTCTTGGAAAACCTGCTCTTTGCTGTATTTATTTCTTTCTATTGCATTTTTGTTTGTTTGCTTTCAATTTCATTTATTTCTCCTCTAATTTTGATGTTTTCTTTCCTTCTGCTGACTTTAAATGCCAATTGTTCTTCTTCTTCTTTTTAAAATCTTTTTTATAATAATGCATTAGGTTGTTTATTTGGCCTTGTTCTTACTTTCAAAGATAGGCCTGTAATGATATGAACTTTTCCTCTGATGACCGCTTCTGCCATGTCCAAAAGTCTGATAAGTTATACTATCATTATCTTTTGTTTCTATGTATTTGTTGATCTTTATTTTATTCCTTCCCTAACCCAGTTATTATTCTGTATTATTATTTATGTTGTTTAATCTCCATGTATTTATGGTTCTTCCTGATTTCTTTTTATAATTAATCTCTAGTTTCAAAGCATTATGATCAGGGAATATTGTTAGTATGATTTCAACCCTCTTACATTTGTTAAGGTTGTATCTGTGTCCAATTATGTGGTTGATTCTTGAGTAGTTTTCATGCGCAATAAAAAGAACATATAAGCAGCTGTTTGGGGATGGAAGGCTCTGTAAATGTCAATTATATCCAGCTGATCTAATGTGTCATTTAAGGATGTTATTTACTTATTGATTTTCTGTTTTGATGATCTGTTCATATCCGACAGTGAGGTTGCTTACTATGATAGTGTTTTGGTCTGTTTATCCCTTTAGTACTCTTAGTAATTACTTTACATATTTCAAGGCTCTCGAATTGGAAACATAGATATTAATAAGTGTTATGTCATCTTGGTGCATAATTCCCTTTATGAAGTATCCCTGAGTATCTTTCTTTACCTTTTAAATTTTGAAGTCTATTTCATCCGATATTAGTACTGCTACTCCCACCTTTCTCTGAATGTCATTTGCTTGAAATATCACTTCCCACCCTTTCACTTTGAGTCTCTATTTGTCTTGGGGCTGAGATGTGTCTTCTGGAGGCAGCAAATGGTTCTGTTTTGTTTTTTGACCCATTCTGCAACTCTGTGACTTTGTATTGGTGAGTTCAGTACATTTACATTTAGGATGATTATAGAAATATGAGGCCGTCTTACAGACATTTTATCTCTGCTTTCTGGTAGCTCAGTGTTTCCATTGCTTCCTTGTCCTTGTATTTCTGTTTTCTTGATTTGTGTTGGCTTTTGTGGTTTTTACTTCTGGTTCTTTTTGTTATGAATTAAAATGTATACACACACACACACACACACACACATACACACACATATATATGTGTGTGTATATATATATGTGTATATATACATACATATATATGTGTATGTATATATGTGTGTATATATGTATACACACACATACATATATATATATATACACACACATATACATATATATATACACACAGTTGTCCATTTTCTTCAGTGTACACCTTATCTCCTTTCCCCTTTGTGAATTTGGATCTTTGAATCTTCTCCTTTTCAGTCATTGTTATCTCAGTTTGTTTCTCTGTATGCTGAACTTTCTTGCTATAGCCATTCTCTTCTTATTATTTAAGCTTATAATACCCTGTTCTTAGTAAGGGTTGCACTCATCTGCTTCTATTTGCCTGATAGCCACTTTAGTCCTAATTATGTATATATTTTTTGTTTTGTTATTTTGGTTTAGGTGAGCTGATCCCTTTCTAATTTCCTGTAGTGCAGGCAATTCCTTCAATTTCTGTATGTCTCGAAAGTTCTTAATTTCTTTTTCATATCTAAAGGAGATCTTAGCTGGATACATTATTCCACACTGGTAATTACTTTCGCTTGATAGTTTAAATATTTGATTCCATTCCTTTTTGTCTTTTAAGGTCTGTACTGAAAATTCCAATGATAATCTGATGAGTTTCCTCTATATATTACTGTTTTCTTCTACCCAGATGTCCTGAGAATTCTATCTTTGTCATTGATTTTTGATAACTTTAATACAATGTGTCTTGGTGAAGGCCTTTTGAGGTTGAGATAATTGAGTGTTCTGTTGACTTCTTGAGTTCCAAGTTCCAGCTCATTCCTTAGATTTGGGTAATGCTGATCCATTATTTGTCTGAAAATGCTTTCTAGTCCCTGGTCCTTTCTTGCCTTTGGTAATGCCCATTATTCTTATGTCTCCTCTCCTGATGGTATCAGCTAGTTCTTGTATTTCTTTTTCATTCTTCAGTTTCTCTCTTCTTCCTTTTGATTTATTTCTAGATTTCTGTCTTCGATATCACTGATCCTTTCCTCCATTTGGTTGACTCTATTTCTCAAGCTTGCTGTTTTATTTTTCAACTCCTGCAGTGTGTTCTTCTTATCTATAAGTTCTATTTGGTTCCCTTTGAGGGTTTCAATCTCCTTGATCTGCTCACCTAGTTGTTTCTTCAATATCTCAAAGTGTTGATTTGAGTTGTTTTGAATCTCAGTGAGTTTTTTCAAAAGTACCATCCTGAATTCTCTGTCATTTAAGTCACGTATTTCTATGTCTGTAAGCTTATTTTCTAGAGATTTGTCTCTTTCTTTCTGAGATGCCTTGTCATCTTGGTTGTTCATGGTATTTAATGGACTATTCCTGCACCTGTGCATTAATAGAAGTGTATTCTGTTGCTTTTCCAGAAAGAAGATTGATAATATAAAGGTGTCTCTTTAGTCTTTTGCAAAGAAGACAATTTTCTTTTGCTTTCCAGTAGAAGGCATCTAAGCCTCTTGGATCTCTGCTTTATATAAAGCCTAAATGTCTTTTTAAAATTTTCTTGTATATATTTAATTACATTTGCTACTCTCAATTTAAGTTCTTGTCAGTGTTAGCAACAGTTTTGGTAACGTTTGCTCAGATTCCCCTGGGGCTCCATAGTGATCGGTCTCAGAGGATATGGGGGGAGTGGCCCTCTGGGCTGGGAGTTAGAGGCTGTGGCTCAGCCTCAGTATTGCAACCAGGGATGGTAAAAATCAACTGTTGTTTCTCTGTGATCCCATCTTGCTTCTCTGCTTTCTGCCCTGATGACTGAGCCATGATGCCGGCTGCTAGAATTTCCGGCACTTCCAGGCAGGGCTGATCAGAGAAGTTGCCACAACTTCTCTGCTCCCCCTCCTCCTGCAGAGAGCTTCAGTGGCTGCAAAGGCAGCTTCTTTATTTCTCCAAGTCCATTGCCTGACACCTATGGTAGCTATTATGTGCAGATCCCATGCTGAGATGTGCTGGTGTGAAGTTTAGGTGTTTTTTTGTTGAGTTTTACATGTTTAGCTTATTGTTGTTTCAGGGGGATAGATCTGAGGACATCTCTCACTCCACCATGTTTCCTCACCGTTTCACCATTCTTTGTAGATTTTTAAATCTCTGTGTTAAGTTAGAGACTCTTAAGCACAAACATTTCAAAATCCTTTTAGAACAGTTTTATGTTCATAGCAAAATTGGGTAGAAGATACAGAGAATTCCCATATACTCCTTGCCCTGTGGGCACCCACAGATTCCCTCAGTATCAACATCTTGCACCAGGGTGGCACATTTGTTATAATCAGTGAACGTACAATAAGACATCATAATCACCCAAAGTTCATGCTTTACATTAGGGTTGGATCCTGCTGTTGTACATTCTGTGGGTACTATGTAATGACATATATCCTTTATTAGAGTATCATACAGATTAGTACACTGCTCTAAATATCCTGTGTGCTCCAGCTATTCATCTCTCCCTTCTTCACTAACCCCAGATCTTTTTTCCGTTTTCACAGTTTTAGCTTTTCCAGAATGTTGGAATCATACAGTATGTAGTTTTTTAATTTTTCTTTGAAAACTAAGTTAGTAGATGTATGTGGTGGTAAAAAGGACTGTTAGACGTGATTCAGCACCATGATTCTCCAAACAATTACTGTTAATATTCAGGGATGAATAATTAATATACAAACATAGAGGTAGAGGAAGAGTTCCAAATTGTTAATGAAAAACAATAATTCATTGTTCAAGTGAGCAAACTAAGCAGCACATTCATTGCCTATAGATATTCTTAGATGACAAGTCACACTCAAAAAAATCATTTTTTTATGTTTCCCGAGAGACGTCCTTATCCTTTGAAGTGGAAAAAATCAATTCCATATGGTCATCGCTCATTTTTTTTTCTTTAGGAAGACCCTTATATTAGGCCAGATTGCACTTTCCTCAGCCCTCTGGCATGCCTTGCTGAAGGATGAAAGGGAGTGTGCCTGGTGGCATGTCTGTGGTAAGAACTTGGGATTATACTTTGTGAGATACTTTCCAGGCTGAATGAGACATCACTAAACTCCATGTCCAGTCCCTGGCTGAGCAGTGGACATGAAAGCAGGTCTGCTCCCAGAAGCTAGGTGCTTTCTTGTATCACATAGTCCTTGTGTGGTTTAAGAAGTATTTAGGATGAGGCTGTGGAATGGGTAAAAGTGGCTGGAATTGGGCTGTGTAACAGGTGGGGAGAGGAACATAGAAGTGAATGTTTGCAGGGAGATGAAGTTGGGAGAATGAGCAGAGAAATATAGAATTGCCTGCAATAGTCAAAGAAATATGAAAAAAAAAAGGAAAATGGCCTGCTGGAAAATTCAGATAAGATGGAATAGAATGGGGTGTGAGGGTAGAAGCTGAGAGCAAAGACAAAGAGAATGAGAAAGTCAGAGAAAAAAATAGGGCTTTATAGTGATGGTTAGACACAGCAAAAGGCTGGGTGTGAGGAGAGTCCACAGCATGGCCGGAATCAAGCACATGCACAACAGCTAATCTTTTCTTCTAGGAATGTTAATAGGGCAACTCACCTAAGCCACTTTGGAGGCCTAAAAAGGCTGAATTGATATTAGCTGGCCACTGCCCAGTCAGGCCTCCCCTCTGGTCTTTCACTTGCATGGGGCTTGGACCCCTTGAGATGGCAGAAGAGCCAAAAGAAGACAGGGCCAGGAAGAAAGAAAAATCACCAGAGGGCGAGGTACCAAGCTAAAAGAGTGGCTCCTGGTCCCTTGTTTGTCAGCTCAGAGACTTACACTGAAAGTATGGATATTGGTAAACCAGGCAGTCAGGGCAGAGATGAAACTGGAACCCAAATGGCCAATTCCCCCACAGTTCTCCTGGTGGATTGCCAGGTGTTAATTCCCAGGTTGGGGCAGGGCAAGGACTTTCAGACCCTCCAATGCCGGGAAATTTGCTGGCCTGGCCTCCAGGATGAAAGAGGGTGCCTGGCCAGCTCTTGGCCAGAGCTTTCCTTGAGACTTGGATTCTTCATCCCTCCTGGTATTGAAGGCCAGAAGCGAATAATAACTATCAAGATGGCACCGTGAGCAGAGGGCTGAATTCAACAACCAGGATTGCATTTGTATGTCCTGAATTTCAAATGAGTGCTTAGTCTTCCTGTCTATAACAGAGACTCTATCAATACCACACATTGCTATGGCTCCCACTAATGAGTCATACCACCTTTTCCCCAGCTTCAGCCCAGGTCAGACCAGAGGAATAGGGTGTGCACTCTTCACTGACCCCAGTGTTCCTAGAGACTAGCCTTTGTTTATTCTATGCAGATTTATTTTTATTCAAGAAAAAGTTCTGACCTTCACACTAATCACAATCACGGTGATTGGTCTTCACTATTATGTAAAAATAATATTTGGTCACTGATGTCTGCATATATAAAAATGTTAAACTTGTCCAGAGAACTAAATGAAGAAAATTGTGAAAGAGAAAGATTTAATAAGATGTAAAGAGCAAATGAAAAATTACACTTGATTCTGTTTGTAAGTGGCAGATAGTTCCAATATTAACTACAATTTCTGATTAATCAAATCTGGAAAGTTTAAATTATTTTAGATATTCCATAGGATAGATGCACTGGTATTGAATTTTTTGAATAAGTGTTACTATCAAGCCACCATTGGGAATAATTTACTACTGAGCTTGTATAGAATGAGAAAAAGCAGACTAGAAAGGTGATATTATTGACTGAAGCCAAATATAACAGTCAAGGGTCATCAAAATCATCAATGGGGATTTGTTGAACCAAGAAAAAAAATCATCCATTGAGACATAAATTTGCTTCAAAATATTTTCTTTTGTTATCTTAATTACTTTACCAGCATCCTAGAATGTCTTTCATTCTTATCTAGTCATACTTAACTCACCAAGAAAACTAATATTCTAATTTCTAACACTATAGATTAGTTATGCATATTTTAAAACTTTATATTGATGGGGGTCATAATATCTATTCTGTTTTCTAACTTCTTTTATTCAACTTTGTGTTGTGATATTTCAAACTTTTGTATTTTAAAATAGACCAGGTAACACAACACAATCACATTTAGAAAAGGAAAGGTGTTTACAATGGAATCATTGTGATTGCTTGGTAAATTAACCTTCTTTGCACAGTTCTTTGTTATGAATTTACAATGTAAATAAATGAGAAATTTCATTTTATAATATTGCTAATTTATTAAATTATGATAACACCAAAATAGCCATATGTTATTTGAACAGATTAAGGTGCTCTTTTAAATATAACTTTCATGAAACAGAAATTATTTAATGCAAAAGTTTGAGTAGATTTCACAGTTCCCTGTTCTCATTTCTTTCCTTTTTCCACACCTGGAACTTCCTCCTCTTGAATTAATTTAACTACCAATCGAATCTTAGGTGACAGAAAAGTAACAAAAGGAATTAAATAATTAGACAGATTAATGCTACTATAAGTCTATGATCTCCGAGTGCAACTATGCTTTTATTTATTTGGACAAAATGTGGTCTATATCCTTTGTCTTGCTTCAAAAGTTCGCCCTTTTCTTCAAATCATATATATTTTTTTTCAGTCTCCTCCAGAGAAGTTGTGGTTCACACAAAACTTGAGGATATCTGTGTGAAATACCTCCATTTCTCAGCCTATATGCATAAAAGGACCTATATTTATACTTATTGTCATTCTTCAAATCTCAGGTGAACAAACTGATTCTTCTGTTCTGAAGCTCTTATGCCTTAATTTGACACTCTCCCATATTTTCAATATTAAGTGCTTCATCAACTCTGTCTCTGTACTTCCAACCTTTTCCTCTACAGACTAAAAGACAGATATCTACCTTTCTCTCTTTAAAACAAAACAACTTTTCTTGTACTCTATACCAACTTCTGACACCATCCCCACAATTTTCACATCTATTTTTCAGTTATGTTTCTCAGAAATATTCCTACAATCATAGCTTTTAATTTTCACTTCACAACCATTCCTTAACTACAGCTGGAATTCTGCCTCTATTATGCAATTGAATCTGTTAAGTCAGTGACTGAGGCTGGCTCAGTCTCACACCAATGATCAGTCCAGTGCTCTTTAAACCATTGCTGTTATTGCTGATGCTGCAAGTTAATATATATTGAACACTTACAGTTCTCTAAGTGTTTTGTAAATATGTACCTTATTGTACAATGACATTTCATTGACTAAATTTTACTATTATTTTATAGGCAAAGAAATGTAGGCAGAGAGAGATTAGCATTTGCTCATGATCTCACAGATAGTTGATAGCACAGCTGGCTAGGTCTCATTCTAAAACTGCTACAATGCAAATATAAGACTAAGTAACAGGAATAAAATTACAATGTAAACAATATTAAATATAAATAAAATGTCTTTTAAAAACTAAGGTCAGGTTGAGGTTAGGGTTAAGGTTAAAGTTAGTGTTAGTGTTAGTGTTAGGGTTAGGTTTAGTTTTAGGTTTAGAGTTAGGGTTAAGGTGAGGTGAGTGTTGTCATTTGAAAAATTTTCATATTACTCTTCATTGACAATATTATTTGTATTTGTTCTTTTTAAAATTAAAATGTTTTGACCTATCTAAACAATATTGAAATAAGTATATAGGCTCAATCTGATGATTTGATGAAATTCTAGTTTATAGGGAAGTATTCAAGAATATATTTTATATTCAGTATCTATTTTATCTACCCAATAAATTAGTGTTAGTTGAAGCATAATACATAGCCATAATTTTTATCCTAGTAACCTTAAACTATAAAATAATTCTTCCATTTCCTCATTTTTATGCATTATTTTTTTCTATTTATCCCATGTCGAATATGTAGAAGATCTAGAAACATGGATTAGTACACATTAAAAATATATATCCTGATATGCACAAAATATCCAGTTAAACTCAAAAGCATTATCAATGCATAATGTGATCTAAATAGGAAAAAAAGAATATGTGAGAAGACTTATTTATAACAAGAAATATCTTTAAATTAATTAAAAAGCTATCCACAAAGAAAAGCTCAGTACTGAAAGCCTTAACTGATAAATTCTACCTAACATGTATGGTGAATAATTAACACAAAATCATCCCAAATTCTTTCAAAAGTAAAAGTTGGACCTTCCCAATTATTTCATCAGGCCTGTGTTACCCTGATTTGAATATCAGAAACATCATGAGAAAATAAAATATCAGATTATAATCTCTCCTGAATATAGACACACAAATTCTCACAAAATACAGGCAAAACAAAAACTGAGAAATATGATAAAAAAAATATTATGCACCACAACCATTAGGGATTATTGCACAGCTGCAATGCTTGTGTACGTTAAAAAAAATCAACCAATTCCACAATGGTAAAGAAAGATGACTGTTCTTTGTTATAGATGACATAATCCTATATAAAATGTTTTGTGAAGAATTCACTAAAAATCCACTAGAGCTAACAAATAATTTTAAAAGGTCCCAGGATATGAAATCAAAATACAAGAATGAATTATACTATTACATAGTAATAATAAATGATGTGAAGATAGCATCAAATTAAGAAATATTTAGAAATTTAAGCTGTTCTAATCTATGCTGACAGTTTTTTAAATCATAAATTAAATAAATAACATTTGAATTAATGTAAATAATCAAATGTTCAATATTAATGTTAATATTGGTAAGATCAAAATATGTCACTAATTGACCTACAAATTTAATGCAGTTTTTTAAATTACCAAAAGATATTTTTAAAAAATTGACAAGCTTTTCTTAAATCAGATTTATAAATTTAAATCACACTGCAAGTGCAATGTACTCTTTAAAAAGAAAAACAATATGGCCTGACTCAGAATCGCATATATAAAATCGTACTTCAATGGTAATATAATTAAGACTCTGTGGTACTAGATAAATATTGATTCATGTATATCAACAAGGTCAACTTCAGGTCTAGCAATAAACACTTTTCAAATTGATTTCAACAGAGGTGTCAAGATGTTCAACTTAAAAAGAACAATCCTTTCAACAAATGGTGATGTGCATATAGAATATCTATATGCAAATGATGAACGTGGTCTCCTCATTTAAACATTATAAAGATACACAAAATGGATGACCGACAAATGTAAAGGCTAAAAGTATAAGTTTATTGGACAAAAAATTGCATAGTGATAGAGGGTCTGTTATTTCCTCTGGTGACCAAATCAAAGTTGTGATGGAAACAAGGATCAGCAGCATGGAAAAATTGCCTGGGATAAACAAGCTATACAATTAGGTCAAAATCCTAGAAATCATCTTGCAACAGCAGAATTTTAGAACAGGGTAAGGATGCAGGGCTACCCATTCTTGAGCGGCTGAGTGAGATGGAGGCAACGGCAGTGGCAGAAGTCTCTTAAATAAGTCACATCTATAAGCGGATTTTTATGGTGACGGACCTGCTCGCTCTGAGCACCAGTGCCAATTCAGGCTGCATGAAGGTGGCAGCCAAGACTTACAGAAAAATATTGTCAGAGTGAGGGCCAAGGAGTAGCTATCATGATATAAAAGTGCCAGCGGTATTCATTGTTTCCTGATGAGCCTTCCCCCATACCTGCACTGCCATAGATGTGACATCTGTAGGTCACTGCCCCAGAGGATTTCATGAACCCCCACCTACCCCAACATGCAGTTCTACCCAAGCCACATCCAGGTATATACTCAATGAGTCAGGTGCTCTTTGCCAAGCAGCACCTAGACTCACACTGGAGGCAGAGGGCTCAGTTTCTAGTGTGGCTTTTTGAGGTAACTATAAGCACAGTATCTGTGGATTAAATGTGAATATTAACAGGTGGCTCCAGAGAGGTAGAAGCCTAGACTAAATTTGGCCTGCAGCTGAATCCCTCTCAGGACTGTGCCACTGGACACTTACTTCACAAATTCACACTGATAAGACAAGGAGACTTAGGAGCTGTGCTCAGTACATAGAAAGGCATGGAAAGGCAGCCAAAATAGGAAGACAAGTCAAAACCACATGAGAGAAGAGAACAGAGATCCAGATATGATAGAGTCAAGTAATATAACAGATGCAGAGTTCAAAACACTGGTTAGAAATATGCTCAATGAACTTTTGAGAAGCATAGAAAACTTCGACAAAGAGATAAAAAGCATAAAAATGGAAATGGAAATTATAAAAGGGAACCAGTCTAAAAGGAAGAACACATTATCTGCGATGAGAAGTATATTAAATGGAATAAACAGTGTGAATACAGAAAAGGATAATATGCCTTATCTAGAGGATGAAAAAGCCAAGAACTCAACATCAGAACAGCAAAAGATAAGATGCCAAGGCTTTAAAAATAACTTTAGCAGCATATGAGACACTATGAAGGGTCCAAATATCCATCTTATCATTGTAACTGAAGAAAGCAATATGTTGAACAGTTGTTTGAAGAAATCATGATTGCAAATTTCCCTAATCCAGTGAAGAAAATTGACAAAAAACCTCAGGAAGCTCAAAGAATTACAAAAATCAAGGATCCAAAGAAGCCCACACCAAGACACATCATAATTAAAATGCTAAAGGTTAAATACAAAGAAGAAATATTAAAGGCAGCAAGAGACAAACAGGTAGTTACTCATAAGGGACCAGCCATAAGTGGCAGCGGATTTCTCAAAAAAAAAAACTATGCATGTCAGAAGGGCTTGGGTAAAAAAAAGGTTGTGGCTGGCTCCCAAAACAAAGGTCCATAAAACTGCTGGACCTGAGATCCTTGGGAACCACACCTTTCTTCTGCCTTGGTGCATAAAGCTTTTGCTTTAATTAATCTTCCTCTCTGCAAAATTGTTTCATCCACACTCATGATTTGTATTCTGAGGGGGGCAAGGGCCCCTGCACCCATAACAAAACCATCCAGGAGGCCTTTCCAAAACCCGAGGCCTGACTCAGGGGACTGACAGCCAGTATGTAGGTATACAGACACCCAAGGACCTGTAAAAATTTGGGGAGCAAGTGGGAGCCAGATGCTGGGTTGAACAGGCTCCCTTATTACCTTCTCTTTCTAATTTCCATTGCCAGAATCTCAAAAGAAGTCATATTCTAAACTCTACTCATTAATCTTTCCTAACCACTGAAATTCTCACAATTCACTGTTCTGGTGTCAGTGCTGACTTCTGTAGCAAACTGTCCAGTGGACAGGACAGAATCAAGAAACCACCAGGGCACAATCACTATTGCTTCTGAATAGCGCTCCAGTGTCTTTAGCCAGCTCTGCCCCACAACACCATCCATGGAGAAGAAAGTGTTCTCAGTGTGCTATGCAATACATGTCCACATGCCACATGAGGGTCACAGAGTCACACATTAATGTTTCCATGCTTCTCACCTATGTGTGGATGACAGGGGCTAAAAAGAACTATATGAGATTATTGGGTGATTCAAAATTTTGCCGACTTACAGGCCAGGAAGTGTGCTGCTGCTGTGTCCAGAAAAAGGCAAGGTCACGTGTGCACATACCTCTGCACGCCTCTTGAAGTCCCTTTGGTCCCTTGACTCCTTAGACCTGTGGACTCGCTGTCACCTGGGCAGGTTTTTAGTCCAGCTGGTCTTTTGAGATTGACAGCAGAGAACTGTCCCACACTCGCTTAAGCACTTTACAACTTCAAACAGATAACCTAAACTCAAATGTACACATTTCTTTAAGGTGCACCAAGTAGAATAAGGAAGCTGTCTTGGGAACACAAGTGGGCGTAGTGATCACACCCTATGGTGTCATCTGGCGTCCCCTGCCCTGAGCAGAGTAAACAGACGAGAGTCAGGCCTTTGTGGATACGTGGGCTTTTTACAACCTTTCTCATGGGATCTCACCCACCTGCCCTCCCCTGGACTCCACAACTACCATGAGACTGCAAACAGTAGGCAGGGTGTGCACGCCTGACCTGCTTGCATACGGAATGCCCTCCATGCCTCAAGAACCCCAGCATGCCTGTCCAGCATAGATTCAGTCTGCAACCTGTAGCCATTCTAAGGACTCCTGCTCCACCCACTCCAGCTCTTGCCCCAACCCATCTGGCAGCCATCTTTCCCATGGGATTCTCTGTAGCCTCACTTGTCCTGGGCTGGTGAGTGTGAGCCCCAGTGCCCTGCCTGTTCCCTTTTCTGTTTGTCCTTCTTCCTCTTTGCCACCCTTCTTTCTTTCCTTCCACTCTAAGTGGGCTCGAGTAGGCACCAGTCTTAATGTGAGAGGTGCTGTGCCTCCAACAGCGAAAGGAGGCCTAATCCTGGAAATTACTCTTCCCAGTCACAGTCACAGGTAGGTCTCCATGCAACCAGGTCACAGTCGCTATGGCCTCAGCATTCTTCCTGGCCACTGGTTCCTCTTTATTTCCATTTCATATTTTACTCTTCCACTTAATCCTTTCTCTGTAGCAGTCTTCAGAACAATCCCCATGAAGGATGTTTAAGGACATTCTGGAACAGGAGAGACAGACAACAGGATGTTAAAAATTAAAGAACTAAATAGGACATCTTGGCAGGAAAGAGCACACTATGGTGGCTTGTTATCCAGAAGGTTGGATTTTGCTATTAGTTCAATGGGACAATGACAGAACCTACCTCATTATTAAATTAGAATTTGCAGTAAGGAGTACAGGGCATATGTATATGTTAGCAATTGCCATGGCTGTTACACAACCATGAGGCTTCTCTACTGCTAAGGTCTTATGGTCTGTTTTTTCACTTGGAATAGAAGGCAATTTTGCAAAGTAGAAACTCAAGTTTCAATAGCATTGGACACTTTTCAAAATGTTGCACGGTGGCTTCATCAAACCAACAGAAGTAGTTCAACTCTACTTTCCTTCGAAATACAGTACAAATCTATTCGGTTATGTTCAGACACAGTTAAATTTTCTCCAACACACTTCTTCAGTACTGTGAGCTTCTATTATTGTGTTTCATAGTGTATTGTACTTTTCATATAGTTCTTCATTTCTACCCATAGTTGAAAACTTCTGGAATATAATGACTGGCTGCCTTTAATGATATGCCCAGAACAAGTAAATCATTGTGAGGTAACTATTTCCTGTGAGTCCTAACATACTGATAAAAGTATACTAATGTTTTAACTTGAAGACAAAAATAAAAACAACATGAAAGAAAATTTTATTATGTTTTCAGGAGAGCATTCTACACCTTTCTATCACTTTATGCCTAATTATGAAACAATCCTAAAATACTGTAATTTTAATATCATTATTTTTTAATAAATTCTTCACTTTCTAAAGACACACACACACACCATGGACTGAATTGTTTCCCCCTAAAATTCATACATTGGAGCCCTAACCCTCAATGGAACAATATTTGGAGATGGACATTTAGCAGAGAATTAGGTTTAGTTAGGCTAGGAGAGTGGGGCCCTTGTCTTAAGATGACTACCCTTACAAGAAGAGACAATAGAGAGTTTGCATGCTTTCTATTATTTTCTTCTAAGTGAGGACAAGTGAGAATGCAGCATTCTGCAATCCTGGATGAGAGTCCTCACCGGAAACTGACCATTCAAGTGCCTGATCTCAGACTTCCTGTCTCCAGAAGTGTGAGAAAATACATGTCTGCTTCATAAGATGCCCAGTCTACGATATTCTGTTATGGGAGCCTGACCTAACTAAGAGAGTGTACACATGGATTCTAAAGCTATACTATGTAATAAATGCACATAAACACGTACATTCACTTTAATCTTTAAAAGATTTTTAAAATCTCTATTTTAATGTTATTTTCTTTTCAATTACAGCTGACATTCAATATTATATTAGTTGCAGGTATACAGCATATTGCCTAGACATTTATAGAACTTACAAAGTGATACCCTTGATAAGTATAGGACCCAGAAGCATACATTATTATTATAATATTATTGACTATGGAATCTATGCTGTACTTTACATACTTGTGACTAGTAACTATTTTGTAACTAATAATTTGCACATCTTAATCCCCTTACCTTTTTCACCTGCACACCAAGCTCTCTTCCCATCTGGCACCATAAGTTTGTCCTCTGTATCTATAAGTCTGTTTCTGTTTTGTGTGTTTCCTTTTTTTTGTTCTTTAGAGTCCATACAGAAGTGAAATCATGGGCTCTTTGTCTTCCTCAGACTGACTTATTTCATGTAATATAATACCCTCTAGGTCTAATCCATGTTATTGAAAATGGCAAAATTTCATTGTGTGTGGCCAAATAATATTCCACCATATATATGTACCATGTCTTCTTTATCCTGTCATCTTGATGGACATTTATATCACTGAATGTTTTTTAAAATATGACCTCAGATGCGTATCAAAAATTGGAAAATATAGAGTATCTGGTAAGGAACTAAATGTTTACTTCCAACCATCCAGATCATTAGTCAGTTGCATTTTAAAACCAAAAACATCGTGTTGTATTTTTGAAAGTTTGTTTTTATCATTTTTAATCAATTCAGTATTCCTCAAAGCATTACTAAAATTGATATTCTTTACACAAAATTGTCATTTTAACTATATTGACTTTTAAAATAACACAATGTTAACTTTAAAAATGTTAACTTAATCTGGAATTGGAAGGCTACCTCAATGATAAATTCATATTAGCATTTACAGCCCCAAACAAAACAAAGCCTTCATGTATTATAAAATGTGATAGGAAGGAACATTTATATTCTTCTTGTGTGAAGCACAGGATTTCTCCAGGATATAAAACAAGAATGTTCACTGTGCCACTGCTGGACATCACAGCTCGCCAGCATCAAAAGCATTAACCACCAACTTAAGAGTAATTAAAATTCAAATTAAAAATAACTTATTAACAAAAAGGAAATGAAGTCTCATTTTACTACGTATATTGTAATCACTGGAATTCCTGGATCCAGAAAGGGGAGCATTGCAAACCAAGTGGCAGACATTGTACATATGGTACATATATTTTAATTTAATCTTCACAATAATCTCACCATGTAGGTGTCATTATTTGTATTAATTAGATGAGAAAAGTCAAGGAAATTGAGTTTCTAACTCTATGTTAAAAAACTACCAGTAAAGCAGGAATAGGATGCAACATCTCTCCTATGATAAATCCTTGTTCACAATTCCACTGTTGCCTACAGAGAAAATATGTGCCTTTATAGGTGTGGACACTTATTGAAAAGTGTTAAATTCAGTCACAGTGATAGCAAAAAGTTAATTGACTTGCAATAAAAACAAATTAATTTCTTCAAATAAATTAATAGTATGCAGGAGTATAGGGCAGAATTACTTAGTCTGGAGGAAAAAATTAGAAGTCCATACTTTAACACACTTTAGTATACATGCTTTTATAAACAAAGGCAGCATATAAAACCCAGTTCATGCTGTAGAGCAGAAATTGTTCAAATAATGCTAAACTCAAGAAAACCTTTAGTCTAAAGATATGATGGCCATTTATTATCTATTACTAAAATAAGGTTTATGATTTATCACTTTCTTGATAACCTATATTTTGCCAAAAAGAATTCTGATGCTTAAAGAAATGTTATTTTCATATCACATGAACTCAATAATATAATTTCAGAAGCTAGAAGTTACTAGTCTAAACTAATAAAACCTAGATTATGGAACCATAGCAAGGTTCATTATGAGAGATAAGATTTACCTTGGGTACAATTCTATAAAGAGAATAATTATTCCACTAATGGATAAAATAGTGTGTGCCTCCCAAATACCTGTTGTCCTAGGAGAGACTGTTCATTTTCTTAAGCTACACTTTTTATAAAATATTGAGAAAAGTAGTGCAGGAATATTTAACTGTTGGAAACTGCCTGTGTCCCGGGAGCCAAACAGTCACGCAATTCCTAAGAGACAGGTGCCTCCCCAGTACCCTTTGTCCCTGATGAGAATATTCATTTTTTTACAGGGCTTCATTTGAGGTCAACCAAATTGAGAAAATGAGCATTGATTCAACATAACTTTCTTTTGTGTCTCTATTCTGGTTCACCAGATCCTGTAACACCTCTGGTTACTAAAACAATAAATTCTTGTTTTCCATTAACAAATTGGAACTCCTTCTCTGTCAATCTTGGTTACGTTTGTATATTCATTATTCATCCCTGTGATTATTTGGAGATTCATGGTGCTGAATCACATCTAACTGTCTTTTTCATCACCACTTTCATCTACTAACTTAGTTTTCAAAGAGAGATCGAAAAGGCTATATAATGTATGATTCCAACATTCTGGGAAAGCTAAAACAGTAAAAAGATCAGGGGTTAGTGAAGAAGGAAGAGATGAATAGCTGGAGAATAGAGCATTTTTACAGCTGTGAAATTTATCTATATGATACTATAATAATGGATATATGTCATTACATATTAATCATCCTACAGAATATACAACACCAGGATGACCCTGAATGTAAAGCATGAACTTTGGGTGATTATGATGTCTCATTGTAGGTTCACTGATTGTAACAAATGTACCACTCTGTTGCAAGATGTTATTAGTTAGAGAAGCTTGGCATGGACACGGAAAAGGAACTATAGGGGAATTCTCTGTGTCTTCTGCCCAATTTTGCTATGAACATAAAACTGTTCTAAAAGGGATTTGAAATGTTTGGGCTTAAAGATTCTCTAACTTAACACAGAGATTTATGTGTCTGCTATGCTTACTGCATTAGCAAATGCACAGTTAATTCTATCAAAAGCAACACTAGACTGACATTCTTACTCATCAATATTCAAGATGAGGAAGTATGGTTCTAAGTGTTATATATCTTGCTCTCTATATTTTGCTCAGAGATCACACAGCAATAATAGGATTCAAATTTGTCTGTCTGAAGCCATCATCTAAGTTTCATTACTAAACACTGCTCTTTGAGTAGAAAGTATAAAACTCTGGCTTCTCTGACTTTCCTAATTCTGGGCCACTAACTTCACCTATGTAGAATTGAATGTTCACGATTTTCACTCTCCTAGAGATGGTTCATATCATTTTGTTCTTAGTACATTCTAGAATATAATTTTTATTAGCTCTTGTCATTAAATGGTGAAACTAAGACTGTGAAAGATTAAAATATTTGACCAAACTTGTGTTTCAAAACAACTGTTATATGAAGTCAAAGCTTCTTTTAAAGTGACACATTTCATGCAAGACTCAAATGTTGCCTGATTTTCTCATTTAAATTTTATATGTACTTAAGAGGTATAAATCATATAAGTAAAGAATCATCATGATTTTGCTTGGATAAAATTTTCATTAAGTAAAATGTGTTGAGTGCCTTCTATTTAACTGGAATTACATCAGTGAAAAATAGATTTCCTAGCCACACGGTGTTTATGTTCAGTGTAAAATTGGCCTATAATAAATACATGAGCTAATGGTTTGAATAAAAAAAAGAAGAAGAAACATTAGAGGTTGAAGAGAGTAACATCTCTTTTGGATAGTGTGGTGAAAGAAAGCCTATCCCAACAAATGCCATTAAAGCAGCTAAGAGAAAGGCATAATTCTGAAATTTTCAGGTGTAATCAGCTATTATTTTGATATGAGTTAAACATATATAAGCCACTTTTGAACATGTGAACAAGGCACTGCATGATTGACATTCCATGCACAAATATTGATAATCACCTCATCCATAGGACATTTTATGTAACGGCCAAAAGGTAAATTTCATAAAATGTCCATAAATCACTGTTATAAAACATACATGCCTTTATCATAAGAGGATCACTCCTGTCTTAATCACTGTCTATTGTATTTTATTTGATGCACAATTACTAAAAGTTTAGTTATCTGTCTGAAGCTTCTCCCCACAACTCAGAAGTCAGAGCTATTCTGCTAGAGAGAGGCAGATAAAGAGTGACCATTGAAATCTGTCAACATTAACTTAATAGAAGACAATAATAAATAAAAATTAATTTAGAAATTGGGAAATGCTGGCAGACTTAGTTAGGGTAGTTAAGAGTGAAAGGGTAAAGATATTTTAATAATCATTGATAGCATTCAGAATGCTTGAGATCATGTAGCTTACTGAACAATCACAACTTTGAGTCGACAATAATATGTTCAATCATGTTCAAGTAAATGGTTCAAAGGCAGAGGGACATGGCATATATTTCAGAATGATTAAGAACATATTGTTTAAAATTTATCATCTTCTTGAAAGAATAAGCTTTAGGCATCTAGATACACCACTTTGAGAAATAGCATTCTCTAGACTAGCTGGGTTGCTTAGATAATGAGCTATTTGAATAATATTGAACCCCAGGAATCATAACTTACACAAAAATAATTAATGTATGATTTATTTCTTACATGCTGCTTTTGAGGTTATATTGATGTATCAGTTAAAGCATTCTGAAGAACATCTTTTCACATCTAATTTTCATTCCTATTTGAAAGTACTCTCAAAATCTTCACATATTTCAAATAAAGCTATGTATTTCAATAAGAGCACAAGCTAGCTAAATTACCATTAAGGTCTAATTCAATAAAAATTATAGCCATATGAAAATAAATATATAAGTCAAACAAAATCCAATACTCAGTAAGATCTTCTATATTTTTTTCCACTATATTGGGTGTACATTAGAAACAATGACTTGTATATCCAGCTGATTGATCACAGAGACCTAAAACAGAAAAAAAATAGCATTTTAATTCTATAATTAAAAATAACATTTACTCTTTCCCTACTAGGCATTGATATTTTTAAACTTAGGAGGAATTTTTATTTTTGGTTAGGCAATCTCCACTAGATGTGGACCCATGTTGAGAACAATAGACTGTTGTTTACTTAGAAGTTACAGAACCCTAAATGACTTTGACTGCTGTAGATTTTGTTTTTTTTTTAAATGATCATTTACTAGGACGTAAGAGAATGTATTTTTGTTTGTTTGCTTTTTTTAACGTGTTCTTTAAGGACACAGAAGAATGAAAAACACAGCCTTTAGGTTTTATAAATATCATGAGGTCATTTATTCATTGTGACTAGGAATCTGGGTTATGACTACTTAGAATAATTCAATCCATGTAATTTTCATAGATAGTCTTTACATCTGCTTTATCCAACATTATGTCTGTGTCATTCAAGAGATATATGCATACAATTTACCTATGGACTAAAACAACTGTTTATGAATTATTCCAATTTATTAAACATTCATAGTACTCTTTCTATTCTTATTTAGAAAAATAAAGAAAACTAAAAGCATTTATTTCCTACTTACATCATACACTTTCTTTTCTCAGTATTCTACAGGCTTTAACTTATTTTTCTAATAACTACCATATCTGATACTTACAATTATTATTCCAATTTGAAGTAAGAAAACTGATAAAACAAAGAAAAATTTAATAAATTGGACCTGGTTAGCACAGGCTGTCTGACTCCAGAACATGTGCTCTTTACTATTGCCATATATAGATATGAAAACATTTATGCCCAAATTATATATTGTCCTGCATTTACATTACACACTCTTAAAATTGTATAAATGTATATGCATCAGGGCCATAAATTGAGTAGTCTAGATTCAATATATCTATCACCATATAGCTTAACACAATTTATCCTAGGGGACAATTTTATCTATAAATATTTTTTATATATCTCCTCACAGACTCTATCAGCAGTCACAAACTCAGTGTCTTCAGGGACCAAGAGGTAACCTAAATAAGTAAAGTAGCCAAAAGTATGAAATGATAGGGATAAATAGAAATGAGCCTACCACTTGTCTGAAGAGGTCAACTACTAACTCATCTCTAGTCAATATATCCATATGTTAAATAGGTCCAGATTTGAATATTCACGACTAATTAGAAAATTTTCAGGCCATTGTGTGAACTCAACAGTTATATTTTGCAGTCTATACTAAACCAAGCATCTGTTCTACTACCACCTATGAGTAAATAGTTAATAATGCCTGTTAGAACCCTGCATCTCTAATGCATTATAGGTGTCTGGAACTAAACGCTAACATTTTTTAAAACATGTAGAAGAATCTTTATTATGCCTTAACAAAAAAAATAACTTTATTAGAGATGTGATTATTACAGGTTTTGTGTAAATTTCTTATGCGTCCTGAGTAAAAAAAGAGACAGCAGTTATTTAGAAGTACTTTTGTTTTGTGTCAGTTTGTTTATTTTTGTTTTTAGTAGAATAAACACATGACCAAAATCTCTATAAACATGTATATAATACTTACGAAACTATTTTCTCCTTCTCGTCATCCTTTGCTTCCTTCTTTTTCTCCTACTCTCCTTCTCGTAATCTTCTTTTCTTAATTTTTTTCCTTTTCTTTCAACATTGAATCAAAGAATGTAATAAAATGAAATGGAATGGAATGAATTGAAATAATACAATACAATACAATACAATACAATACAATACAATACAATACAATACAATACAATACAATACAATACAATACTACAATACAATACAGTTAAATTAAATTTCTGGTCAAAAGACAATGGCTTGAAACAAATAGTAACCATGGGATGTTATCTCAACAATAATAGATTCTTCAACCTCCTCTGTAGTTTTGTGGAAACATATGATAGAGTACTGATCAATGTAAAGTAAGTGCAGTGAAAGGAATAAATATTCTTAAAACTGTGTGAACTTATCTTTTCTTTCCCCACCTCTATCTGAATAAACACAAGTTAAGGAAATTGAGTCTCTGAATCTCTACATGTAGAAAAACTGTCAAACATCACCTGCCATATACATGCTCGTTGCTATGTCTTGTGAGAGATATATGTCTTGTGTTTGTTTAAACTGCTGAAATTTTGGAGTTTCTTGTTACACCATCAGTCTACCATGATAAACACTCATTACACATGGGATCTATTACACATAGCTAGTAGATTCTTACAAATTGTAGGACAATAAAAAAACTAGAATGTTAGTTATACCAGGGTTCAGGAATTTAATAGAATCTCCTCTTGTATAAAAATGTGTTCGGAGTTTTGGAAGCTCATACTCAAGTAAACTTTTGGAATGCAGGCAACTCGTATGCTAAGGCCTCTATTTGGAAGCAAAATTTGGCTTAGCAGATATAGGTAATCTTATTTTTGGCCTTTTAAGAATAGTCAGTAATTTCCCAGAAAGATAAATTACAAATTACTTATTCAAAGGAAAATTTTAATTTGTTGATGGGTTTAGGGGCTAAATTCTGACTGTATTAATAAAATAATTAAGATTTAATATTATGTGGAATATATATATGGAATACACACACACACACACACACACACACACATATATATATTAGGTTTACAATTTATCAAAAAAAATCTCCCAATTTTAATAACTTTTAAAAACATACTTTTGTATTTTTAAGATATAAAAATTATAAAGTTTTAATTTTGATAACAAAAAAAAGTCTTACTCTACTTAACCACAAAAAAAATAGTTGTCTTATACTTACCTGTCAATTGTTGTCTTTAAAATTTTACAAGTTTTTAAAGTGTTAATATATGGTTAATATATGTAGAATGTACATATTTTTGAATTTGCAAATGGAGAATTCACTTTTACAGTTTATATTTTGATTTTTCAGATAAATCTAACATCCTTCAATCTCTGGTTTCTTCTATTATCTATAGCTAAGATATTTAAAGCTTTACATAACTAGATATACTTTACGTCACTTTTCTATTATAGCTTTTTTACAAAAAGTCCCAGATATATGCATGACTGTACATTATACCCAATGTTAATAAAATTGTGCATATATAGCAGATTTTTTTAATGTTTGGTATAATAAACATACATTTGTATTTTTGGAACTAATTGAAAATGTCTAACCAATATGCTGGGTAATCAAATCTGATACAAGATAATATTGTATGTCAATGTAATTAAAAATAAAATAACTTATTAAATATTCTTATAAAATTACTTACTTTCATTATTTATGTGTTGATTACTAATAAAAATGTTTAAGAAAATGTTCTTATCATTGAAATCCACCTTTGTCGCTAAGTATAGTCACAAAAAAAATATTTTTTTAAGGAAGATTAATGAAGCACAAAAATCTAAAAACAGAGTTTGCCAAATTACATGTTTTTTTTAAGTCCTTTATATTCTTTATCAGAAACTGCTTTTTTTGTTTTCTTTTCTTTTTTCCACTTGTTCTTATGTAGTTTGGACATTATAATGCAATAAAAGCATAATCTGTGTCACAAATATATACAAGATATATAATTTAAAATTTTCTGGGACCCAAAATAAAAAAGATAAAAAAATAGTGAAATTAATTAAACAATACTTTTAACTCAGTATATTTGATATATTATCATTGCATTGTGTATTCAATGTAAAACAATTTATTAAGGAAAAAAATTACATTTTTTCATGCTAAAAGTTTAAAATTCATTGTGTCTTTTATATTTCTAGTACATTGCAGTGTGATTTAGCCACATTTCAAGTGCTCGGTGGCAAATATCTAATATATTGTACCCTATGGACATCTTCTACATCTCTAGAGACCCTCATCATCCCCTTCTTGGACTGATCACTATCTCTTTTAGCTGATATCTAGTACAACCCCACTTTATTTAGAAAAGAGGAGGTATTTTAATAGTCTTTTGAGATAAATATGTATATTCTTTTTTTGATACTATACCATAATACTACATTTGGAGAAGGAGCATTCTAGGTAGAGAGTCACTTCAAAATCTCTAAAGTGAGAACATGTCTAACTATTTGAAAAACAAATTAACCAACATTATCTAGTTCGAATGATTTAGAAGAAAAGTAGAAAATGAGGCCATTGGAGGATACATTATCATGAGCTTCACGGTTTTCTGTAATGACTTGAAAACTCTGAAAGCACAGAGGTGACATTAGAAGGTTTTCAGCTAAGAAAATATAGGACCTGAATTAAATGTGAATAATTTTGGATGTTATATTAAAAATCACACTTTAATGGAACAAAAATGGAAACATTAGGGCAAGTTAATGAGTTTTTACAAAGATATAGGTGAGATACAATGGTGGTTTTAACCAAGTTGTAATAGTAGGAGTGCTAAAAACATGTGCAGATGACATGTAGCTCTGTATCTATATTGATCTATGTCTATAACTATAACTATATAACAACAGTATTTACTAAGGGATGGAATGTGTAGTTTGGGAAAAGAAGGAATCAAAACTTTTTTATCCTAAGGAACTCAAAGATGAGAGAGGACTGAGAAGAAGTAAACAGTGAGATAAGAAGTAAACGAGAGTGAATGGTGGCTGGAAAGCCTAGTAAAGATAACAATCAGTCAAGTGCTGCTGATGGTTCAAATAACATGAAGGCTGAAATTACTATTGCATTTAGTACCAAGAAACAATTGATGATGTCAATGTAAGTCATTTTAGATAGGTTTTGAGAGTGAAATTATAAGTAAAGAGGTTTTAAGAGTGGTTAGATGCTGAAAATGAGAGTCAGTATTAACAATGATATTTTCTGGAAAGAGAAAAAGAAACAGAGTGGTAGCTGCAAGTAGATGTAGGTCAAAAGTATTTTTTTTAATTTTTATTTGGAGATAGAAAAATAAAAGTATGGTTATGGGAATAATCAAATAAAGGAAGGAGACTGATATTGATAATGTTATAAGAAATGGGAGAGCTACTCAAACAGTATCTTAGAACTCATGAGCAGAGGATTGGATCTGTTGCACAGGTGGAGATAATGGCTCTAGAAAAACACATAGAGCGTCCATCTAAAAGAACAGAAAATAAGGCAAAGAATGTTGGTGTACATTCTGTTAGGTAGATGGATTTAGTGATGACAGTGATCAGATCACAGCAATAGTGTGAGACAGTGAGTGAGTGACAGTCAGATGGAGAGAATAGAAACTCGATTCCTAGGAAGAAGGAAGAGTATAGAAATAGTAACATGGTGCACTGAGAATCCTCCTTTGCCAGTAGGTAGTATAAAGACTGTGGCAAACAAATATAGAGAAGAACACAAAAGCCATTCCTTGACAAGGCAGTGGAAGTAGTAACTTCAAGGGAGGTCCAGATTTGCACTATGCAAAGTTTTATCTAAATCAAAAATCTTATCTTCACTCGCTCTAACTAAAAATTTTCAATAGTTTCCTGTTGCTTTTTGAAAAAAAGTTTCAATATTTTTAATTTAACCTAAAGTTTTTATATAAACCAGCTACTTCCATCTTCAGTACTTTCTCTTACTCACTTTCTCTCTCAAACTGAGTAAATATCTATTAGTTATTTAGACTTGCCATCATTTCTCTTCCTTCTTTGTTTAGGCATATTTTGATCCCCCTACATAAAAGGCTTATTTTTCTTCATATCTTCCTTTCTTGATTTAAAGGATTTCAGATATTATAAAGAGTATTTTGCTGAGATAGCTTCATTATATATATATAATAATTTATAAGTGAATAGCATTATGATTTTTTTGAATTACTTTTTCTCCATGTATTTTGGATAGTTTTAAATCTATATTTGATAATTTACACACAATAGTTTATAGAGGTCAAATTAAATGTTCATAAAATTCACATTGCTTATGTACATATTATATATAATTATATGTATGTTTCATTTGTTTTTATAATGTTTTCAGTATACTTAGTGAGCTTATCAGCCTTAAAACCTCACAATGTGCCTATCTTAAATAACAGGAAGAGAAATAATATTATTTCACATAGTATTTAGAGATATCAATTTGATTGAAAATCTCTGTCAACCATAAAATCTCCTATGCCAAAAGCTTATTGGCTTGAACTGGTCTTTGTTTATTTTATGCAGCTGTGTGGTTATCCATGAGAAAGTTCTGGCCCTCATACTAATCACAATCATGGTGATGGGTCTTCATCATTATCTAAAAATAATAATATTTGGTTACTGATGTCTGCATACATACAAAGGTAAAACTTATCCAGATAATTAAATGAAGAAAACTGTGAAAGATAAAGATTTAATAAGATGTAAAAAGCAAAAGAAAAATTAAACTTGATTCTGTCTGCAAGTAACAGATAGTTCCAATTCTAAATATATTTTCTGATGCATCTAATTAGAGAAAAGTCCAAATAATGATAGATATTTTATAGAATAGATGCACTGGTATTGAATATTTTGAATAAGTGTTAATATCAAACCACTCTTGGAAATCATCTACCACTGAGCTTGTGTGGAATGAGAAATAGCAGACTAGAAAGGTGATGTTATTGACTGAAGCAAAATATAACAGTCATTGGTCATCAAAATTTTCAATGGGGATTTGGGTGAAACAAGAAAAAAATTATCCATTGAGAAATAAACTTGCTTCAGAATATTGTCTTAGTTTTCTTGATTACACAAGGCCTAAAAGTATTTTAAACAGTAATAGAAATCTTTTAAAATCTACAGCACAACTCTGTAAAGCATTTTAGAATTTTAAGTAGCTTCAGCCAACTCTCTATTAAAAATGAGATCCACAGATCAAATAGTAATCTAATACTTACGACACTGCTGTCACAATCATATTTACAAACATATGCTGTATTTCCCAAATGACCAAAAAACCCCCATAAGTCTTTATATTTTATATGCTAAACTATAGCTATCTACAATCTGATTTATAGAAACTAATATCAAAAGAATTTAAATATTCTACGTTAAAAAAACTAACCACTGACTAGTATTTTATGCACCCCCTTATCTGAAGTTTTATCTGTTTACGAGTACATCAGCTTTGCCACTTAGTCCTTTCCCATAGTCACCAACACTTACAATGACTTGAAACTAAAGTAGGACCTCCTCATATAATGAAAAAGCATAGTGGTTTTGATATGCCTGTATATATTTCCACCACAAATCTTCATTTCCCTTCTTTCATCATAGGTATTACATGACACTATAATTGCCAGTATCTTTATCAGTAGCCTGGAAGGGGGGAAAACAGCAGCAATTGTGTGTTCCTATGTAAAAGCAGCTTTTAAAAAAAGGGTCATTGTCCATCAAGTGGGCAGTGGACCTCCTTATACCCGCTTTCTGTCTTCTTTCTTTTCTCAATCTCTGACCATTCTCACCCAGGTTTATTTTCTAACACCACACTGGAATTAACAAGTTTTACCACTTGCTGGATGTGGCAGGTGGTGCCAGAATGGGGACCTGAGGAAGGGAAAATTTGTAATAAGGTCAGGTGAGGAGATACTCTCTCAGAAAAGGGAGGTAGAATTCAGAGAACAGCGTGGTTGAATTCAAGAAAGCATGTGTGTTAAGTAGATTTAAGACATTACGTAAAGTTAAGAAATTGGCTGTCAGAATCAGGGGTAAAACATAGGGCGACTAGGGTCAAAATACCATAATATTTATGTACAGATACTTAAAACTATGCTTAGGACCAGGAGATATGGTGTGTGTACTCAAGAGATTCAGCAATTTTTAGATTTCATACAAAGAACTTGCCCTTGATTCCCAGAGGAAGGAACTGTAAATAGTTAGACCTGGGAGGATCAGAGACTCCTGGGAGGAGAAGGTAATGAGTTAATTGCTGCATTGTGAAGTACTTTGAAGGGGTATGAGGATCTTCATGCTCCTCCGCAGCCTTCTGCTCCTCCGTCACCATTGTCTCCTGAGTATGAGCAAGAAATTCAATGAGAGGATCGTAGAGATGAGCAGACTAGGGGAGGAAAGGACAGTCAGAAATGGAGTATGTGCATAACCTCTGATAGATATTTGTCTGTGTTATATGTAATATGGCGGTTCAGTTAAGAATTCTAATTATGATGGAAAGGAAAATGTATGTTTTTGGTCACAAAAGATATGAAGTACAGAGATATATTCTGAAGGAAAGGAAAGGAAAGGTGCTTATCTTAAAGTTAGTTATTTCTGAATGAGTGAAAAGAGACAAACTCTAGGAATAAGGAAAGTGGTTGAAGGTTTGTGAAGAGGAATTCTGAGAGGAAATTTTATGTGAATAAGCTAAAGATATTGGCGATTTAAATGCTAAAAGTAAAGTAATACAAAATTAAAGTTGTGTTTTAATGTTTCTTAGACTATAAGCCTACTATTGATGTTAGGAAAAAGTTTTTTGAGTAGAAAACAAGGATTTCATGCTTAATCAAAGTAATTTCTGTGTTTTATGTTTCTTCAACGAGCTTTCTGAGGCTTTTAGAGAATATACTAACATTAGCCCAAAGTCTGAGGCCCAGAAACTCCTAGCTATACATTTTATAACTTGATCAATATTCAAAGGAAGCTCCAAAAGTTAAGGCCTAAAACCCAAACCTGCAGGTTGGTGCCAGAGGTTTTTAAGGTGTCCAATAATTAGGACTGGACAGAGAAGAAAGCAAAGTACAAAAAAGGTACAAATTTTAGCAACCATAATACAGGGACCACTCGAGGAGACCCTAGGCAATAAAAACCTTGCAGGCCTGGAGGGCCTCAATCTTAATTGGCCATGAGAGGCATTGTTGGAACTGAGGCATAATCAATGTACAAACTGCAAAAGGAAGGGCACTAAAAAGGACAAGTGTTCATCCAGCCCTAGGAAGCCAGGGCGATGTAGACCTCATATGCCCTCGTCCAACATAGCAAGTCTCACATAAAGGGGCTGCTCTCTCCTCCAAACAATGGAGGCTCAAGCACTTTCAAGCTTCAGTCCTAAAACAAAAATCCACCATGATCACAACAGTGGAATCTCAGGTACTCTCGACATGGCAAGAAGGAAAAACTAAATTTTTACTAGATACCAGAGCTATCTACTCTGTCCTGACCAATCCCATATGCCTCTCTCGAGTGCTAACTACATGGTGACAGGAATAAAAAAAATGAGCCCAGAAGGCAAACAGAAAGGACCCTACCATATTTTGTTAAGTTCCCACCTGGTGTCAACTTACAAGGACTCAACAAACAGATACTTTTATCTCGAATTAAACCAGTTTCTTGTAAGTCCTCACCAATTCCTCCAGAAAATAAACAGGAAAGTGTAACCTATTCCTGTGAACCTGTGGAAGATCTTAAGCTGTTGTTCTGGAAACTAGATAAGTTTACATGTCCCAGGGAATCAGGGAACTTTTGTGTACCTTTAATTAACAAACTGCTATGAAAAAGTAACTTCATTGTCAATTACTTCTACTATTAATTTTGACTTGTCTTTTCTAACTTTTTGCTAAGTTTATATCTTCTAGGTTGCAAGGATTCCTACCACTTGCAAAGACCTCACATTGTCGGCCTCTAGGGCCCTTACAATAGGCTTTCAGAGATTTTTACACCCAGTAGTCAGTGACTACAGCACTATCTCAGCTTTGAAGAAGTTACAGAAGACAGACCTTCCTCCCTCAACATCCCTTTAAGATTAAGGGAATAAAATCTCTGAAGGTAAATAATGTAGGGAGGAGGCAAAAATATTGAGGTGTTGGTCAAGTCACATTCAGAGAATAAATTGCCTCTGAATTAGATTAAAATAAACTTAAATTACATTTATATGGTATATGGACTGGTAATAATGCCAATCTCAATGTAGCTAATCTTCATAAACATATTCTTGCCATCCAAAAAACTAGAGCCTTTATTGTAGACCAGGAAAAATTAGCTGAGAAAACTAGATGAATTGAGAGGCTTTAACCCCTACTATTGTCTTAAAGTTACTGCCTGGTCCTTATTTAGTCTGCTATTGTTGCTATTAACAAACTTCAAATACAAAAAGGCGGACTCAGTCCCATAATTCCTCGGAATATCCTAATCCATGTACTTTTCACTTTAAATTTTTTGAACAGAGATGATGATCATCAAACAGATGCAGAACGTTTCTGGTCCCCTTCAAGGGCTCCACGGGCACTAGTTCATTGCAAAGATCAATTAACTAATTAATGGCATGGCCGGATCTCATTTTAGTATGGAGCCGGGGGCATGTTTGTGTTTTCTCTGAAGGTGCAGACAGACCTAGTTGGCTGCCTGAGAGGCTGGTCGGCCATTATGAAATGGCGGATAGATCAGAACTGGAGAAGCTCACTGGAATGTACATAGCCTCTTTGATGATTACCCTGAAAGGACACATTCAAAAAGAATGTGAGCTTTTTACAGTCTTGGACTTTGTTAATCTGTCTGACTCATCTGCTGCAGGTTTGGACCTCAAACATAGTTATGGAGTTTGAGGCTATGCCAGCAGCAATTGTATGTTCTTGAATAAAAGAGCTTGCAAAAACAAAAACAAAAACAAAAACAAACAAAAAAAAACTGTGCCATTGTTCATCCAGTGTGCAGTGGAGCTCCGATCCCCACTTTCTCTCTTCTTTCTTTTCTCAATCTCCCACTGTTTCCAACTCAAGTTTGTTTTCCAGGGCAATGTAGCAGGATTTACCACTTGCTGGATGTGGTGCTTATTTATTTATATATTTTTTTCTCTTTATTGAAATATAACAGATAATGAGTTGCTTGTATTTACATTGGACAATTCAATGAGGTTTTTTTAGTTATAGTTGGCATACAGTAATATACCATTTTCAGCTGTATAGCATGGTGTACAGAGATCCCCATAACATGCAAAGTGATCACCCCACTGAAACTAGCAGCCCTTATTTACCTAAAGACAGATGCTCCAAAAGGAACTCAATTGTCATAGATCCTCTCTCCCTAAGAGCTTCATCAACTAGCAGATTGATTCTTATCACAGGAGAACAGGCTAGAAGGGGACATGACCCCCAGACAAACTTTATCACAAACTATCATATCTCCCATCTAAACTTCTAAGAAGACATTTGTCTTTACAAAAATCTATTTACTCTAAGAAGAGGCTTATACACCTCTTCTCAATCCATATTAAGATAATATTTAATCATTATTCTAAAGCCACCCCTTTGAGTTACTCAGATTTCCTAAGTACTTCCCATGTATGCATAGTCTAAATGTTAACAAATTTGTATTTCTTTTCCTCCTGTTAATCAGTTTTCTATTAAAGAGTCTCAGGTAAGAACTCAGATGGTACAGAAAAAATTCTTTTTCCTCTCTTACACAGTTATACTGCTTAACAGAGAGATCAAATGCTTAAAGTGATGAAGACTCAGACAAAAGCGTACAGATTTTAGACTGAGCCTTGACCCATGTTTCTGATCAAAGGAAACAATAAAGCTAGTCTTACACAAATGTAGCACTGTGCTACAACCGGATTAAAGGAATATGTACTGGGGAGCAATACTCTTTAGAGATTCCTACTCTCAAAGGAACCGTCTGCTTAGACTATGTGAACACAAACAAATGCATGTATAATTTATAATAGTGGATGCTTAGCAGCTCCACTTCACACTGTTTTTTAGCAAGCATTATCAGAAACCAATGGAACTTCAGTGTAGTGTCCAAGGAGAATGTGATGAGAATGTTTCTTGGTAAAGTGTGATCGTAATCTAGCCTCAGCTAACCAGTCACTAAATCAAGTGTAATACAGTTTTGAACTCCTACAGACATTGGAAGTAACCTTGAAAGATGTGTCTGAAGAGGCTCTGACCCACTGCATTTAATGAGGAGCTTAGCTGTCCCTGAGAATAAAGGCTTCAGGTGATAAAGGCTTCAGGTTGAATTGAGCCACTTAGAGTCTGCAGCTTTCTTTCTCAAACGCATTGTCTATGTCAAGTGATAATTTGTCATCAAGTTTGGCCACCCTATTGCACCAGGAGGGGCCTTTCTATTTGCTGTGTGCAAGCTTTCTTGGACCTTTCTAACATCTGCATTGAATGAATGTGGTTAGTGAAAACAGTTTTCATTTTGGATATTCATAGGAAGTGGGATCATGCTGCCCTGTGTTGGAAGGGAATGCAAAGCTAAAGAGGACTCAGACTTTTGTGGGGAAACAAGATAGGAAGCAGCTTCAATAATAGAGTTCTTTCTGACCACGTACTGGACATAGAACACTGCTAAAGTGTGAGGAAGAGCGCATCACACATGAAAGAAAGTGATTTTTGAATATGTGCATCGGGTAAGCCAAAAGTGTCGTTCACCATTCAAAGCTCCTGTTGGTGTGTAATGAAGACTCTCAGCCAGCACACAAACAGTGAAGAGGAAAGGATTATATTTATACTAAATTAACTACATATCAGATTTGAGAAAGAGCTTTGCCCCCATGTTCTTGAACATGGGGAACTGCAAAGCCAGTCTTACATGACTGTAGCCATCTGCTACGCCCAGATTTCAATAGCATGTACTCTTTAGAGATCTCTACTCTCAAAGTCACTGTCTGCTTAGACTATGTGAACACATACGAATGCAAAGGCAGCCTTCCTTTTGCTTATGGTTGTGGATCCTCACCATTTCCATGGCACACTGTTTTGGGGACAAAATTAACAGAAGCCACCGGAACCTTGTGTAGTGTCCCAGGCGAATGTGATGAGAATATTTCCTGCTAAGGTGTGATTGCAATCTGTCCCAATTTACCAGTTGAGAACTCCCATGGACATTTAAAGTGACTTTCAAAGATGTTTCTTAAGAGGTTCGGACACACTGCTCAAACATAATGCCAGGATGCCATTACATTGAATGCTCTGGTTATCTGTCTCTAACAACAACGGCTTCAGGCAATGGCTTGGAATTGAGCCCCTTGCAGTCTGCAGGCTTCTGTTATCAAAAGCATCGTATATGTCAAGTGATCATTTGTCATTAGATTTGCCTGTCGTATTGCACTAAGAGGAGATTTTATATCTGCTGTGCTTAAGCCTCCTTGGACTAAATGAAGACAATTATTTGATCAATAATAGCAAGGCTAAAAAAAAATATGAGGGCCAAAGAAGAAATTATTGATATATGACAAAATGGTACGAGCAAAAGAGAAATAATTATTGAGAATCTGGAAGACCATAGGGTTTATGGTGAAGGACTAGAAACTCAACCTTTATTTTCCAGCTATATATGGAGGAAGAGAATCCTCCAAAGTTTGTAAAATTCTCTGTAATATCAAGCATTGGGAGGACGCTCCTGAACACACTCCCATAATTAAGACATTTACTGGCTCCATCTGTTTTAATGACTACCTAAATTATTGCAATAAAGAAGTGACAAGTCTGCTACACCATAGGAGGTATAGGTGGTATTTATGCTGCATATATGCATACTATTAGCCTGATATTCAAACCCATTCCTAATCTGGTCTTAGCTTTCCAGACTCACTAATTCACTGAATAATCCTTTACTGAGTATATTCATGTGCTGCACATTTAAAGCTATTGAGATATATCAATACACATAAAGAAATAAAAAAAACTCTGCTCTCATGGAATTTAAATTAATTGCAAATCTATAGACTGTATTCTACTCTCCAGCCACACTGAAATATCAGCATGGATATATGAAGTATAATAATCAAAGTCTATTTTTTTCTTTTCTCCTATCTCCTGCATTCTGGTGATCTTAAATAGTCTTTTGGTTCTGCTGTCGAGTGAAATGTGGTACTAGTTAATAGAAAGTATTAACTAGATATTTTCATCATGATAAGTTTTAAAAGTAAAAGATTCTCTATTTCAACATATCATCAATACTTCAAATTTCATTTAATGGTAAATTTTTCTCTCTTCCTAACTGTGTTCTTGGCAAGTCTATAGCCTTTAGAGAAGAGGTTGTAAAAGACTTCCTTTTTCTCTATTCATCACTTCCTTCCTAGTTTACTAGAAGTTGCTTTTGTAACACTCAGGTTGCCATCATCTGCAGTTGGAGACTGAGGAGAAAAGATTGGTAAGGAAGGGAGGAAAGTGCCAAATTAAATATTACTATTGCGAAGTGGTTGAACATGCTTTGGGTAAGACTTGTGTTTAAAAGACATCGCCCATTGGACACTTTCAGCACTTGAGTGCTCTTCTACAGCAACTTGATTTGGGCAGCACATTTCATTTGATTCTATTTTATCACTTCAGGAGAAATTCAGCAATTTATCTCTAGCTTTTGCTGTTTGCATTCTCATCGCTCCTCCGGGTAACCCTGTTAAATAAGATCTACAAAAACTAGCATTCGCATGTGTCACCAATCTAGACCTTGGGTAACATTCATAGGCTCTTTGCCTGCATGAGTCTATGACCACAGGCTTTTTTAAAACTAACTGTGATGCCCCTCTGCTCCAGCAATCATAATAGCTTTTCAGCTCTATAGTTTACACTCTGGATTACTTAACCGGTCTCAGACATGAATTTGTTGTGCCCTTTGAAACATAGGGACACAATGGTCATACTCCATTTGCCAACACTAAAATTGAGAAGAAAGTATATATCCTCACAAGCTCCCTTTTCTGGGACTGATGCACAACTGCGGTATGAGAAAGACAAAGCAAATACTTTTCAACCTTTTTTCCTCCAAAGGACTATTTAACACAAATTCTTTGCTTGACCTTGTTTTTAGTTTATTTTTAATTAATTAATTAATTATTTTGGTGACATTGGTTAATGAAATTCAGTAATTTTTAGGTGTACAATTTAACATTAAAGCATATATGTATCACACTGTGTGTTCCTCTCCCATAGTTAGACTTCTTTCTGTCACCACATATTTGACACATTTAACCCCATCCACCTTCCCCCTTCCCCCATTCCCCCTTGCTTGGTTACCACTAGTCTATAATCCATGTCCATGAGTCACTGTTTGTTTTGTTGCTTTTAGGTTTATATCATTTATATCCTGTTAATTTCTTGCTTTTAGGTTTATATCCTACATGTAATTAATATCATATGGTTTCAACTTTTTCTGTCTGGCTTATTTTGCTTATTATGATTATCTAGAGGTCCATCCACATTGTCACAAATGGCAGTATTTCATCTCTTCTTATGGCTGAGTAATATTCAATTGTATATATGTACCATAGCTTCTTTATCCAATAATATATCCTAGGATACTTTGATTGTTTTCATGTCCTGGCCATGGGGAAGATGAATAATGCTGCTATGAACATTGGTGTGCAAATCTTTTTGGATATGAGTTTTTAAGTCTTTGGGGTAAATAGACAGTAGGAAAATTGCTAGATTATGTGGTAGATCAATTTTAAATACTTAATAAAAATAACTAAAACAGGTATTCTAGAACTGTGAATTAGAAAAGCTATTCTAGCACACCTTCCTTTCATAAGAGCATGAAAAAGCTAATTTTAATTACATACATATGATATCAAAAGATCATGGTTGAAGTCACAAAGTAAAAAAGAGAAAAGCAAGTAAAATAATGCTTCTAAGAAATGAAGCCATATTTTAAAAAGGTAAAAACTGTATCTGTATTTAAAACAAGCTAATTTATTTGAAAAAGAGAAGCTATAAAAAGCACATCTAAATTACAAAACAATCATAAATAAAATAATTTTAAATGTAAATGTAATGAATAAAGATATTAACTATATTAGACAGATAGTAATATAAAAGATAGCAGAAGATTCATAAGTTTTATAACAAGACTCTCCCTAAGAGAAAAAAACAAATTAAGAAAATGGAAAAATGTAATAAAATATAGAATTCAAGCAAAGTTTTCTGAAATAATACTTGAATGGATATATTATATAAATGCAGAAAATGACAGAATCATCAACATGGAGGTATATTAAATAACTTTAAAAAAGAAAACTCAAAATAAGTCCAACATTCATTTAAAAAGAAAATCAATGTCGAGTTATACCTTTGACAGTAATGCCTCATAGAAGATGAAAATGGAGTCATATATTTGTCCAAAGAAATGAAAATATGAGTCAAGATTCATATCAAATATCTAACCAAATTTAGGTTCAATCATCTGGACCTCAGATAAACTCTAAATAATGCATACAAACATAAGAAATACTGATCCTATGAGCATGCTCTGAGGAGTCTACTAGAATACAGAATATATATATATATATATATATATATATATATATATATATACACACACACACACACACACATAGATAGATATAGATAGATAGATATAGACATAGATGATATAGATATAGATGTAGATATAGATATAGATATAGATAGATGATAGATATAGATATAGATATAGATATAGATATAGATATAGATATAGATATAGATATAGATAGATATAGATGATATAGATAGATATAAGAACATTACTGATTATATTATCAATATTAATAGCAATAAAACAATGTTACTTCAAATTAGATGGCCAGGAAAGGTAGTGATGAAGCAGAAGCATCACTCACAGTAGAAAATATACAAACAATAGCCAAAAGAAAATAAAAAGAGATGCTAATCATATTATATAAAGAAAAGTAAGGTTTAGAACAAGAGACAACAAACTATAGTTTCTTGGTCAATGGTGGCCTACACATGTTTTAGTAAGTAAAATCTTATTGAAGTAGTCACATCCATTTGTTTAACTATTGGAGTACAGCCTATGCTTTTGTTTACAAATTGTCTCTTTCTCCTGGTAAACTTCAAAAACAGAGTTGAGTACTTTCAACAGAATTTAGATGGCTCATAAAACCCAACACAGTTATTTCAGTAGTCATGTTTGGAGTAAGAAAGTGAATCAACTTATTATTTTAAAGTCCAGTGACTTCAAGAAAAGAAACATACTTTTTCACTGCCTTTACTATGGGAACAGGATCTCAGGGGAGCAGATTATTTGATATGGAGAAATTCCTCTTTATAAAAATATTTTAGCTAATAAAAATAGAATAAATGAAAAGAATTAATAGGTAGGAAATGACTATCATTGGATGCTATTATCACAAAAGAAGAGTCGAAGGGATTTGGTGTACCTCCTTAAAGAAATGGTGCATATAATAGTCCCCCCTTACTCTGCTTTCACTTTTCAGTATTTTAGTTATTGTCATCTGAAAATATTATATGAGAAATTTTAGGCATAAAAAATTCAATAAACAATTAATGATTTTCTAATTATGCATTGTTCTGAATACCATGATGAAAGCTCTCCCCATCCATTCCACCCAGGACTTGAGTCAACCCTTTGTGTAGTGTCTCCATGCTGTATACACTCCCTGTTCATTAGTCACTTAGTAGCCCTATGGGTTTTTTAATCAACCTCCAAGGTATCATGATGCTCTGTTCAAGTTACCCTTTTTTTTTACTTAAAGATGCCCCCAAAGTACAAGAGTAGTGATGCTAACAATTTAGATATGCCAAAGAGAAGCCATAAAGTGCTTCCTTTAACTAATTAATGAAAACAAACCCGATGTGAATATCTACTGTAAGAACAAATCTTCTATCCATGAAAGTGTGAAGAAGGAAAAAGAAATTTGTGCTAGGGTTGCTGTGTTGCACCACAACTGAAAGTTATGGTTCACAGTGCATGACAAGTGTTTAGTTAAGATAGAAAATATATTATATTTGTGAGTAGAAGACATGAATCAAAAATGTATTCCAATTGATAGCATTGTGTTGCACCAGAAATCACTGAAACATCAGCAAGAAATGCCCTGAAATGAGTAACCACATTCGTGTAACTTTTATTACATTGCTATA
The DNA here is from genome assembly GCA_004027375.1 of Macroglossus sobrinus. Lineage (NCBI taxonomy): Eukaryota > Metazoa > Chordata > Mammalia > Chiroptera > Pteropodidae > Macroglossus > Macroglossus sobrinus. Next base: position 199,416 of record PVKZ01000216.1, read on the forward strand.
ATTGTTCTATTGTATTATTATTATTACTCTCTTACTGTGATAATTTATAAGTTAAACTTTATCATAGTTATAAATATATAGAAAAAACATGGAAAGTGTATACCCTGAGGATAAGAAGGATACTGTATCATCTATGATTTATTTATAAAAATAACAACAAAAACCTGGATCTAATCAGGATTCTAAGATCTTTTTATAAAAAAGGAGAGGAGACAGACAAAAATATGAAATATGCCACTGATAGTCACCAATATCCAGACTTCAGGAATCTGCTTTTTGGAACAAGGTGAATTAAAAGAAGTAACACTGCTGAAGTCTAACAATTAAAAAGAAACTTAAAAGATCTATCAACCAAATGCGATGTATAGATCTTTTTTGGATTCTGATGTGAATAAAATTTTAACATAAGTATTGACAGGGTATTTGTTGATATTAAGGAATTTTTGTCAATTTGAAGGCAAGTAATAAATGTATTGTGATTGCTTTAAGAACAGTTATATTTAAAAGATGCCTATTAAAATATTTACAGGTGAAATATCATGTCTCTGCTCTGCTTCAAAATAATGGAATGAGGGAGCAATTGGAAGAATTGATAAAAAGAATTCCCAGGATTCAATAATATTGAAGCTGGGTTGTTGATACATAGAGGTTCATTGTAACTGTCTCTGTAATTTTATTTATGTTTAAGATGTTCCATACTAAATCATTAAAAGATTTTAACTACTGCTGATGTCAAATTTTGAAAATGATTTCTAAGCTTTATCCACTTGAATTATATATTTCATTTGATGTTAAATTGAGTGCAGCATACTCATAAAACTTACTTTGTAAATGACTTCATTAATAACTTCTTGGCACAGAAATCAGAATACAATACTGCTTTAATGAATTTGATTTATTCTTTTATTATCTTTATTCATATGACATGTAGTAGAGCTCAAAGCCATAGGGCAGCTAATTCTGAAGAAAGGATGAGCTTTTAAACAATTAATGATTTAGCCTTAATTTATATAATGATCTCATTTGCATAGCTAACTATGAATTGATTATAGGCCATTAATAGTCATTAATAAATAAAACTGTTAGAAATACATGAGTGTGTATTTCACATTGAAGAGACAAAAGTTAGTTATGAAATGATAGGAACAATATTCAAGAATCAGGCATTAAACAAACTAATAGTTAGCATTTGGGCTTCACAAATTTATGAGAGGATAATTCATAAATCATTATTCTGTCTTACATTTACATGCATAATGGAACACATACAAGCATATATATGTGTATCAGGTAAATTGTTATTATCCTTAGATTTACATTCAAATTACAGTATTATATTCACATGTATATCTCTATTCCTCGAAATCAAGCTACTTCTTAAAAAGTACCAAGTTCCACAACTAAATATTACCAAAAGTTTCTTCTTCAGTTTGACTACTCATTGGTTTCAAAGGAAGATAACAAATATAGTTTTCAATGAACTTTTACAATTAATTTTTATTTGCAATAAGGTAGTTTGCATAATGTAAATTAGACCAATTATGACATTTTGACCACTTAGATTTTATAAAAAATATAATTGCCTGCAGATTAAAGATTTTAAAAGCTCAAAGAACTGGTGCGCTATATTCAAACAATTTAATTATGCAAGTGATGCTTCATCATGGAAGATAACTTAATTCCTTTATTTCCAAAGACATACAGTCTATAACCTGATTTTTTCAAATGTTTTGATTGTACCTCTGTAGCCCTCAATGCTAGATCATAAGTGAGATTTGAAGTAAAGAAAAAGAGTGATTTATTTTTAATGATCATCAATTGAACTCAGATGGGAAATTTCATAATGCCTCTTCTGCCTTTTACTCCTATATTACTCTCCTTTCTCTTCCATGGACATTCATACATGTGTGTATACTTGATCTGGCTCTCTTCTTTTTTCCCCACTTCTAAAAATGCTGATTGATGAGTGTTGTGATAGGATGTCCAGAAATGTCCCCCAGAAGAAAAGATAAATGTTTCAGATCCTGTTTTCTACTTTATGCTTTTTCTGAGCCTCTACTCTACTAATGATTAAACTAAATTTGACTTTCTTGGGTTTCTTAGATTCTAAAAAAGTTGGCCTGATTGTTAAAAAATATATAGATTGCTTAAGTGCAAAGGAGTATTACCTCAATGAATGGAAGAAAAAGAGTATTTATTCCATTGTTGGTGATCTCTTACAGAATATGTGCCTGCCCACTTCACAAACAGGCTTTTATTTGCTTCTCTGTGTGGTTAAAGTCTATCAAACTGAAATGTTAAAGAAAGATGTCAGAGTTAAAAAATGTGAGACTGAATCTTCAACTTTTCATTTACTGACAAGCATCATTTTTAAGAAATCACTTTACCTTTCTCATCATGTCTTTGTAAAGTGAAGACAATAATTTACATTTCCTAGAAAAGGGTGTGAATGAAATGAATGTGACACATACGTGTTGATAAATGTTAGTCACTAATTTTAACATGTGCTTTCCTCTATTCTAAGAAAATATGTAAGTACCAGAAACCACACAATTCAGGGACCGTTTAGCATACCCAGTCACATACCCATTAACAATATACCACATCCCAGAAGGTTAGCCAGTACCTCATAGCAGAATGAGAATATGGTTCATTACCTAACATACTCAAATAATGAGGGTGTTCTACAATATTATACACGAAGTCTGGAAATAACCTGTTATTGTCTTGACATTTCAGGGGTATGAAATTCCATCAGTGTTGTCATCTATCAGAAATTAAAATAAATGGGAAAACATCTCTGAGTGTTCATGATCTTTCTACATTCTTCACTGAGAACTTTTAGACATATGTATTTCATTACATGATGACCAGAACACCATGAATTTATTGAAAAACCTTAAATAGCATAACATTTTTTAAAGGAACTCAGAGATTGGCTAGGACCCCTTCCAGGGAGTCATCTTGTACATGAAGCACATAGCTTGTCCTTGTTTCATCGTCCAGAGGGGCATTCACATAGATAACATCCATTATGTTATTAATTCCAAACTTATCTAGAATTAAAATATAATTTCTTGGTCATTTTCTTTACACTACAAAAAGAAATCATTCTCTTTAAGAGGCACTGAGACTTAAACACTTATTAGTAATAAGAGTAATGCATACCAGTGATAACATACCACTTTTGGAAACTATGTTCCATAAATGATCAACATCAGTGTTATCTTAAGTACATGCCTTGAAATTCTTGGATTTTTTTTTCAAATTCTCCTGAAAAATAATGCTTCTCTAATCAATTACATTTAGGAGCAATGCATACTATACACCTCACCATCAATTCAGATGGCCCTCTAATATCCTAATGCCTTCAGAAATTCTGTTATAAAGAAACTCATACAATTTTGTTTAACCAAGTAGTTTATGACCTTAATAGATTATTATATACATTATGATATAATGAATCTTATTATCCCATATATTCTGCTATGAACAATTGAGGAAAAAAAGATAATTTAATATGATGGTTATTTAAAAACATGATTTATTATTTTAAATAGCTTAAAATATTTTGTCCTAATGTTCATTTTTTAAAATAAATTTGCTCATATGTAATTGAGTGAAGAGCGGGCACATTGGGATGTTTTATAACATCCTACTTCTTTCACTCCTGGTATCTTTTCTTCACTTTAGTTTTCTCCATAGCATTTACTACTACCTATTACTAATGCTATATATTTATCAGTTTAATAATTTTTATTGTCTAACTCCTCTTATTGATGGTTAAATTCTGTAAGTGAAAGAATCTATTTTTTTCATTGCTCTTTCTCTCATGGCTAGGAGAATACATAGTATGTAATAGATGTTCAATAATCATTTGTTTAGTGGATTAATAAATATTTGTTGAATAATTTGATAAATAAATGAATTGATTGTAAAAAATAATCATTGTGAGGGAAAAAGGGTAATAAGTAGAACCACTCTGCTATCTTCAAAGAAGAGAACTGATAGAATCACAGAAAGCAAGTATCAGAACAGCTTTTTGGTTAATTCCCCAAAATGACCAACACAAACAGAAGGAGGAAAGGCAACCACTCACTATATGTTCTCTAGGCTTTTAGAGAACATGGAGCTGTTCCTCTGGCCACATGCATGCAGATCTACGAGAAAGGTGGGTTTGTAGCTCTCAAGGGAATTGGGAATGTTTGAAAAGGAATGCCCCACAAATGTTATCATGGCCAAATTGGAAGATTTTATAATGTTACCCAGCATGCAGTTGGCATTATTGTAAACTACTTAACGGCAAGAGTATTGCCAAGAGAATTAACATATGTCTGGGACATATTAGGCACTCTACAAGCTGAGATCTCTTCTTGAAATATGTAAAGGAAAATGATCAAAAAAAGAAGGAAGCCAAAGAGAAAGGTACCTGGGTTCAACTGAAGCACCAGCCTGCTCCACCCAAGAAGCGCAGTTTTTGAGAATGCATTGAAAAGAGCCAGAGCTGCTGGAGCCCATTCTCTATGTATTCATGACATGATAGGTTAAAAGTAAAATAAAATGCAAGACTAGTAATCGAGTAAGTGTCCCTTCCCTCAAGGAAATATTTAAAGAAAATCAACTGTCTTAATTAATTGGATGATGTCTTATTATTCAGATTTAGTGATTTTTCTCTTTCTGTAAGATGTGAGGTGGTTTACTGTGTAATAAGGCATAGTTTATTGGTTAGGAAACTGCATTTGATGAATTACAGTTAAGCTCAGTGAGTGTTGATCACTCATCATTGCCTCATTAATAGCTGTATTTTAAGGATTAGGAACTTGCCTTTGAAGACTAAAAAATTGTGGAATACATAGTGTTTCATCATATTACATAAAGGAACTTGAGTCTCTGTTAACTTGCCCAAGGTTACAGGTGTGCAAAGATTAGGCCCAGGCAGTCCGGCTCCATAATCAGGTGTCAATCCCTAGGGTTATATAGCCTCATATTAGTGGGACCATTCTGAAGCTGTTTTGTATAGTTCGAGCACATTTAGTTTATTCAGTTGCTTCATGGATAGTTTAACTTGGACATGGCACACATCTTAAATTCGACATAGTCAAAAGAGTATTGATCACATCCCATTCTAGCTGCCTTCAGTTTTCTGTGATAGCTATAGCTATAATAACTGTTTATTTGAAATAAAAACCTTGACTACTCATATTCTCTTACCACTAATAGAAAAAAAAAAAGAAAGTATCAGAACATATTGAGAAATCACAACTTCAATCAGATGTTGGAAGGCTAAGGAAAAAGGAAATCTAGTAATATTTAGAGAGGAGGCACAGCACTGCAGTAGAAACATAAGAAAACAATAAGAAAAGCATAATGTTGAGCACTTGATTCAGGTGCAGCAATTTCTTGTAATGGTTAGTTGTTGAAATACTTGAATACGATAAATGAATTTTTAGTCAGATCCATCATATAGTTATCAATTACATTTAAGTTGGACACATTTTTATTAGAAATATAAAGTAAACAATAATTCAACCTGAAATTTATTTCAAATCTAAATTTATGGTGAAGTCAATGATGGAGGAAACATTTACTCACCCTCTTCATTTCCTGAAACAGTGAAGTACACAATACTCTGATTGATGGCTGCAGCAGAAATTACATCATTTGTAGTCCCTCTGGTTGCAAATTCCTTACTGGAGGAGGTCTGCAGGTTTAGAGAAGATTAGTAATTTTTCCATGATGGAATCCTGAATTTCATCATAAAATATGTCCATTTATATGTGTGCTTATTTGAATAACACTATTCTCATGAAGTTCTGAAGGAAGTACTACATTAAGACTCCAGCCCTAAAAAAAACTATGTTCAAAATCAAGCAAATGATCCTTTTAAGAATATCTTGCCACCTGCATTGTTTTTAATTTAAAATGGAACACACTACTCTACTACTTTATTACCTGCCAAATATCATACAAAATTGTTTTCACTTCTTTCTAAAGCACCTTCTGGACTGAAAGCAATAGATGGAGACGATTTGCTACCTCAACTTGCTAAAGTAAAATGTTGCCTTTGCTTTGCTGATGTTATCATATTTAAGGAAATGACTTCGAAATGTCTTTTTCTGGTCTTTATTCATGCTTTATTATAAAGTTCTAACTGTATTAACAGTATTTGAATAGATGACATCATCAATTTCATATTTATTTTGAATTCACTTTTTTAGCTTATGTAGCCACACTATGTACCCAACACCATGCTACTTACTTGATTTCAAAAATATATTTTGCACAACACATTTTTCAATCTCAGAATCCTGAGACACAAATATAGTCAGGAAAACTAATTACATACAACTTTTTATAAACATCTTGCCCAGATTGCCTTTTTTGGCACTGTTGTCTATATATTTGATTGACTAACTTACTTATAGATGCTCCAGTGCCTAATGATGGTTCATATGCTAATTATATGGTTAATAAATATATCTCAATTTACTTTCCTCTCCTGTATCTTTTCTGTCTTTTGTTAACAGTATTCAGGTATTGCTTAGATAATCATATCTCCTTCATTCTCACTCTAATTGGTTTGGATAGAACTAACTCATTCCCTAGGATATATAGATAGACACGTTACCTACATCTGGCCAGTGAGAACACATTATCCTTTTTGTTCAGTGTTCATGTGTGATAAATGTCTCATAGAAAGCCAATGATAGTCATGTACAAAGTTTTTACTGTTAACTATTGGGTGAAGAAAAAAAGGTACTTATTTTGTTTGATTGGTTTTTCGTTGGTTTTGGCTAGAATTTTATTGTTTGTACTCTATAAGTAGGTTCTTATTGATAATAATACCAACACAAATGAAATACCTTAGGGTTGAAAATAGATTTCCCTACACTTTGACTAATATTTTAAATGCTTCTATACTTAAAGCTAGGTAAGCTCATCATGTCATTTATGGGAAAAATAAATAAATTCCCTTGTATTTCTCCTTTATTTAAGGTTTCTATCCCTTCTAATCAAAGAGTTTCAACTAATTTATGAAAAACATGTTTAGACACTTCTTAAGTAAAATATCTGAAATAATACAATTATATTCTGTAAGCAATTTATTTAGACATTGCCATAGTATCAGTGCACTGAACAAAACATAACTTTGTTAACTTTGAACAAAAAATAATAGGAGGCTACCGTAATAAGGAAGGCACTTACAAAAGTGACACTAAGGTAGGTTGTGATGCACTGCTTTATTTATAAATAGATATATTATATGACATTTTAGATTATAAGGAGACATTAAGACAACTTGGAGTTGGTCACATAGCTTAGTGGTTGACCATGGTGATTGTGTAAGAAAAACCCAAAAAGTGTTAAAATTAGAGAGCTTTGGAACCACAGTAGTCTCTAAAAGTTCCTCAATAAACTCTCCCTGTTGGTATTTCTACTCTTGAGTATTCCTCTCCTCTTGCATGAAGCCCAGAGAGTGACTTGTTTTTAACTAATAGAAACTGGCACAGTATATGGGATGTTACCTCAGTGAGTATATAATATCTGATTATAGTGTTGTGACCAGTATTGAATAGAGCAAACCAAGTATACTCTCAAAGTTTATTAGCCGGCAGCTGTCCTTACTAGGAGCAGCCTGAAAAAGAATCATGTCCAGCTTATATAAAATTGATTGTTTCTCATGCAGGCCAACATGCTAAATTGGCAGTTAGCATATAAGCTCATTGTTACATTGTTACAAATTTCATGATTAATAGGAGGCGGTTAAGGGTTCTGGGAACTAGGCCTTTTTGCCTTAGTTAAACATTACTAAGGTTTAAACTTCCTTTGTCTGGTTTTCAGGTTTTTAAATTAACTCTTACCTTATCACATTTCAGCAGGCTGTCACATTCCTCACTGGTTTTCAGACATATATCAAATCTTTGATTCCCCATAAATTTGGGGTAACTGAGGTACTCCTGTTACTTGAGTAGATAATACCATCAATTTAAAAGCCTGGACTCTCTGCTTCATGTAATTTATGAGGTGATTCAATATACATGGTCCAAACATCAGGACTAGAAAAGCTAATATTAAAGGTCCAGTGATAGATGACAATAAGGTTGTTAGCCAAGGGTCCACATTAAATAAACCTTCATACCGTGACTGACCTTGTCGTAGTTGTTCTTTTCTCTCCTTAACTCTTTGTCTTACTAAGGCTAGACTATCTCTAATTATGCCAGAGTGGTTGGCATGAAAACAAGTTTCTCCTAAGGCTACGCATAAGCCACCTTGGTTTAGAAATAACAAGTCTAAGCCCCTTCTATTCTGTAGTATAACTTCAGCCAATGAGTCTAGGGACCTCTCTAAGTGATTAATAGACTTTTCTAGGGTAAGCATATCTTCATTTACCTGATAGCTTGAGGCCTTAAAGTTGGAGTTTCTAGTTACTAGGGCAGCTGTTCCTACTGCTGCCGACCCTGTGACTCCGAGCCCCACTAGGAGTGGGACTAGGATGGGGGCTCTCTTTCTTCTTGTCCCTTCCCATGTTACTTGTAAATGTTCCCGTCCTCCTTCTCCAGACTAGAAATACACTTGTGGCATCACATCTACCAACACACAAAACCCCGTTCTATTATTCCAATAGTGCAGTGTTGCAGGCAAACGAAATCCCATTTGGAACTGCAACGTAATTGCTGGAGTGCCCCTCAACTTTAACAGTATTATTACAATTTCTATAATATTGTGAATTATTTACAGCATAGCTAGGGGTGTGCAAGCAAGTACTCTGCCCCGAGAATTAACTTTGGGGAAATTCCCCATGGGCAAACAGTAGCACTGGGGCTAGTGACATTCTGAATATTATTATTATTTCCTAAAACGGCTATAGTGCCAAGTCCTACATAATAAGGGAGGGCTGGGCTAAGACAAAGCCAACAATCACCTGTTACATTAGGGTTACGAGAATTAGCAAAAGAATACACTGCATTTAACATTTAAAAAGAGAGGCCTGTGGAGTTGAAAAACTTTGTCCTAGTTTCTGGATTGGTGTGGGGACAGATACACTCTGAGGAGATCTGGTTGTAGTTATTGGCCCCTTGGGTCTAGCTAGGCTGGGGTTCAGTACACGATTAGGCCCAATAGGTTGGAGTAAAGTCTTCACTGGTTTCTTCTGTATAGTTATTAAAAAACCTGGGTCTGTACCCGAGACATATAGTCTAAGGCCCCAAGTTTTCCCCGTTAGCCAGACAGGATCAGCCCATTGTTTTACAGTTATGATAATTGGGTTACAATTTCCTGGTGTTGGACATCCAGTCTGTGTTGGGCAGTTAATGGTTAAGAAAGATCTGTATTTTTCATGGTGCAACAGTTTCACAGCCCCAACTGGCACAGTAGTACTGATTTGTCCCAGTGCAGTAGGAACTATCTGAGGACACATGTATAGTTGCACCTGTTGTAAACCCTTTTCTTTCTAGTTTAGTCCGCACCCATTCCAGGGGCCCTTTAAAAAAATGGCCCCAAATCCTGATGATTGTACAGTGTTAAAAGTTTTTCCCAGTATATCACATAAATCTACCTGAAAAGGGGGCTGATACAGGGTAGAGTTACTAGCGATGTTAGTCCTAGTGTCAAAACGGGTTAAGTCCCATCTAACCAAAAAGGGTTGGTGAGGATTAGCAGCATCACAAACTGCAAGTACAAATATTAAACACGTGAAAGTCTTAACTTGAGGGGATCTCCAGTAGGCGTTGCCTTCCATCTCTGGTCAGGGTCCAGAGGCTAGGCCACTTTGAGTCAGGTGTGGTGGATCCAATGGTGTCATCCAGCAAACTTAACTGCTGTTAGCATTGTTAAGATGACAGGAACCGGGCCTTCCCACCAAGGCTCAAGAGCAGCAGGTTGTACTTTCTTTATCCAGACCCAGTCACCTGGTTGATGAAAGTGGGGCTGGGGAGAGAAGTGCATGTCTTCTCTGGTGGCCAACACCAGGTGATGCACATCCCTAAGGGCTAACTGTAAAGCCTGCAAAGACTTAAGCAAGGACAAATTATGGACTTCTATTTCCTTTCTACTTCCTAGTTTGAGTAGTAAAGGGGGTGGATGCCCAAACATTATTTCATAAGGTGTTATTTCTTTTACATAGGGGGTACATCTAGCATGAGAAGTGTTAAGGGAAGGAGACTTACCCAATTTTCGCCATTTTCCAGTTTATACTTAGTCAATGTTTCCTTTAAAGTCCTATTCATCCTCTCTACCTGGCCTGAACTTTGAGGTCAATAAGCACAGTGCAATTTCCATTCTATTCCTAGTAATTTTGCCATAATTTGACTAGTTACAGCAATAAATGCTGGGCCATTGTCGGACCCCAATATTATAGGCTGGCCAAATCATGGAACTATCCCTGACACTAATTTCTTAGCTTTTACTTGTGCAGTTTCATGCTAAATGGGATAAGCCTCAGTCTATCCAGAGCATGTGTCAATAAAAACTAACAGATACTTAAATCCAAAAGTTCCAGATGTAACTTCTGTAAAATCAAGCTCCCAGTGTTCCCCAGGTCTCTTTCCCCTGAGTCTCACTCCTTGTCCTGTGGAGGTCCTTCCTTGATTTACTTGTGCACATACTAAACACCTTTTTGCCACGTCCTTGGCTAAACTTTTCAGTCCTAGGACATAATAATCCCTTTTCAATAGTTCAGTCCATTTAGTTCCTCCGAGATGGGTGGACTGATGTGTTAAGTCCACTAAGGTCTTTCTCAAGGCCTGAGGAAGGAGCCGTCTTCCATCAGGGAGCATTTTCCATCCTTGCTCTCCTTCTTTTCTTCCCAGTCTTTCACTTAGTTCTAAGTCAAATGGGGCATACTCAGGCCTTTATTCAAAGGTCAGGGGAAGCTTCAGAGGCAAAATGTTTATGAGCCCCACTGGTTTTCTGGCAGCATCCTTTGCTATCTGATCTACAAAGGAATTCCCCTGTGCCACCTCAGTCTCTGCATTTTGGTGCCCAGGACAATGAATTATGGTCACCCTTTTTGGTAGCCAAATGGCTTCTAACAGGGTTAAAATCTCTTCCTTGTTATTAATTTCTTTGCCTCCTGATGTTAAAAGTCCCCTTTCCTTATGTAAGTCTCCATGTACGTGGGCAGTAGCAAAAGCATATCTACTGTCAGTGTAGATGTTTGCAGTCTTTTTTTTTCCCCACCATAAAGCTTGGGGTAAGGCTATAAGTTCAGCCCTTTGTGCCAATGTCCCATGGCTTAGAGCCTGTGCCCATATTACATCCCCGACCATTACTATGGCTGCCCTGGCATACCTTACTCCTTCAGATACAAAACTGCTTCCATCAGTAAATAATACCACATCTGGATTAGGCCATGGCTCATCCTTCAAGTCCGGCCGTAGTCTAGTCACCTGTTCAAGGTGCTGAACACAGTCATATAATGGAGCCTGCGGGTCATCATCCGGGAGCAGTGTGGTAGGGTTCAGGGCTGCAGTTTTCAAAAACTGGATCTATGGAAGGTTAAGCAACAGTACCTGGTACTGAGTAATCTGGGCATTGTAAATCCATCTCTCAGGAGGGCTGCGCAGCATGGCTTCAACCGCATGTGGGGCCACAATCTGGATATTCTGGCTCAAGGTCAATTTCAAGGCTTCTCTGGTCAATATGACAGTAGTGGCTAGTACTCTCAGGCAATTAGGCCATCCTCCAGCCACAGGATCCACTCTATTTGAGAGATATGCCACTGATCACTTCCAGGGTCCCAAAGTCCATGTAAGGACCCCTTTGGCAATCCCTCTTATCTCAGTCACAAATAACTGAAATGGTTTTTCCAAGTATGGCAAAGCCAGACCCTTGAGTGGTGTTGGGGTCCCAGTCGAGACGAGTACTGGGGAACACATGTTGCATCCGAACAGGATCCATGGTGGGCTGCCCTATAGGTTCTAATACATGCTTCCTTCTTTCTTCTAAAATTCTACCTTTCTCCTCTGTAGTGAACAAAACCTGTAACAACTGTTGGCAATCATTCCAGGTGGGCTGATGAGTAAAGAAAATGGTCTCAAGTAGAGAAGTTAACCCTTATGGTTTTTCAGAAAACAGAAGGGTCTACATTTTCCAATTATACAAATCACTAGTAGTAAAAGGAACATACAACATCATGGGGGTGGTGTCCCCAGGCAGCATAACCTCTCTCAAGGGTGCCAACACAGGCACCGGTGATGCAGTAGAGTCAGGAGGAGGCTGGTATTGCAACCCGGTACGGGTATGCGGGGGACTACTTAACCCTCCATGTGCCTCGAGTCCTGAGACATTCAGACGTGGCTATGGAGAGGGAGTGGCCAGTTCAAGTGGATCCTCTGGCGGGGCTTGTAATACTGGCGGCTTTTGCGGTGGGCTGGTTGGAACTGCTGCCATTACTAATGACACAGAGCTTTGGCACATTTTCAGATATTTAGGGGCATCCGACATGATGTCAATCCATATAGGGGGCTTGGTCTGGGTGTCCTGGATTCCCATATATTATACTTCTTACCTGGAAGGCCATTTGCAAATCAAACGAACCCTCACTTGGGGGAGCCATCCGACTCCCAAAATGGGCCAATCTGATTGGCAAAATTGCTGTAAGTCAAAGGATGTTACCGAAGCCCCATATCCTTGTGCTCACCTTCTAAAATCCTTAAAATGCTTCAGTAAACACTGAAGCAGTGTCGGTTTCCCAGATGTTTGGTCCATTATTACACAAAACACAAAACAGAGCAAAAGCGAACACAGACAACCAACCAGACAAACAGACAAGCACACTCAGCATCAAACCTAGGCGTGGGTCTGTCGTCATAGCCCCCACAGGACCAGTGATCCTGTGTCACATCCGACTCACTAGGTCCCCTAGGTCCGCTGTCGATAACAGTCCTAGAGCATACAGGTTCCCCCTTTGCCGCTGCCAAGAGAAGGGAGGATCCCGGCCGGGGCTGGGGAGAGGCCTCCCCGAGCACACGAGGTTCCCCTGTCACAATCACAGCAACCGAACCACCCACACAACTAACAGGTTTCCTTACCCAAAGGTTCAGAAAAATCTCGCTGGGGCCTCCAAATGTTTTGAGGTATGCTATCAAAGCCTGTTTATCAGCCAGCGGCTGTCCTTGTTAGGAGCAGCCCCGATCAAGAATCATGTCCAGTTTATATACAATTGATTGTTTCTCATGTCATGCAAGCAAACAGGGTGACACAAGCTAAAATTGGCAGTTAGCATGTAAGCCCATTGTTACATTGTCACAAATTTCATGATTAACAGGAGGCGGTTAAGGGTTCTGGGAACTAGGCCTTTTTGCTTTAACTAGTTAAATATTAATAAGGCATAGACTTCCTTTGTCTAGTTTTAAGATTTTTTAATAAACTCTTTCCTTATCATATTTCAGCAGGCTTCCACAAAAGGAGTATGTATTAAAAAATAAAGACCACGTGAAAGATATAACAATAGGATTAATCTTATCAGTTTGGGAAAAGAAGTTAAAAGTTATGAGAAATAAGATTCATTAGACAGATCAACTAGAATATAAAAAGGCTGAGAGACTTTGTTAAAATTTTGTATTCAGTAAACTTCTAAATCTATTGAAGCTGGATAATATAAATACCAGCGAATTATAAAAGTGAGATTATTTGCATCGTTTTTGAAAATAAAGTTAAGATAGCCACATACATTATATAATAAAATTGAGATTTTGAGATTGAAACAATGTATTTTTAAAAATATATTTTTGAAATTAGTAAATAGCATGATACTGGGAACATATTATGGCTACAATTAAAACAAGTGAATTCAAAATAAATATGAATTCTGAGAAGCCACCTATTCAAATACTTTTAGTATAGTTACAGCTTTACTGGAGTAAAGTTCCAGCAAGGACCAGAAAGAAACATTTGGAAGCCATTTGCTTAATTATGATAACATCAGCAACATAATAGCAACATTTTACTTTAGCAAGAGGTGAGGTAGCAAATTGTATTCCTCTGTTGCTTTCAGTCCAAAGATACTTTAGAGACAAGTGAAAATAATTTTATATTTGGTAGATAATAAAGTAGTAGAGCAGTGTGTAGCATTGAAAATTAAAAACAATGTAGGTGACAAGATATTCTTAAAGGAGCATTTGCATGATTTGGAACACAGGTTTTTAGGGTTGGAGTCTTAATGTAGTACTTCCTAAAAAATTCAGAAAATACTGTTATTCAATAAGCCCACACATAAACTAATACATTTTATTATGAAATCCAGAACTCCGTCATGACAAAGTGGACAATAAAAAATTACCAATTTTCTCTAAACTTACAGACTTCCGCCAGTAAGTGAATTTGCAACCAGAGGGACTAGGGTTGGTGTAATTTCTGCTGCAGCCATTAGTCAGAGTATTGTGTACTTTATTGTTTCAGGAAGCGAAGAGGATAAGTGAAGAGAGTTCACTCAGTTGGTATTTTCACCATAAACCAGTCAACTTGAATTTGAAATTAATTTCAGGGTAAATTATTGTTTACTTTATATTTCTAATAAAAACTTGTCCAACATAAATGATTGGTAATTATATACTGAATCTGACTAAAAATTCAGTTATAGTAACAAAAGTGATTTCCTCCATCCCAACCTAGGAAATACTAAATATTCAATTCTGGAAACCTTTTCCTTCTCTCATAGGGATATTTTCATGACATTTCTTCAAAATGAATGCATCCTAGTTTCAGCTTTTAGTCATCATTATTGCCTTATAGGAATCTCTTCCCACTCTTCAGAACCTCCAAGACCTGCATTCCATGTCCTACCTTAGGTAAACCCGAATAAACTTTAAAATCATAAATAATTATGAATGCCCTGAGAGCCATATCCATGATAAAAGACATTTATAGTGTATAAGATTTCCTTGAGCAGTTAAATTATACATAAAATTAGTAATTGTAAGTAGGTACAACATTTAAGTTTTGTCTACCCGTCCTAGTTCACTGAGAGTGGAATTGTTTGTGAGCCTGTAGGAGGAATAAATCCAGAGCTAACATCTTCTTAACAATTCTTTGTTTCATCTACTATCTACAGCTTAGTTGTCCTGTTTTTTTTTTTCCTTTTGATAAGCTGAATGGCCTGGATGATATGGGTAGTCAAAAATAGTTAATATATATTTAATAAAAACATAAATGTTAAATATGTAATGAATGAATGTTAATTCTGTTAAAGCAGTTTGCAAGGAAATTATACAGGCCTTTTTCAAGTACTTCAACAACCAAACATTACAAGAAATTGCTGCCCCTGAAGAAGGTGCTCAACATCATAATTTTCTTATTGCTTTTTTTTGTTTTTACTGTAATGCTATGCCTCCTGTCTAAATATTGCTAAACTTCATTCTTTCTCAGACTTCCAATATATGACTGAAGTTATGATTTCTCAATCTGTTCTGTTACTTGCTTCCTCCTTTTTCTTTCTATTAATGGTAAGAGAATACTAGAAGTCAGGTGTTTATTTCAAATGGATGTTATAGCTACAGCTATCACAGAAAACTGAAGGCAGCTAGGGTGGGAAGTAAGATTGACTTATGTTGCATTTGACTATGTTGCATTTAAAATGTGGCCCGCATCCAAGTAAAAATATCCAGGAAGCAACCAAACATCCTAAATGTGCTCAAACTATACAAAGTAGCTTTAAAATATTCCCACCCATATGAGGCAATATAACACTAAGGATTGATACCTGATTATGGAGCCAGCATGCCTGGGCTTGAATCTCTGCACACCTGTATCCTTGAATAAATGAACTGTGGCTCGGCTTCCTTTATGGGTAAAACACTACTTACTCCAAGATTTTTTAGTAAATTATGTAAAGTGCTTAGAATGTCATGCATCCTGTAAACTGCTGTACATAAATGTCTACCCCTGGTTGAAATAAAAAGGATAGTCTAATTCCAAATTATCACAAACACTGTTACTTTTTGAGCTGTGTTCCATGAAAGGTAGAAGCAAATGTAACTCACAAAGAACAATGGACTTTAAACAATCTGTTTTTAAGTAACACGCTTCAAAGGCAAATTCCATATGCTTAAAATACAGCTATTTGTGACACAATTAGCAGTTATCAACTTTCTCTGAGTTTAACTGTAATTCAACAGATGTCATTTCCTAACCGACAGACTATACTTTGTTGAACAGTAAACTACTCACATCTTTCAGCAAGAGAACACACTAAATTGGAATTACAAAGACATCACCTAATGAATTAGAATGATTGGTTTTTTAAAAATATTTCTTTGGGGGATGGGACACCTACTTGATTTATTTTATTATACTTTATTTTATTATTTCATTTTATATTTTATTTTATTTTAATTTAATTTCAAACCAACGATGCCATGAATTCATAGGGAATGGGCTCCAGCAGCTCATTCTTTCTCACAAAGTGTGCTTGTCTGGGTGGAGCAGGATGGCACTTCAGTTGATCTCAGGTATCTTTCATTTGGCTTCCTTCTTTTTTTGATCATTTTTCAGGAAGCGATCACGGCTATAAGAGTGCTTGATACAGTCAATACATACAATAATCCTCTTGGCAAGAATCTTGCCCTTAAATTGTTTGTTTACAACAATGCCAACTGTATGCTGTGTGACACTGTAAACTCTTCCAGTTTTGCCATGGTAACATTTGTGGGGCATTCTTTTTTTAACAGTGCCCAGTCTTTTGATGTCTACAATATCACCTTTCTCGTAGACTCACATGTATGTAGCCAAAGGAACAATTCCATGTTTTCTAAAAAGCTTAGAGAACATATGACGGGTGATTTTTCTCTTTCCCTTTGTGTTGGTCATTTTGGCAAATTACTGGAAGATAGCGTTCTCTCCAAAAGGCTGTTCTGATGCTTTCTTTCTGTGACTCAATCAGTTCTATTCCTTGAAGATGCCAGAGAGGCTCTACTTATTACCTTCTTTTCCTCACAATGACTATTTTTTACAAATCAATTTCTTTATTTATCAATTTATTCAACACATTTTTGTTAATTCACTTAACAAATATTTACTGAGCATCTATTACATATAAGTATTCTCCCTGCCATGAGAGCTTAGAAAGTAGAGCATTGAAAAAAAAAAATAGATCCTTGACCTCACAAACTTTAACCATCCAATAAGTGGAGATATAAAATAAAAATTATTAAGTTGATAAATATATAGCATTTAGCTAGTAATAAATGCTATGGAGAAAACTAAAATGAGGAAAAGACAGAAAGAAATTAGAGAAAAAATTACATAGAAGGAATATAAATAGAACGAACATTCAGAAGTTTCATTTACTCACCTTCAGTGGGGTTCTCTATCCTGTTTAGCTTGGCATTTCCTGTCACTGTGTTTCTCAGTCTCTACATTGATTATTTACCTTTAATCTCAAGGAGTAACTACACCTGTTGTTCAGCTTGCACTATTATCACTAAAGTGTCCTTCCTTCATTGTTTTGGGACATTCTCCTATCTTACAAGGCTCAGTTCAAAAGTCATCTCATTTTTGAAACTCACCTTAATCATCCATTATTCCTGTATCATGGGAAACAAATACATCTGGCCTGTGAATTCTCAAAGGCAAGGATATAATATAATCCAATTTCATATTGTTCAGTTTCCATCTCAGGAGCACAGGTATCCTGTGGGTGATCTCAGAGAAGATACAATTTGAGATGGATCATGAAAAAGAGAAGAGTATAGATAACAGTATGAAGATGAAGAAGATCTATTTCAGGGGAAAATAGTGAATCCTCCTTGGCTTGTACAATAGACAATGTACCTAGTAAATTATGTTTGATGCTGAGAAAGAGCAGATTTTGGCATCCAAAATATGCCTTTGGAGTATTTGTTATTTTTCTTTTTCTTTTTCTTTTTTTTTTAAGAAAAGAAAGATTTAGAAAAACTTCTGAGTGTTTACAGTAACTTCCTAAAAGATGTTAAAGATTTCCTGCTCCATAAAGGGTCCTGTTATTATAGATACTTATAGTTTCATATGAACTAGTTATGATAGACAGGGAGAAAATAGCAAGATCATTCTATCTAAGTCTTCTCTGTATTCCATTGTTAAAGATGGCCCAATCAACATTTGTTTTACAATGTATAATTTTCTATCTCCATGTGAATTGCTGTCCTACCCTTTGAAGTCCAAAACCACAACCCTTCACTTTTTTTTAGCCCTAGATATACTGTACGACTTAAATGCGTAATCTGTCATCTGTTCTCACATTCTTATGAAACACTTATATTTAC
This sequence comes from Macroglossus sobrinus, assembly GCA_004027375.1. Taxonomy (NCBI): domain Eukaryota; kingdom Metazoa; phylum Chordata; class Mammalia; order Chiroptera; family Pteropodidae; genus Macroglossus; species Macroglossus sobrinus. The sequence goes on from PVKZ01000216.1 coordinate 217,655, forward strand.
ATGCATAATAAATTTGGTCATTTTTGTCCTGCTTACTTATCATATTAATTTGAGTTTTAGTTCTTCCAGAAGAGCTTTGAAGGTAGAAGGAAAATTATTTTTTTTCACCCTGCTCTGAGGTTTTCTGTCAATGAAATGTGGTCAGTTATTTATTGCTCTATTGAACTTTACCTTTTTTCATTTATTATCTGTATACAAATATCATATTGTACTTATTATTAGTGCCTGTTCATATGACTTTAGCTAAAATTTATGAAATTCCGATTTGCATTAATAGAATCATAATTTTATACTTCTAAGTGATTGTGACTTGCATTACACTTACAAAGACACTTACGAATTAAACATATAAATTACTAATAAAATGCTAGATATATGGCCAAATAAAACTACTGCCCTCTAAGATAGAAATGGTAAATATATGTACAATGTAAGATAGTGGAATTGTGCTGTTTTTGATCCTAAATTCAGATATTTCTTTTTATCTTTGGTTATATTACATGAATTTGTAAAGTTTTAATGGTCTTCCTATAATTATTATTACTCTCTAATTAATGCTAGTGTTCTAACTTACAACTATGTAAAATAAAAATAATTTATATGAGACATGAAGACTTGTGCTTTATTTTATTTAATTATGCAGGAAAAACCTATATCTTATTTTTAAGAAAATATCCTAAATTTTATTAATGGACATAGTGAGAGATTTAAAAGAACAAAGTAAATCAAGCAATTATTATATGTGTTTGTGTGTGAGCATACAAATATATAACCTTTCTTGAACACTAATACTTTTTGAGCTATTATTTTACTTACAACAACTATTCTCCATTTTTCTGAAATCCATATAATATAAATCTATTTTCTGTAACAGAGCTCTTTACTCATTATTTTCATACTTCAAAGATCATTCCAAAACTATACATTAAATGAATATATGGAGTATAAGCATAAGCATTTTTCTTTGTTTTGCAAAGTGATAAGTAAGATGACATCACTGTCTTCAAAAAGTTTAGATTCTGGTGGAGAAGCTATGATGCTGAAGCATACAAATAGTAGTAACACCAAAACAGCATGTGGCTAATTGCTTTCAGAGAAACATAGACATGCATGGTTTGAGTGTAAAGAAAACAAATGCTGTGGTGAACTACATAACTTCTTGATTGAGGAAGAAAGTGGAAACTTTATTTGAAGCAAGAATAGTTTTGTTTGATGCAATTGATTCTGGAAGCGATCATGGCTAGGTGGAAGAGGAATGAAAAAGAATTGAGGCAGAAAGGCATCAAAGAAGAAAAAGCATCTCTCTAGTTTCTCTAACCCATAGAGAGATGAAACTAATTGGTACATACCCAAACACACATAAAAAGAGCTAAAAGCAACGGACTTACAACTGTACTGCTCTTCATATTGAAAGGGAATTTGGAAGTGAGGTAAAGAAAAATGCATTGACCATGTAACATTGGGGGGTTCCACATCAAGTTAACATATCCTAAAGCAGGGGACCTGATGAAGCTAAGCAGTTTGTAACACTGAGAGGTAGTTCAGCTCCATTGACCCAGCTCTGATCCAATGAACTACTTACATGTTTATCTGTCAAAAGAGAAGAATTAATGAGACTCCAGGACTATTTAGCCCTATGTCTCTGAGAGACTGGCAGGAGAAAAGAGCAAAAGTCTGAGTCTGGAAAAGCCCTCCATTTAGTGAATGAGAGAAAGAAATAGCCACTGGAGAGGCTATGGAAAAGATCAGTTAACTGCATATAATGATGACCTATTAGCTAAAAGATAAGAGAAATTTTAAGAGAGGTAGAGGAGGGTGAAAACATAAACATTACTAAATTTTAAGAAAATGAGTGACTATAGAAAATACCTTTAACGACAGTCAGTTTGACCACACAATAACTACATTTAATGGCATATAGAGACAACATTTCTATGGAAGAAACAGAGAAATTACAGTAGATAAAGGATTTCTTGGTTTTATCTACACGAGACACAATTAACAATTTAATGTATTCTTAAATATTTCTTGATTTTTCTTAATTCTTGTATTTTTGAGACCTACATTTCAGCTGAATTTACACATTATATGAATCCAAAAGCACAAACAAATAAAAAACACGAATTAGGTTAACATTCTTTTTTTTCCTACCTGATTTATTTATGTGTTTGTTTGTTTGTTTGTTTTTAATGGTGATATTGATTAATGAAATCCAATAAGTTTCATCTGTACCCTTTAACAGTAAGGTATATAAATATAAATATAAATATGAATCTACATATTTACACTGTGTGTTTATCTGCTATAGTTAGATTTCTTTCTGTCACCACATATATGACCCTATTTACTTCCAATACTTCCCTCCTCTCAACACTTCCTATGCTGTGGTAACCACAAGTTTATAGTCCATGTCCATGTGTCTCTGTTTGTTTGTACTGTTCTTTTATGCTTTTAGCTTTATAGCCCACATATATGATATCATGTGCTGCATGTCAATGGCCACCGGGGGGGGGGCGTGGGGGTGCACAGCCAGCTCCTGCTTGTTGGCCTGCCCAGGTTGAGGGCAGAATCCACAAGACAACTAGACCCTCCTGGTCCAATGGGAGGGAGCCCCGCATTGCCTTCCAGGCCCAGAAGGCCCAGTCAGCCTGTGGCCAAAGCCTGGTCCAGGGCCCCAATGGCTTAGGAGGGGGTCTGGCTGTGGCTCATCTCATGTGCTTTTCTAAAGAGTGTGTACAGAACCTTTTATTTGCTCAGAGGTGATCTTGAGCTTCATCCTCGCCTTTCTGTCATAATGCTTTGGTAAATTTTGGTGCTTGTGGAGACACAGTTGTCTGAGTTTCCCAGCACTTCTAGTAGCCAGCCTTGAAATTCGAGCATTCCTGATGTATCAGCTGTGGGCAGTAAGACTCTGTATCAGTCACCATCATTCAATCTATCTCCTAGGTCCCTTTTACCCTCATCCCTTTTCTAATCAAGTCCTTGACTAGTATTTGCCCTTGAATCACTTACGAGACTTTGCCTCGCAGAATCAGAGCATCCTGGGTTGTTTCTTATGAATTCAGGATTGTTTCAGGGAGGTATCAGAGAAAAGTTACAGAGAAAGAAAAATACCTTGACAGGGCAAATATATGCAACTGTTGGCAACTGCCTGGGTCATAGGAGCCATATTTTTACCCAACTCCCAGGAGACGGGTACCTCCCTATTACCCTTCGTCTGTGACGAGAATGTTCTTTCCTCCACAATGCTGCCTTTTTGGGTCAACTATTGAGAAATGGAACATCGAGTCAGCATCACAGCTTACTTTTAGTGTCTCCATTGTGGGCTACCCAATCCCAAAAATATGTGGCTGTAACACCTCTGGCCTTTGAGAAGCTGCCTTCTCACTAAGAGTTGAACCCACCCCTTTTGAGTTCATCTCTTTTTTCACAGGATTCACATGTTGCACATGCTCCAATGAAAAATGGTCATGTACCCAGTCTGCCAGTCATTTTCAACTTCCTCTCACCTTACACCAATGTCCTTAACTACTATCTCCGTGATTCAATAGAAAACCATCCCATCAAATCCACACAACAATCTAGTTTGACAACGATTCTGTTGTCACCAGAAAGCTCAACTCAGAGTTGGTACACCAAACCCAGCTGAGGTCTGTCATTTGTAGCATATAAAGCCTAGCCGAATTATGTGGCTTTGGAACTTCAGAAAAATGTCAGGTGGCTTGCTCTGCACCAGGTGCCTGGTGGGTGACTTTCATGCTAGCGCTGAACCTCTTTACAAGTGTCATTGTCCTCCCACCACCATGAGACTCAGTCAGTTGTCTGAGCCAAAGAATTTTATTTTGCTTATTTGCTCCTGTACATTGGGACTGAAACCAGAAAGTCCAATGTTTCTTTCAGTGACATCTTTTCCTTCACTTGGCAGGCTGTGGGTCCACTCAAAAGAGCCAGGTCACGGCATGTTAATGTGAGGTGTTCAGCCAGTGAGTGGCAGAGTTTGGAGCCCCAGGAAAACAGAGCACTGAAATTCCCAGGCCTGTTCAGTGACCACCCTTTTTTCAGACTAAGCACTAGTGGCTGCACTCACCACTTGGCTGAAGGAGTCAGTCTGTGGAATTTGGGCTGACAGATTGCAGTACAGATAGGGCTTGAGTGGAGAAAGGGTTCAAGGCAAAGCAGGTGAGGGTGGCCTCCTGATAGGCCAGCAGCTAATGGCTGGTCTTCTAGCAGGTTCCAGGCAGAAGTCCTGAACCTTGGCCCTCATGCGGTCTCCAGGATCCCTGGGACCAGTGGAGAGTGCACACAATGTTCCTCTGGTCTAGGCTGGCCTGAAGCTGGGGAAGAGGTGGTCCTACTCAGTATTGGGGTGGGGCACAGCCCCATGTGGTATTGTAGGAGTATCAGCTGTAGGCAGGAATACTGAGCACTCATATGAAGTTCAGGACACACAAACTGGCTATTGAATTCAGCCCTTTTCTCATAGCTCTATCACAGTGGTTATCACTGGCTTATTGGCTTTAATGTCAACAGGGATGAAGAAACCAATTCTCAGGGAAGGTTCACATCAAGAGCCACCTAGGTGCTCTCTTTTAAGCTGGAGGCCATGCCTGCAAAGGTTTCCATACTGGAGGCTCTGGGAGTGACTACACTGCCCCTTTCTGGACAATGAACTGCTGGCAAGACACCAGTGAAACGGAGGAGTAGCCGGTTGCTTGGGTTCCCCTCTCCTACCTGCCCTATCTGGTTCAAGAGTATTCATGCTTTCACTCTTCACCTCTGGGCCAACAAACAGGGGACCATAAGCCACTCTTTCAGCTGGGCACTTTCCTGTCTGAATGTTTTTCTTTCTCCCTGGCTCTGTCTTCACTGGGCTCTTCTGCAATCTCAAAGCAGCCAGGCCCAGGGCAGACAAAAGCCTTGAAGCCAGGCAGGGGCCAGTCAACTTCAATTGAGCGTCTCTGGGCCCCGGGTCTGGCTCAGGTGAGTTGCCAATTAACACTCTTAGGAGAAAGAATTAGCTCTCAATAAGTCACAGCTGTTGTGCATGTACTTGATGCTGGCCAGGCCATGGGGTCTCCCCTCCCCCAGCCTTTACTGTGTCTAGCCATCACTTTCAAGCCCTGTTCATTTTTCTAACTCCATCATTCCAATGGCCTTCTACTCTCAGCTTTCACCTTCATGCCCCATCCCATTCCAGCAAGCCATATCTCTTTTCCATTAGGTTTCTTTAACTCTCACAGGCAATTTGATATACCTGCACTCACACATTCTCCATTCTTCATTTCCTGGACAACCACACCTACATTCCTCACCCTATACAGTCTTGTTCTCCAGAGAAGGTTTGTGAAACCCAAGAAAGTGCCTAGTTTCTGGGGGCACTCCTGTCTTCAGGCTCACTGCTCAATCAGGAGGGGGCAGCCAGGGACTGAATTCTGGGGACCTGGAGTTTGGTGATGTCTCATTCAGCCTGGCTAGTGGCTCAGAAAGCAAGACCACACATCCTTACTGAAGCCGAGCTGCCAGGTATACTTCCTTTCATCTTTTAGCAAGTCATGTTAGAGAGCTGAGAAGAGTTTGGAAGGCCCAGGCCTTCAGCGCCCCTGAAGTAAAAAACTAGGTGTCCTCAAGTGCCTGGCTGGGATGCTGGCATGACTTTGGGTGTCTTTCTGTGTCTGGGTCAAACAGGAACAGCGAAGACTAATCTCATTGACCCTTTCTGCTTTGGAGTTTGTGGAGTAGTGCCACGTCCTGGAATATCATGGGAATAGATTTCATATAAGTGCCATGAGGCCGTGTTAAGTACCAGTCAGTGTGTTTGTGTTGTGTGTGTGTGTGTGTGTGTGTGTGTGTGTGAGAGAGAGAGAGAGAGAGAGAGAGAGAGAGAGAGAGAGAGAGAGAGAGAGATGCGGCTGTGTGGATATTCAGGCAGGTGGAAACCGGTAAAGGTCAGCATGTGTGTGCCTTTGTGAAAATTTCTTGGGACTCTGGGATTGTTTTCAGATGTTTAAGGATATGGGCTTTTGACGTCTTTACTAAAGTGTGAGTGCAAATCAGCATGTGAGCACAAAGCGTCCTTTGTATCAGTGTCCAAATGAATGTGGGAGTGTTTCATATATTTTTCCCCAGAGAGGCCTATAACAAGGCTGGACCTGGTGTGAAGGAAGGGTGTAAAAAGTGATGAGAATCCTCTCAGCCCTAATGTGAAGGTTTGCTGGGTGGAAGACAATAGCGGGACACCTTGCAGAGAACACATTAAGAGGTGTGTAACTATCAGATCATGATGTCATGGACATTAAACTGATATAAACTTGGATTCCACCCATGCCTACATCAAGGATCTAAATTTTAAAAAGTCCAAGAACTGATCAAAGAAATCTGCTCAAATGGACTGCTACCCACAGCACAGCCCAGGAACATTCCTTGGAGCTTCATGTACTTCATGCAAGCAGCCACTGAGGGCCACACAGCCTGCTCATGAGTGCTTGCCTTTCTAAGTTTAAGGGCAGAATCTACCTCAGAACTAGGTCTTCCTCTTGCCAGTGGGCAAGAGCCCAGCATGGCCTTTGTGGTTCAAGGAGACCTGTCCACCTGAGGCCAAAACTTGGCCAAGGACTCTGATGGCTGAGGAAGGGGACTGGCAGTGGCTTGTCTCACATGCTTTTCTCCATAGTAGCTTTCCTGTACTCCCTGGGGACTTCAGGCTTCACTGTAGCCTTTCTCTGTAACCTTTTGGTGAATTTCGGGTGTTTGTGGGGACACAGTTGTCTGAGATAAGCTGCCTTTCTAGTGGCCGGTCTTGAAATCTGAGCAGTTCCTATCAGTCATCTGTGCTCAGGAGGACTCTTTATCACCCATCACCATACAATTGATTTCCTGGGCCCCTTTCACCCTCACCCACTTTCATTTTCACCTCATACTTGACTAGTATTTGCCACTTATAAGGATTTGCCTCATAGAATCAGAGTATCCTGGATTGGTCCTTATGGATTTGGGATTGCTTCAGGGAAAAATCATAGCAGAGTTTTAGACAGGCAAAAACTCTGACAGAGCAAGAAAACCCAACTGTTGGCAACTTCCTGGGTCCTGTAAGCCATCATTTCACCAGAATTCTAGGAGACAGTGGCCTCCCCAGTATCCTTTGTCCTTGACGAGAAATTTCATTTTCCCCAAAACTTATTATTTTTTTGGTGAAATCTTGTGAAAAAATTATCGAGTCAGCATCACAGCTTTCTTTTCATTTCTCCATTCCTGGCAACCCGATCCATAAAGTATTATGCTCTAACACCTCTGGCCTTTGAGAGGTGGACTACTCAGAGAGTTGAAACCATCTGTTTTGAGTTCAATTCCTCTTCAAATCAGGGTATTCATGTGTTTGACATGTTCTCATGAAACAGTCATGTACCAGATCTGCCAGATATTTTCAACTTTTCACCTTACACCAACATCCTGTGCTGTTTTTGTGACTTCAGTCAAATCCACACAGTGATCCAATTTGTCCACAGTTCTGTGGTAAACAGCAAACCCGGGTGGGAACTGGCATCCCAAACCCTTCTGTGGTCTGTCATTTTGACCTAATGAAACCTAGCTGAAATGCATGGCTTCAGTATCTTAGGAAAATTTCAGGTGTGCTAACACATGGGCCAACACTCGTTTAGTACAATGTGTGCTCAACAACAGCTGCCAGGTTGTTGAACTTCACCCAGGCACTGACCCTCTTTACATGTTGTTGTATTCCTGCTGCCCTGAGGTTCTGGTCTGTTGTTGGAGCCTCTAAATTCTCTTTTGTTCATTTTGCTTCTGTACGTCTTGCCCTCTGTTCCAGGACCACATGGGAGTGACAGCAGAAAGGCCTTGTTACTGTCAGCAACATATTTTCCTTTCCTTGGTGGGCTGGGGAACTGTTCAAAAAAACGAGAATCAGAGCATGTTTATGTGAGGTGTTCAGTGGGAAGTAGCAGAGGCTTGCGTTCCAGGAAAATGCAACCCCGAAATCCCAGGGCTGTTCGGTAACCGCCCATCTTTTCATTAAGTTCTGCACAAGCTGCTAGGTCAAAGGAGTCAGCCTGTGGTATTTGGGCAAATGGATGATGCGGACACAACTTGAATGGAGAAAGAGTTCAATGCAAGGCAGGTGAGGCTAGTCTCCCAATAAGCTGGCTGCTAACTGCTAGCCCTCAGGCAAGTGGCGAGGCAGAAGGCCTAAGCCTTGGCTCTTATGCAGTCTCCAAGAACACTGGGGCCATTGAAGAGGGCTCACCCTGTACCTCTTATCTGCCTGTGGCTGAGACAGGGGAGGAAGTGGTGTGACTCAGTAGCATGGGGCCTCAACACAGTATGCTGTTCAGGACACACAAATGCAACCTTTGCTGATGAATGAAGCCCTCTGCTCATGGCTTCAATGCCAGCATGGATGAAGAAACCAAATATTAGAGAAGGACGAGGCCAAGAGTTGGCCAGCTATTCTCTTTCACCCTAGGGGCCAGGCCCAGTAATGTCCTGGCATAGGAGAGTTGGTAGTCAGTGCCCTGCCCTGACTCTTCAGTTCACCAATAGTCATGTTTTCACTCCAAGTCTCTGGCTTGACAAACAAGGAACTAGGAGACACTCTCTGAGTCCAGCATCTTTGCCTCTGGAGGTTTTTCTTGCTCTCTGGCCCTGTCTTTGCTTGACTCTTGTACAATGTCAAAACTACCAGGCCCAAGGCAGGTGAAAACCCAGAGGGGAGTTCTGGCCAGCCATGTGCCCTGTGATATCAATTCAGCATCTCTGGAACCTGCATTGACACAGGTGATTTACCAAATTACACTCCTTGGCGGGCGGGCTAGCTATCAATAATAAAAGCTGTTGCCTATGCAGTTAAATCTGGCCACATTGTGGACCCTGTCCTCCACCAGCTGTTTGCTGTGTCAAAATCCAAAATATATAAAGGACTCATGCAATGCAACAACAACAGCAGCACAATACAATTGAAAAAATTTATAAAAGATTTGCTTAGATACTTCTCCAAAGAGGAAATAGTGATGGCTAAGAGACATATGAAAAGATGCTCAGGGTCACTAATCATCAGAGAAATGCAAATTATAACCACAATGTGATATAACCTCACACTTGTCAGTAAGACTATGATTGATAAATCAAAGAACAAGTGTTGGCAAAGTTGCAGAGAAAATGAAACCTTCATACATAGCTGTTGTGATTAAAATTGTTATAGCCACTATAGTAAACTGACTGGAGGTTTCTCTAAAAATTAAAAATGGATATGTCTTTTGACCCAGCATTGGTACTTCTGGGTATTTATCCAAGAAAGGCAAAACAGTAATTTGGAAAGATCTATGCAACCTAATTAATATTCATGGTGCCACAATTCACAATAGCAAAGATATGGAGGCAAACTAAAAGCTCATCAAGAAATGATTAGATAAAGAATGATGGCTCATATATATGATGGAATATTACTCAGCCACTAAAGAAATGAACTCCTACCATTTGTAATGACATGGATGGATGTAGAGGTTATCATGCTGAATGAAATAAGTCAGAGAAAGATAAATATCACATGATTTCACTTTTATACAGAATCTAAGAAACCAAAAAAACAAACTAATCAAAAACTGACTTACAAATATAGAATACTTCTTGGTGACAAGCAGAGGGAATTGGAGGTTGGGGGGCTGCGAGAATGAGATAAAAGGTTAAAGAAGTAAAAATTAATTGATAGATGGTCACTGGGATGGGGAGCATGGTATATGGAATTTAGTTAGCATTAATATATTGGCCAGGTGGAAAAATAGAGGAGAGAAAAGAGCAATTAAGGAAATCGTTTCATGAACTATATAAAAAACCAATGCACTGTATTCTTAAAGATAATCAAAATAATAAAATAATAAAATAAAACCTTTTGTTGAGTGAATGATAGAGCAGATACGATAGGAAAAATCCAATTTACATAAAACAAAAAAAAGTAATTTTACTGACTTGTTGATTTTCTTTTAAAGAAGACTTCACGATTTTTTTTACCCACTTTTCAGATATGTTAATTCCTAAAAGATAGCATCATTTAATTTTATGGTTTGCTATGGCATAGTGCAATCAGGACGCAAAACCCTAATTTATCCTTTTTAAAAATATTCTTTTTAAAACTGTTCTTTGTATAAATTGATGCTGGTTCTGTCTGAAGGCTGTAACTTCTCTGAGCTGTACTGTTAGCATTTGTTAGCACACCTATATATGCAGAGATTATGTTTTTCTTAAATTTGGTACAGCTTTCTGAAAGGGAAATACCAAGCTATCAATAATTATTTACAAGGAAAATATGTACAAAATATTCAAAACAGAGTGTTAAGATGCCATTTATTTTAAACATATAAATATACCTCATAAAAACCAATCACTTAGAAACTTTGATATTAGAGAATTATGTCATTTAATTTATGCAAGTTGAAGTGTTTATACTGATTATTTCACAATAAGATAAGATTTTGGTAAAGAAATAGTATTTCAAAGATAGAATTTGCTTAGTCGTTATATAATGGTGATACTGTTCTCAAATTAATAGTCAGCTTTTAGAAATATTCCTTATTCTGCTATTAAAATAAGAGAAAAAATTAGTATTCTGTATTGATGTTAAATGTGAGTTCTAGAACATAAGTCCACTATTTGGTTTCAAAGAGCAATGAAAAATATCTGAGTGTACAATAGAATGGTGTTTTTAATAACATATGCACTGTGCATGCTGAATTAGAACATTTTGAGTCTGAGAGTACTGTGATCTTATAGGTAAAAAGAGAGAACTATTCCAATAAAAGAGCTAACAAGGACTTTGAACATTTATTTAGAGATTTCAAGGGAGCCAGGCACAGTACTCAGTGCTTCATATGCACTTTTTAATTTATATTCATAAGAAATTTGTTAGATAGTACTGTCATCAGTGGCAGACCTGATGCTGATAGAATTTAAGAAAATTGTCCAAGGTTATCCAACCAGTTGTGATTAAAAGAAAAATGTAAGTTTTCCTTCATTATTACAGACAAGAGGAAGATATAGTCTTAAATAGTAAAACTTTATTTTGATGGTCTTTATATTTTGTATTCATTAAACTTATTCTTCATTATTTTAGGATTTAGGATATTAATCATATTTGATTAAAGTTTAATTAATATTGCCTTAAATGAAAAGTTCCCTAGTACCCTTTAATAATTGACAGAAGCAGGAACTACCATTCATTTCCTGCCTACAGATATTCCTTTTTTATTGATTGAATGATTGATTGATTGTTCCTTTATCTCAGTCTCATCTCATAGTCTAATTTTAGTTCGAATCTTCTAAAATATTAAAGCTATAAAGAGCCTCTCCCACGAAAGTGGTTACCTCAGAATCAGATGGCCTTGACCTGCTCAGATGTTACTGACTCCTGCTGTGTGTTCTGAGCTGCCTGACAAGCTTTTTTTGTGTCTGAAAGGCACACTGTTCTTCTCTTGTGATGCCTGTTCTTTGCTGAGTGTCTAAGTCCTTCTTCTAAGATTTCAATCATGTCTCCTTCCACTTATAGTTCCTATCAGCTTAGATTCTCATGAGTGCTCTCTAGTATAAAACAGCAGAAAGGCCTCTGCCTGTACTCATGTGTCCTGCAAGACTCATCAATCTGTTTCTGATCTGTGAACATGATAACTCAATGTTCAGATCATAAACCTAATCTCCAGCTTACAATTCTGGATTCAGAAACCTAGAACCAGATTAGCCCATGTGCTTTTTCATTCTAACTTACATGCCCTCTGACAACCCCATCTTCCAGATCTAACCTATCACACTTGATTATTGTCATCTCTAAGTCACTGCTTCTGATAACATAGTGCTCCATGTTCCCAAATCACGCTTCCTTGCTAGAACTCATCACAAAACTATGTAGCATTGTTTCACCAAGCATTAAAAGCAGGTAATTTCTCAATATTAACTAAACAAAAAACTATCAAAACAATAAGAACTCCTCCATTTTGTCAAAATTATTTTATTATATGTTTGATGAAAAGTTTAAAATCACCAGAAAATGGAATAATTTTCCTTTTGTTTCTATAGATGTAGAGCTTTATAAACATTTTGAGAATTTTATTTTTCAAATTATATATCTGGAATTAACTAGCATCTAGATAAAAAAAAACAGACCATTATCAATCTCCCTTTCAAAATAACTATTCTGATTGATTTTTTTTCCTTTTTAGTACTTTATATCAATTGACTTAAGTATTTGGATTTTTTTCTGAATAAATTTGCTCACATTTTATTTCTAAGATCCATCCATATCATGACTTGTAGTCATATTCATTTTCATTGCTCCATAGAATCCCATTGCAAAATATATCATGGTTAATGAATCCTATGAACTGTTGATTGACATTTAGGTTTTTATCTTTTTAATATAACAAATAGTGTCTATGTCTACACTACAGAGTGGATGTTTTTATACATATCTTTTATCAGTACATGATTGCATTTTTGTTGGGTAAATACTTGGGAATAGAAATTCTGAGTAAGAGGATGTGGATATGTTCACACTTAACTAATGAAGTCAAACTGTTTGCCAAAATGTGTTACTAATATATATCTCTTGAGCAATATCTGAGTACTTCAGTTGTTTTGAATTTGGTTTTGTCTGCATTTTAATTGATTATTTTATGGTGATATTGGTTAACAAAATTCATTAAATTTTACTGTACACTTTAACAGTAATATTTAATGTGTGTGTGTGTGTGTGTGTGTATTTACACTGTGTGTTCACCTCCCATACTTAGATTTCCTTCTATCACCACATATTTAACCCTTTTACCCAGTCTACCTCTTTCCTTGATATTTGTGCCTACCCTCTGGAAACCATTAGTTTATTGTCCATGTCCATCATTCTCTGTCAGGTTCATTTGTTGCTTTTAGGTTTATATCACACAATAAATAACACTTTTTCTGTCTAGCTTATTTTCCTTAGCATTATTTTCTTGATCCATCCATGTTGTCACAAATGGCAGTATTTCATCTCTTCTTATGGCTGAATAATATTCCATTGTTTATATGTACCAAAGCTTTGGTATCCAATCATCTATTGTAGGACACTTTAGTTGCTTCCATGTCCTGAGTCTCTTTGACTAATAACTGCTATGAGAATCAGTGTGCAAGTATTTTTTCGGATATGAATTTTTAAGCCTTGGGGGTAAATAACCAGGAAAGGAATTGACGGATCATATGGTAGATCAATTTTAACCCTTCTGACGAACATGTGGTGGTTTCTTGTAGTTTATTTTACAATTACCTAGTAGTTAATAAACTAGAAGGCTTCTCTCTCTCTTTCTCTCTCTCATTTGTCAGGTTCTAATATATATATAAAAATTTTTTGCGAATTTTCATATCTTCCTCACTCTGTTCCTATTCCAACCTTATTCCTCTTTTTTGAGGGAGTGTTCCAATCTGTTTTTATTCACTCATCAATGTGTTAGAAATCTTTACACATCTGGAGATCTTTGATTTTAAGTTTTTAGCATATCTTGGGTTCTATTCACTTCAGGTGGTAATAGAGCATTTCAGATTACTATGAACTTCATTGACTTTGTCTTATTATATATTCCTTTTATATATCATAAACAGCCATTATCATCTATGAAAAAATCCTGGGAATAAATAAAATGAAGCAAATCCAAAAGACCTGTAAGTTTACAAAAACTAGCATAGTTACAACATCAAAGTTCAAGATATACTTAATCCTTTGAAATTTATTATTTCTATTTATTACAATGTATTTTGGTAAAGCAAGACATCTCTTGGCTTGTTTTTGAAAAAAAACAGCATGTAATGTCTCTCTGAAGTTTTCATATATACAGTGAAATATGAACTAACGAATGTGAATTCTATTCTTATTATATATATAATCTTGCTCCAGGATTACTGGTGTCATTAATGTAAATTAATTAGAACTTCTTGGGATTCTTCCATTCTTTGTGATACATTTGAAATTAATTTTATTTCATAATGCATTTAAACTAATCTAGCACTTTATTCTTATAGGTGATATAAATAGGAAGTTAAAAATAACAATATATTTAAAGAAGTATGAGTAAAAATATTTTAAAAGGCTAATTTAATCAGTTTTTTAGATTTGTGTTATGATGTCAGGTCAGTAGAACACAAAATTAACTGGAGGTTTAAAAAATTACAGAACATTTTTAGAAAAAAAAATATTTATTTGCCTGAAATATCTTTGAGATTGTCTTGCAATGTGGTCTGCAATTTCAAAAAAATTCTGAGATTTTTAAATTGATTGTCAATATTCCTGAGAGACTCTACCAGATGATGCTAAATAAAGTTCTGGAAACAATATAGGAAAGGGCACAAAAATATCACTGCTCTACAACATATAAGACCTGCTACACAAAATGCAAGCTTGACTCAAAAGATAATATTTCATATCACACACTGGATTGTTACACATTTAATCACCTGAAAGACATGCAGGAATTAAATAAATTTATAATTCTACTAGAGTGGGATCAGTCTTTGAAATATAGGCACTGCCGTGGAATTGAAGAGAGGAAAAATGATTTGGCCACTCATCAAATAAACTATTTTTTCTTATGTATTATGTCTGAGGGCTTAAAATGTGTAAAAAGTCCTCAAACTTTTTCCTTAAGGAAATTTTCCATTAGATGAGCCACTTTTCATCTTCTTTGAAGGGCCTGAAATTCCTCATTCTCTAAATACATATAAACTTGGGAAAAAATAGTTCCATTTTTATTGGAAGCAATCAAAATTAAGACAATCTTACTTAAATTATTTTCAAATTAACAAGTGTAAATTGAATTACTACTATATGAATGAAACGTTTTGATAAATCCCTTCTGTGATATGTGTAGAGGAGGGGAAGAGTAAAAAAAACAAAGCAAATATGCAAAATTATCTGAGCACTTAATTTGTGTCTACATAAATAGACTTGGGTTTGTCTACTCATAGTAAGAGTAATAAATCTAAATTTTGTACTTGTTCAGAACAATAAAGGAAAATATTGATCAGAAACTGGTGTTAATACCTCTCAGCTCTCAACTTAAACAGGGGAAATGTAGACTTAAAATGCTCAGACTCCTACAAAGTATTTAGTAGTCATCTGTTTGCAGATACCCCACAGAATTCCAAAAGAGATATGAATGAAGTATTTTGTAAAACTTCATAATATCTAAGAATATAAAAATAATTAAAGGGAAGGAAAGCAAAGACTACTATGGCAACCAGAGCAAAAGTTATCATGATACACATTTATTGCATTCAACTTGTAAAATTGCAAAGATGAAAGCAATATTTGACTCTGAGGCTCCAGCAGATCAAAAGAAAAACATTACTGGCTACAACATAGGCTATGACTATATAACAAAACATATCAGTTGTTAGGAAAAAACAATTTTTCTGACATTTGTTTTCACCAGTGGTGAAAAATTAAAGAAAAAAATTGTAATAGATGCACAACTTTCACAAACATATCATCAAATCTAAGCTCCTAATTTTGATAAGAAGGGACATTTCTAGAGAAATAATGGGTCATGTTACTCTTAATGTTCTAATCAGACCCAAGAAAGTAATTGAAAGTATATTTAACTTCTCTAAAATAAATAATTAATTCAAGTATTGCACAAAAATTCTGATTAAATAGTTTAAAAGACATGGCTATCTGTAAAAATAAATGAACATATAAAATTTTAAATGAATATAATGCCAGATGTTCAGGTTATGAGGTAAGATGGCACCTGCTTAGATGGAAATGTAAATTCTAGTAGAGAAAATTGGCACACAAATATATGACAATGGTATAACGTGGCTAAGTACCAAATCAGACACATGGTGGTTCGGTTGTAGGGTCATAGCCAAGAATGTAATGAACCCTCAGGCACCTATACATATTCTCTTTGTACAAGGTACAAACTATATGAGGTCAGATGACATGGCAATCATAAAGATAACCATGCTTAGTAAGATCACCTGAGATACTACTCTCTTGAAACAATGAGAAGTGTTTGTATAAAGTTGGATATCCCATAGTTGACAAAGGAGGATAAAAAATAATATTTTATGAGACTTTAATTCAAACTGGTACTGTTTATCTCTCCATTTGATAGAGCAACTAGTAAGGAAATTGTCACAAAATATTATACTAGCTTCAATTGACATAGAATACCAAATCTATGATACGTAAATGATGCTTTGGACTTCAAAATTAAGTAATCTAGACTATTTGAACTTTAAAATGTAGCTCTCAAATATAATAGCATTTTAGGGCACTTGGCATTTTTTCTCCATGCCATTATTTTCCTACAGTAATTAACATACAATCTATTAGAAATGGTTAAACATGTTTAAGGTCTCATAACTCTAAAGCAATATTTGCATAACAGAAGACAACTGTGGCCCAGAGTAATAAAATATAGCAGCCTAATAGAGAGTAGAGAGTAGATTTGGGCTGAATGTGAATGATTAGACTCCAAGCCCAGTGTTCTTCCATCTGGGAGGCATGAAGCTTAGTCTCTAGGCCAGGGTACATGGTGGTGAATCTTGGCCTCATCCTAGACTACTTGTACACTATAGGTAGGATATATGTATTTCTGAGACTCAGTTTTCTCATCTTGTAAATTGAGAATAATCATAGTAGCTATCTCATGGGATATTTGAAGGGAATAAATTAGTTAATTTCCTGAGAAGCATTTAGAGGACCTAGTATAGTGTTATTGGAGCTTACTATGAACCCCTCTAATTATGCCAAAGTGGCATATTGATTTTTGAATTAAATTTATGTAAAAAGGAGTCATTCCAAAGAAGACACTCTAATCCCTTATGTCCCTCTGAAAGCAGAAAACAACTATCCCATGTGAAAATACCTTCCCTGCTCCAGAAGGAAAGAGAAAAATCTTTAGCACCAGAGATAGAGAATATGGGGCTGAGAAGCTTGAATAAGCAAACCTTCTTATCTTTTTTTAAACTAATTTACTACCCCAAGCCCAAATTCAAATTATTCTGTACGAATTAGGCACAGAAACCCAAATGTCTTTATCCTGTCAAATCCTCCTCAATTTATTGTTTTGTCCTCTAAAATGTATAAAAGCCATCTACTTTGGTCATTTCTTTAGGTCTCATATGTATGAGACCTCCTTATTTACATACATAATCAAATTTGATTTTCTTCTGTTATTTTTTCATCAATTTAATTCTTAGAACAGCTAGGAGAACCTATAAGGGAAAAGAAAAAAATTCTACCTCCCTGATAGTGTAATCTTGAGGTAAGAGGTTGCTATCAGTATCACTTTTTACATGAGCCAGGCGTGTGTCTGGCCTAGGAAAAGGTGTTACACTGGGGAAACACATGTATGTGCTGCAATTATTTTCTTTCCATCTGTCTCACATCATCATCCTAGGGCTGGGGACTAGGAGCCCTCAGAAGCCCTAATCTCTGTTTAGAAGTAAATTGTATTGCTCTCTGCAATGTTACCCTTGCATATTTCTATGCTTTTGCCATTATGAAAATTTACATCCTCTTACAGTGCCTGTGGCTTTTTTTCTCTCACTAGCAGCATTCTCCTAAAACCTCTTGTCACCATTTCACACTTGTTAGGAAATGTAACATGTTTTAGAGAATTGTGAGTATCAAAAACTGTTCCTTTCTTAATGCTTTTTCAAAATATTTTCTTGTCCATAAATATAAATATATGTCTTCTTTGCTTACTCAAGAATGCAATATTCATTGTCC
Source organism: Macroglossus sobrinus (assembly GCA_004027375.1). NCBI lineage: Eukaryota > Metazoa > Chordata > Mammalia > Chiroptera > Pteropodidae > Macroglossus > Macroglossus sobrinus. Next base: position 235,416 of record PVKZ01000216.1, read on the forward strand.
TTTTGACATATGGGAGAAATTCAGCCAATATTTTAATTTAATTTTTATGACACAGAATTTTTTATGTCTGCATATTGTAGAAGGAGAAATTAATCCTTATCGCATTAATTTATGGAAAAATATCAGAGGTTTTTAAAAATAATCTTGATCATATTTTGCCTATCCTTATAGCTGCAGTAAATTAAGCTAATGGTTGCAGTTAAAATGACATGCAATAAACTGGACAAGTCAGTTAATAAACTGAAAGGTGTTTCTAATACCAGATCTGACTTGTTACCTTAATAGAGCAGGTTATAATTTACCTGCTTTATTAAGATGTCATAGGACATCTCAATTTTAATATCATTTCATTATCTTGATAATTATTTCCAAGGTTTTCATAGAAACTTAATGTGTTCTGTTATTTTCTGCCAACATTTGACTTCTGCTAAGGTTCCAATCCTTCCTTCCCATGAGAAGCAACTAATGGCATAGATATTATAAGTCCTTGAACTATGATAAATCTAACTTTGAATTCTGTCTTTGTTTGCTGAGTGACATTTGAAAAGTTACCCAACTTTACTATTCTTTGTTTTTCTATCAATACAATTAGGAATAACCGCAACTAACTTATAATTAGATACTTCCTTTTTTTGTTAGTTTGACTTTTTTCGCTTATCTATTTAAATAAATTCTATAGGCTAAAATAAGTAAAGATTTTTTACAATTTTCAAAAAGTAATAAAGGTAAATAAATAGCAACTATTGCTATTGATAAGGAATATATATTGATGAATATTTCTCAAAGACCCAAGAGGAACAAAAAAGCTAAAACTTAAAGGTTAAGCTAAATCTTCTTTATCTCACACAAAATATTATGAGTAATATGACTAAGATACATTACATTTTATTTTGTTTATATTGGCTAAACAGTTGCTTTCAAAATCTTCTTTCTACATGTGGATACTGTTTTGCTGAATAAATATATATATATATATATATATATATATATATATATATATATATATATATATCAAATATTTTCTTTTAGTTTCTTGCTTGTTCCTTAATCATTTATAATGTCTTTATCACAGTAGTCTATTATTCAGATGTAACCAAATCTATCAGTCATTTTTTGTTAGAATAGGAGACTTCAATAAGTGTTATTCACCTAGTGTCCTGCACCCAGAGAAGGGTAAATCAGAATCTTCTGACATATACTACTTTCAGGCTGAGAAGTTGATGTATGGCCCCACAGTGAGCATCACTGCCAAATTGTTGCAACTGATACTGGTATCATTGATGATGTGTTGGAGAATAAATGTTCAAAACCTCAGTTATAGAATCAAGAAATATAAATACAGTAATATAAATCTTTGCTTCTGAATGTCAATATGAGATTCACATTCAAACCAAATTAGAAAAAATAGATACTGCTGATGAATAACAGCTTGGAAAATAATCCTTACATGCTCTAACAATATTGATGATCTTCCTCCCCACCTTTGAAATTTTTCTCTGACTGTGCAAAAATATACATCACATAAAAGTTACCATTTTAACCATTTAAAGTATATAATTCAGTTCCATTAGGTGCATTCACCCTGTTCTGAACTGTCACCACCACTTATATCTAGTACTTTTTCATCCTCCCAAATTGAAACTCTGTGCCCATTAAACAATAACTCATCAATCCACTCTCCATAGCCCCTGGTAACCACCATTCCATTTTCTGTCTCTATGAATTGGTCTACTCTAGGAACCTCAAACCATATAGTATTTGTTTTGTGTCTGGCTGATTTCGCTTAATATATATACATATTTTTTTTAATGGAATAACAGTTCATTATATGTATATACCACATTTGTTCATCCATTTATCTGTTAATGAGTGTTTCCACACTTTAAGTTACTGTGAATAATAATGCCATGAATATTGACATGCAAATTCTTGTAAAAGTCCCTATTTTTAATTTTTTTGGATATATATTAAGAGCTATAATTTTAACTGATATTAATTTTTGTATTAGAGGCTGAAGAGGGAAGTTAATGCTTTACTGTTTTCTTCCTCTTCTAGCAATTAAAATGAATGATTTCTTGTGACCAATAAAAATCAATTTGGTGGTTTTATGATATCAGCCTTAACCCTTAGTAAATAGACAGGATATTCCCTAGTTAATTCTTTTGTCTATTGCCCTATTGACACCATTCAAGTTTTATGTTAACAGGACATGAACATTCATAATTTTGAGTCAGAAATTAAATTCCTACATGTTTGTATAAATAAAAGCCTTATTATTTCCTTTTGGGGTCTAGTTTATTAGAATGTTAATTTTGTTAATTGTGTAAAGGCAGAGGGACAGTCTGTTTGCTTTTTCTCTATATTTTTTGCACATACCGTATGAGACTATGAAACAGAAAACACAGGTGACTAATTCCTAACTCACAGAAATGTCAAGATAATATATGTGTTTTTTAACTTATTAAGTTTGTGTTAATATTTTGTTATGCTGCAATAGATAGCTAAAACACATGGCTTCAATAATAAAAGCATTGAATTGCTAACTTGTGACAGATCAAATGACATACAACTTAAGTTTGATACAAGATAACAGATTTAAGTTATATTCTGGAATAATTTTCATAAACTAAGTTTCTTTTTTGTAGAAATAGACTTTGCTTAAATTTTTTACTTATCTGTCTTGTTACAATGTGATAAAAGTGCTAAATTTTGTGCTTTCCATATTAGTTTCTTGATCCTTATAAAGTATAGAAATATAAAGTGTGTAGCTAATGAACTTTCAGCTATAACATAGAAAAATGCCATCTCTTATTTCAAATTTTAAAGGTAATATTTTCTTTGTATTTTTCTACAATCTGGATAGAAATGATTAATACCGGACAAATTAACTGGCCTAATTCATACCACTAAAAGCACTTCAAATACTACTTGTTAGTAAATGTTTAAACATTTACTTCTAGACAAATATCTCCTCATTAACCTTTCTTAATATTTCCAACACACTTTTTCCTACCAGAATCAAAATGTACCATAAAAATGCAATTTTCTCCAGGTAAGAATTAAACAAGCCTCTGTGATAATGAGCATTAGATTACAAAATTTTAATTTTGTTCTATTTGTTGCTAGGCAGGAACCATTTTATTTTGTTTTATGTCCCGGAAATTGCCTGTTTTATGATTAGGGCTAATAACATATTCTGTTAGGAGAAAAATATAATTTAAATACAAATGAAGCAAAAAAAAGTCAAGATCCATAAGATAAGATGGCAGAAATGATAGATAACAAAATTGAACAGAATGAACTGAACATCAGTTCATAGGGAAAATGGTGCGAGTAAACAATTAGACACTGCATGTTCTTTTTAATAAGGGTAACTATTCAATAATGCATGCTCAGCGAGATCTTAAAGTTGAAAGTAAGTTGAAAATTTTATGTGAATTTTATAACTTTTTACATTTGGCAAGGAATGGAAGTTTTCTTTTTAAAGCATCATCTGACTTGGTTTGATCTATGGGCTTGATCTATAAGCTGACTGACAGTTTATAACACTTAGAGTAAACTATCTGAAAGGTATTTCCCAGTTCTACCATTATGAGTTTGATATAATCTGATTTACAATACCATTTTCTCTTTTCTTTCTGTTGAGTACAATCCAAATCTATTGGTTAGTTTCAGAAGCCTAGAATTACAGCCCAATAAATAATTTCTCAAAAGCCTTAAAAACATATCTTTTTCTTGTTGTTAATTCATACATTTGTAATTCATCATTTGATTATAAACAATGAATCATTAACCATCTTCCAATTAACTTTTTAAGAGCTGTTTTAAAGCAAGTGGCTGCTGAGTCTCTGAAATTCAAGAATTCATTTTTTTAAGCTACATTTACTGCTGATAGAATTGAGAACAAACTTTAAGAATAGAAGCAGGAATTGAAACTCTACAGCTGTAGTGATAAAGCATAAAATTCAAGAGATCAGCTGGATTCCCACTGTCCAGAAAAGGACTGCTAAGATCATGCTTGAGGAAATGGTTATACCTTTAACAAATATGGACCTAGAACATTAAAGAGACAGATGACTTTATATTTTAAAAATGTCCTCCAGAAAGTTCTTCACCAGAAGCTTTTTCACAAAGCTTATCTAAGTTGGATTTCATGCCCATGTTTCTGACATGTTTCTGATGGCAGCACTAGCTCTTATTTTTTTCTCCAAAGGCAACACTAAGGGCATTATTAGCCATTTTGAACAAATCCTGCAAATTTTGACTAAAATTTATTATTTTCTAAATCAATACTTAGAGACTAGATAATAATTCAGTTAAAACCTTCAGTTTTAATAGATATCAAATTTAAATGTTATTACTTCATTATCTCACTGTTCACACTGTTCTTTTCACCCCTAAATGTCACATGTAAAACAGCTGAATATTTTTGAGAATTAATAAATTTTGTTTTTTAGAGTAGTGTTAGGTTTCAAGAAAAATTGAGCACAGTATGCAGTTCCAGGTGTATCACCCACCTCCAGTTTCCTCTATTATTCATGTCCTGAAATAATATGGTCCATTCAGTATAATCAATGAACCAATATTGATACATTATTAACTAAAGTCTATATTTTACATGAGGCTTCTTTCTTTGTGTTGTAAATGCTACTGAATTTACACTCATGTATAATGTCATATTTTCACCAATCTGTATCATATAAGGAGAGCAGTTTTGGCGACCAAATAAAATCTCATGTTGATCAATTCTTCATTCCCATCCCCTGAATCCATCACTCTAATTGTTTTCCTGTCTGTATACTTTTGCCTTTTCTAGAATGTAAGTCGTTTAAATCATGTAGTAAGTAGGTAGTCATTTTGGACTGGCTTCCTTTCTTAACAATATATACTTTAGCTTCCCAATACCATTTGTGGCTTGATAAATTACTACTGGCTTCCTTTCTTACAAATATATTCTTTAGCTTCCCAATACCATTTGTGGCTTGATATTTTTATTGCTGAATCATAAAACTTTCTAAGTATTTACCATAAATAGCTGCATTTTTAAAAAGAAAATTGATCAAAATGACTCCAAATTTCTTGTATAGAAGTAAATCTTTGCATGTAAAGTACAACCCATTAACTGCTACAAAATTTATAAGTAAAATTCTACCATATAATGTTATCATAGATGTATAAACTAATTCAGAGATATCTATTTAACATTTCAATTGATTATTATTATTTGAAAATATATACTACAATAAATCTCTCTCAATTAAATTCTTTTCAACATCTTTGTCTTCTGAATAATGGCTGTACTAAAATAACAGAATTTGTAATTTTCAAATGTTAGACCCAGAATTGACATTTTACATATAGATAACACAATTATTCTATGATTTAAAATCTACTTTATTGATAGGTTCATTAAATAATAATAAAAGTTATGTGTCACATAATTATTTTATATTCCATGTGGTTTAATATATAAAGGTGGTTGTAAATAGATGCTCTTAAGCTACACTGGGATTTGATCAAGCTCTATTACTTTCCTTCTACTGAGAGAAAAATCTAATTTAGTTTTACATGCTAGCATTCAATATATTTGCATATCAGTACTAATTAAGAAATAGTTTCTTTACCTACTACAAGGTAATTTAATGAAAATAGAAAAAAATATACCAACTAGAAATTCTATTATTTGTAAACTTGGAGTAATTTCATAAGGTTGATTTAATTTTATATATTTCACTGAGAAAAACTGTTTTGAATTCACATATCAGAAAAGAGATTATGACTCTCCCAGAATTTTTAAGATGGATTGTAGATAAGAAAATTAAGAAAGGATCAAATGCTTAGGCACTGCTTTTTACATCCTTCCAAACTTTCCTTACTGTTAAAGTTTTGCTTCTATTAAGAACCATGTAGTTTCCTCATCTAGAGGACAGGGAAATGGAAGCCCTGGAGATATGCACAATTCCTCAAGTTCAGAAAACTACATCTGTAATTAAGGATGTGTATGTGTTTGTTTGTTTCATTCATTGTTCTGAATAGAGTTTATCTGTGTGCTCTTAGTCATTGGCTCTCAAACTTTAAAAGCATAAGAATTAGCTGAAGAACTTATTAAAATTTTCAGATTTTTTGGATCATACTTAAAAATTCTGATTTTGTGGATTCATGGGGCCAAATCTAGGAATAACAGTTTTTCAATAGTTAAAAAAGCAAAGTTTTCTATCTCCAAAGCAAGATTTTAGAAGTGACCAAAAAACACAGAAAAGCTTATCTTCAGGTAATATCACCTCTCACATTGGACAATAAATCTAAATTAAAATAGAAAACAATCTTAACAAACAGTGATGTGCTCTGCATGTAGGTATTTTATATTATAGTAATAATTTAAAGATAGCTTTTTACTTATTCTTTAAAAGCAAGACCAATAGTTCTTCCTGAAATATTGTACTTACTCATTAAATATTTCTAAGTTCAAACTTCTGCAGTTTGTATAAGAATGATGGCAATGTTCCTTAGTGTATAGGGTATCTTAAATCTCTTGAATAATGAGATGTTAACTAGAACTACTCTTCTGCCATTTGCTTGGCCCTTGCTATAACATTGTTTTCATTTTTCTTTATCTGTAAACATGAATTTCTGGATTATTATTATTATTTTTCTGTGTTTGCATATCAGTAGGTGGAGTGTTATTCCTTTATAGTTTTTTATATAATTAATTCTATTTTTATTCTTCAACAGAAAATGATTCAAAAAACATTTTTTTAAATATAAATTGTACAAATATTTTGCTTTTTCATTTGTTACAAGACCATATCACATTAATAAGCAAAGGGTAAATTTTTTTCTTTAATAGGGAACTGATAAGATTACTTTCTTCACTCAGGGGATTTAAATTTTTTTTCAATATTAAGATACTTTATGTATAGTATTCTTATTTTGGAATTAATGTGCTAAGTTTGAATAATGTTAGAAATTGAAAATGACACAATATTTTTTTCTAAACATTAGCAAAATACCAACTTTTGCAAGAGGTTAATAAAAATATATTCAGTACATTTGCCTCTTTTCTATATATAGAAATAATAATTTTGTTTCTTTTTTTTTAGAAAATGCATTTTAAAATATATGAATCCTCCAGAATGAACATAAGTGTGGCATTGAACTATGCAAATAGTTTAATGATCAATGTAGATACATTTCCATTTTAAATAAATACTAAACATATGTCTGTATTGCTAGCACATTTGTTTGGAGAAGTTGTAAACGACTGCTTTTAATAAAATTTTTGGTAAACTGTGTGAGATACTGCATTTCCCATTTAAAATCAATATTCACATTTAGACTCTATTATTTATTTCAGAGGTACTGACCTTTCCATGATATTCACCTCTACAACAGATGGCAAGTGTATCTCAGTATGTATGAGTCTTAGTCCTTTATTGTGAGATGGAAGGCTCACTAAACCTGCCAACTCAACCTGCAAGAGTTCTTTTATTCTAAAGTAATATTTATTTTTGAATTATTATTAGAATTTTGATATTTCTGTGTGGATTAAACAAAAGATATACAAAATGTATTTTCTAATTATGACAGTACAACTAATTTTCAATTATCTAAATGTGTAATTTACTGGAAACTCCACATCAGATATGATCATATGGTAGCAAAGAGATTGTGACTCACAGACCTCCAACTATAGGAAGCACATTGACTAAGGTCCCTGTTGCTGTTCTCGGGAGTCTATTGTTGAGTTTATGTGAAGCTCGTGCTTCTAAAGGTTACAGATAACAAATGAGAAATGCAAAGATACGAAGGGAGGTCCCTTCCTGAGAGACATATGAGTTATCTGTCATTTCACTATGAATTGAGGAATCTCTGACCATCATGCAGAAGCTCACTTAAATGACAGAGTAGTCACTGAAAAGACAGAGCAAGCTAGGATTGTACTTGCCCTCTTTTTTATTTGGGGTCAGAAGGCATGTGCTTTGAAGGGTGACCCTGCTTCCTAATCATTTCACTCACACAGGAATATCACTTAACAAAATATATGCTAGTTAAATCTCATGTTGATGTCTAATTTTTAGATCATAGACTAGCACTACTAATACAGGACATTAGGAGATTAAAGTTAAAAAGTAGTATTAGTATGTTGAAATACATAAATTAAATTCAATGTATTTATGATCATTTAGAAAAAGGGTTCTGGAGGAAATAAAGATGAAGACATTGAAAATATATTAATATAGAATGCTAATATATATTGATATAGGTATTACTATACATGGATATATAATAATGATAAATTCAATAGATTTAATACCTATTAATTTAAGTGGAGACAAAAGTTAATAAAAAAAATCTCAAGGGTTTAGTATACCATTATTTAAATATGATTACAATGTAAAAAAGTGACATATGTTATAGAATATTTTAAACTAGTATGAAATACTCCAGTTAATATTTCTGTCAGGTCAGCAGCTACATGATTGCTAGCACTCTTTTCTTCCACATCAGTGGCAGACAACACAAGGTATACAAAGTTGTCTTTCCCATCTAGTGCAGTCCTTGTCAAGATACCTTCTAACAATACAAAGGAAAGTATTATTTGTCACATCTGTCTAAAGAGTTTAGCTCAATTTTAGTAGAAGGATAGTAGAATATGCTACCCTAAATTACCAAAATAGAAATTTAGGTCATGCCACCCCCAAAATATGCCACTTTGGTATATTGATTACTTTGAACAGTAGGCAACTTAAAAACAGCAAATTCATGGAGAGGTTTTCTCTGAACTCCCCTTATCTACCTAAAGACAGATCCCCACAAAGGAACACAATTGTCATAGATCTTCTTTCCCTAGGATCTTCATCAACTAGAAAGATTGACTAGAAGGGAATACAATACCCAGACAAATTTGGTCACAAACTATCAGATCTTCCATATACTCTTCTAAGAACCCATTTGTTTATCAAAGGACCATTTACTCATCTAAGAGGCTTATACAGCCCCCTTCCCTTTCTCTATTAAGATAATATTTAATCATGAATTCTAAAGCCACCTATTTGAGTTGCTCATTTTTCCTGGGTATCTAGCTCCCTTGTATACATAAAAAATACATGCTAATAAATTTGTATTTGTTTTTCTCTTGTTAATCTGTTTTTTGATTACAGAATCTCAGCAAAGAACTTGGAAGTATCCAGGGACAATGATTTTTCCTCCCCTACACAGTCATACTACTTAAAAGAGGGATCAAATGCTAAAATTGATGAAGACTCATAGGACAGTGCATAGAAAACAATGTAAGAGAATAAATATAGTCATAATAACGTCAGCATGTGAACTGACTTTTCAACTTTCACAGTTATTTAAACATGAAGGGGTGAATTCCTTCCTACTGTAAGTTTTTTACAATAGACAGGTTGACATTGAGGTAAGAATATTAGAAAAATCAAATTTTAAATTATTATGCTGACTAAAATACCTCTATGGTATATTTCATCCTTTATATGATATGACTCTAAGAAGATAATTATGATGAGTAAGATCACACTCTTTTCCTCTACTTTCTGTAAAAATTAAACTGAGGAAAATGGTTTAAATTAAGATATGAGATTGAATATAGATATAGAGAAACTTATTAATTGCAGGAATGGTAAAAAATTGAAATTAATTATTATTTATGAGGGAAGGAGCTAATACTTGATATCAATTTGTTGAAAAAGATATCAAAGTTGAAAAAGATATCAAATCATCTGGAGATGATTTTGAAAATAAAGAGTTGTTTCAATAAAAAAAGGTAAAGAAAATGCCATTAACCATTAATTCCTTAAGAAATTTGTTTTAAAAAAAAGGATGTGAGAAAAAAATTATTAGGGCATGCAAAGTTGAAGGCACAGAAATTACCAATATTTTTTTCTCAAAAAGGAAAACTGAAAGAACCAAATACAACAATAATGATGCATTAAAATATTTGTTTCAATTTTGGAATTGTGTGCTGTGAATATGTTTCTTAATAATGTGAATGTCATTTGCAGTTCTATAAGATATGAATTAATTATATAATTAATAATATAAATAAATACAGTCTGAAGAGTTATATTTTTTCATATGTTTGAAGAGAAACTCAGTGCATCCTTGAAAATGTAGATGTACATTTAATGACAGATAAAGCAAATAATGTCTCGATCCTCCATTTAACCTATTTAAATGACTCAAGTAAAGACTGGTTAGAAGAGATCATGAAGTAACAACATGAGTCTGTTTCAACTATAACAACTGCCACAGAGACCAAAGAGAATCAAGTGCATATTATCTTAAGAATTACTGTATATCTGGCCATTATAAAAGTAAACATCTATCTGTATGGGACACATTATGAGATTTCTCCTACCCTGAAAAATTACTTGAAGCCAGGCCATCAGGAAGCATGTTTAGTTCACAGGATTTGAGAAAAGACAAAAATCAAACTTTCTAGAGTCTATAAAATAACCCTATATTATAAATTATAAACAGGAAAAAAATGACATAAATTTCTGTTCTAATCTTGACAAGTAAATTAGTTCACTTAAAGTTTAGGGTGGTCTTTGTAAAATCTTTGACTAAATTTACCAACTTAATTCTTTATTTATTGTTCAAAGAACAATTAGTAGAAAGAACGTTTTTAAATATGGAAATAGAGAAATTATAATTAAGTATGCAAAATGAAGTTATGGTTTTCTGTTGTATTGCTATTTTGCTTTGGTATGCCAACCTACTAATTATCTCTCACCAAAAGTTAGCTGGTAGCTCAATAGGTTTTTCTTCTTTAGTTATCATTAAAGTATTTACTATGATGTTATTATAATTTTGGAAAATATAATAATGGGTCTGTTGCTCTTTTCCAGCAACCACACATCAGTAGTTCAATGCTTAAATGTTTTTAAAAAGAACAATGGATTTTTTTTATCTGTCCAGATAGGACAGGTACATTGGAAAATGTTTTGCCAAATGGTAAATGGCACCTCTCATAACTCCCATTTATACTCTGCCATGCTTTATTTTTCACTTCTAATTTTTCTTTCATTTTTTTGATAAAGATGATTTGACTTCTCTGAAAAATAGAGACAGCTATTAATTGTATTCAAATAGCCAAACTGTAGTTTGAAGTCCAGAAAGTTTGGAATACATGATATCAAGATGTGATAAGAAAAAATAATTTGAATGATTTAAAACATCCAAAAATGTTTATCTGATATTGTTTTAAAGTCAAAGGAAAAAAAGTATTAATTCTCTTATTATTTTAAGAAGAATGTATTTTATTTCCCTAATATACATTTTTAAATGTTTCTGTACCAATAGTTCATGTACCCAACAATATATATTGTTAATAGAAACCAACTTATTTTAGAATATCTACAGCAATCAAAATCTATAATGTATCTCAAATTACATATTTAATGTACTATAAAGTTACTGAAGCCATTTATTTCAGCTAAGTTTTATTTGGTCAAAATGACCTACCACTGCAGGGTTTGGAGTGCCAAAACCCAGCCAGGATTGCTGCTTACTACAGAACTGTGGACAAATTGAACTTGACGGGATGGTTTTCAGGTGAGTCACAGAGATGGTACCACAGGACATTGGTATAAGGTGAGAAGAAATTAAAAATAACTGGCAGATCTGGTACATCACTGCTTTTTTGAGAACATGTCAAACATATGTGAATCTCCTGATTTGAAGAGAAATTGAACTCAAAACAGAGGGATTCAACTCTCTGTGAGTATGCCACTTCTCAAAGGCCAGAGGTGTTAGAGCATAATACTTTATGGATCAGGTAGATAGGAATGGAGATATAAAAAGAAAGATATGATGCTAACTCAATACTTCTTTTCACAAAATTTTACACACAAAAAATAAAGTTTTGTGGAAAAATGAACGTTCTCATCAAGGACAAAGGGTACTCAGGAGGCCACTGTCTCCTAAAGTCTAGTGAAATGATGGTTCACAGGACCCAGGCAGTTGCCAACAGTTGGGTTTTCCTGCCCTGTCAGGTGTTTGCTTCTATCTAAAACTCTGCTATGATTCCCTCCTAAGGCAATTCCAAATCCATAAGGAACAATCCATGATGCTCTGACTCTGTGAGGCAAACCCTTATAAATTGTTCAAGGGCAGATGCTAGTGAAGTATGAAGTGAGAAATGAAAGTGGGTGAGGGTGAAAGGGGCTCAGGGAATCGACGGTATGGTGATGGGTGAGAAAAGGTCCCCCTGAGCACAGCTGACTGTTAGAAACTGCTCGAATTTCAAGGCAGGCCACTAGAAAGGAAGCTTATCTCTGATAACCATGTTCCCACAAAACCTGAAATTCACCAAAATGTTCAGGAAAAGGCTAAGGTGAAGTCCGAAGTTTCCTCAGAGGAAAGGAAAGCTTCTGTAATTATTATGTAGAAAAGCACGTGAGATAAGCCTCTCCTCAGCCATCGGGGCCCTTGGCCAAGCTTTGGCCTCAGGTCATCGGGACCTCCATAAGCCACAAAGGCCATGCTAGGATCTTTCCCATTGGCAAGAGGAGGCCCTAGCTCTGAGGTGGACTCTGCCTTTAACTTGGGAAGGCAAGCAGCACATAAAGTTCCCACCGAATGTCCTTGGGCTGTGGTGTAGGCAGAAGTCCACTTGGGCAGAATTCTTTGATTCATTTCTTCAATATTTTGAAATTTAGATCCTTGATGTAAATGTGGACGAAATCCAAATTTATATTTGTTTCATGTCCATGATGTCATGATCTGATAGTTATACACCTACTAATGTGTCCTCCGCAAACTATCAAGTTATTGTCTGCCACCCAGCAAACTCTCAGAATAGGCTTAAGATGAAACCCCTCACTATTTACACCCTTCCTTCAGACTAGACCCAGCCAAATGATTACAAGTCACTGTGGTAATAAAAAAAATATGTGAAACACTCACACACACCTGAACACTGATACATGCAAAGGAAGATTTATGCTCATGTGCTGATTTGCACTCACATGTTAGCAAAGACACAAAATAGCCATATCATTAAACACCTGAAAACATACTTAGACACCCAAGAACTTTCACCCAGGCATACACATGCTGACATTCACATATTTATTCCTTCCTGGATATTCATACGGCCACCATCTCTCTCTCACACACACACGTACAAACTCACTCACACTCACACACACACAAACACACAGACTGGTAGATAACACAGCCCACATGGCGCTTATTTAAACTCAATTCCCCTGGCATTCCAAGACGTGGCACAGCTACACAACTCCCACAGCGGGAAGGGCACTGAGGTTGGCCTGGCAGTGCCTGTTTGTCCCAGAAACAGAAAGACATCCAAAGACACACCAGCATACCAGCCTGGCCCTTGAGGATACTAGTTTTTCACATTAGGGCTGCTGTAGTCCTGGGCCTTCTGTACTCTCCTCAGCACTCCGGCATGACTTGTTAAAGGAAGAAAGAGAGTGTGCCTGTCAGCACGGCTGGGGTAACAATGTGTGGTCTTGCCCTTTAAACCACTAGTCAGACTGAATGAGACATCCCCAAACTCCATATCTCTAGAATCCTGTGTCGGGCTGCCCTACCCTGCCAGGGCTGTAGGCCTGAGACAGGCCTGCACTTGGGTGCTTTCTTGAGTCCCACCGCTCTTTTGTTAGGGGGCAAGAGTGTCCAGCGTGAGAATGGGGGATAGGGAAATCCAGTTGGGGTGTGCTGTGAAACAGATGGCATGCTGAATGTAGATGTGGTTTTCGGGGGCATGATGATGGGAGAATGGGTGAGCAGGAATGTCAAATTACCCATGAGAGTAAAGAAAACTGAAGGAAAAGGGACATGGCCTGCTGGAATAGTCCCATGGTTTGGAACAGGATGAGGCATGAAGGTGGTAGTGAGATAAAATGCCAAGAAAATGAGGGAGTCGGGGAAAAGAACAGGGCTTGAGGGTAACGGCTAGAAATAGCAAAAGCCTGGGGGAGAGCAGAGCCCAAAGCCTGAGCGGCATCAACCACATGCACAACAGGTGTGATTTATTGAGAGCTAACCTCCCTCCTAGAAGCATTAATTGAGCAACTCACCTGAGCCACTCCAGGGGACCAGAGTGGCTAAATTGATAACAATTGACCCCTACCCTACCACAGCTGCTCTCTGAGCTATCACCTACCCCTGAGCCTGACCACTTCAAGACTGCAGAAGACCAAGCGAAGACAAGGCCAGAGAGAAAGAAATATCTCTAGAGGAGAAGGTGCTCAGCTGAAAGAGTGGCTCCTGGTCCCCTGTATGTCAGCCTAGAGACTTGGAGTGAAAGCATGAATATCATTGAAATGGACAGTCAGGAAAAGGAGGAAACGGGAACCCAAATGGATGGCTATCCCGCAGTTACCCCAATGTCTTGCCAGGAACTGATTGTCCAGGAAGGGACAGAACAGTGACTCCCAGGCCATCCACTTCTGGAACCGTTGCAGGCCTGGGCCCCAGCATGAAAATGAGCACCCATGCAGCTCGTGCCTGGGCCTTTTATGAAAATTGGTTTCTTCATTCCTGTTGGCATTGAAGGCATTAAAGCCATTGATAACTGCCGTGGCAAAGCCATGAGCAGAGGCTGAATTTAATACCCAAGGTTGCATTTGTGTGTCCTGAACTTCATATTAGTGTTCAATATTCCTTCCTACAGCAGAGACTGCAACAATTCTACACAATGATGTGGTCACACACTACTGAGCCATAGTACCTCTTCCCTAGCCTCTGCCCAGGCCAGATTAGAGGATCAGTATGTGCATTCTACACTAGCCCCAGAGATCCTGGAGAATGCATGAGAGCCAAGGCTCAGGAGTTCTGCCTGGTCTTCTGCCAGATTCCCAACCTTTAGCAGCAAGCCTACCGGAAAGCCACCCTCACCTGCCTTGCATCGAACTGTTTCTCCACTCAAGCTTTGTCCTCAGATGGATAAGCCTCCTTGAACCACAAAGGCCCTGCTGGGCTCTCGTCCACTGGCAAGAGAAAGACCTAGTTCTGGGGTGTATTCTGCCCTTAACCTTGGGAAGGCAAGCACTCATGGGCAGGCGGTACATCCCCCAGTGGCCACATGCAAGCAGCACATGAAGTTCCCACCCAATGTTCCTAGGCTGTGCTATGGGCAGCAGTCCATTTGGGCAGATTTCTTTGATTCAGTTCTTGGACTTTTTGAAATTTAGATCCTTGATGTAAGCATGGATGGAATCCAAATTTATATTGGTTTCACATCCACGACGTCATGATCTGATAGTTACACATCTCCTCCTAATGTGTTCTCTGCAAAATGTCCAGCTATTGTCTGCCACCCAGCAAACACTTACATTAGGGCTGAGAGGATTCCCCTAACTTTTTACACACTTCCTTCAAACCAGGCCCAGTCCAGTGTTTAGAAGCTTATCTAGACAAAAATATATGAAACATTCCTTGTTCATTTGGACACTGATACACACAAAGGACGCTTTATGCTCACATGCTGATTTGCACTCACACTTTAGGAAGGACACCAAATGCCTACATCAGTAGACATCTGAAAACAAACCCAGAATCCCAAGAACTTTTCACAAAGCCACATAACATGGTGACATTCACGTACTTCCACCCATTAAATATCTACATGGCCACATGTCTCTCACACATACATACACACAAACCCACAGACTGATATCAAACACAGCCAGCATGGTGCTTATTTGAACTCTATTCCCCTTATATTATGGGATGTGGCACAGCTCTACAAACACCAAAGCAGAAATGGCCACTGAGAATGGCCTTGGCTGTTCCTTTTTGACCCAGACACAGAAAGACACCCAAAGTCACATGAGGATCCCAGCCAGGCCCTTAAGGGCATCTAGTTTTTTATATCAGGAATGTTGCAGTCCTAGACCTTCTGAACTCTCCTCAGCTTTGGGGCATGACTTGCTAAAAGATGTAAGGGAGTGTGCCTGGTGGCACAGCTGGGGCAAGAACATGTGGTCTTGCTTTCTGAGCAACTAGCTAAGCTGAATGACACATCACCATACTCCATGTCCCCAGAATCCAGTCCCTGGCTGCTCTACCTGGAGTGAGCAGTGAGCCTAAGGCAGGACTGCTCCCAGAAGCTGGGCACTTTCTTGGGTTCCACAAGCCTTCTGGATGGGGGATAAGTCTGTTTAGGGTAAGGATAGGGGATGAAGAAAACCGCCTAGAAGTGGGCTGTGAAACAAGTGAGGTGAGGAACGTAGGCATGGTTGTCCGGGGAATGAAGAAAGGAGAATGTGTGAGCACAATGTGTCAATTGCCTGCGAGAGTTAAAGAATCCTAAAGAAAAAGAGACATGGCCTACTAGAAAATTTTCATAAGTTGGAATTGGATGGAGCGTGAAGGTGAAAGCTGAAAGTAGAAGTCCAATGGAATGAGGGCATCAGGGAAAAGAACAGGGTTTGAGGGTAATGGCTAGACACAGCATAAGCCTGGGGGAGGGTAGAGCCCAGGGCGGCATCAACCACATATGCAACAGCTGTGATTGATTGAGAGCTAATCCTCTCTCCTAGGAGCATTAATTAGGCAACTCACGTGAGCCAGTCTGGGGCCCAGAGAGGCTCAGCTGAGGTCTACTGGGCCCTGCCTGTCCACAGCTCCCCTCTGGGCTTTTGCCTGTCCTGGGCCTGGCCGTTTCGAGACTGCAAAAGAGCTGAGTGAAGACAGGGCCAGGAAGAAAGAGAAACTGCCATACAGGAAGGTGCCAGCTGAAAGGGTGGCTCCTAGTCTCCTACTTGTCAGCCCAGATACTTGGAGTGAAAGCATAAATGTAATTGAACCAGACAGTCCAGGCAGGGAGGGAATGGAAACCCAAGTGTCTGGCTGCTCTGCCGTTAGCCTGGTAACTTGCCAGGAGCTGATTGTCCAGGAAGAGGCAGGGCAGTGACTCCCAGAGCTTCTAGGGCTGGGAACTTTGCACGCTTGGCCCCCAGCATGAAAGAGCACATCGGGAAGCTTTTGTTCTGGGCCTTCCCTGAGAATTGGGTTTCTTCATCCCTGCTTGCATTGCAGGCTACATAAGCCAGTGATAAGTGCCATGATGGAGCCATGAGAAGAGGGCTGAATTCAATAGCCAAGGTAGACTTTGTGTGTCCTGAACTTCATATGAGTTCTCTGTATTCCCGCCTACAGCTGACGCTCCATCAATACCACATGGTGCTGTGGCATCTCACTCCTGAGTCACATCACCTTTTCCTCAGCCTTAGCCGAGGCCAGACCAGAGGAACAGGGTGTGCACTCTCCACTGGTCGCAGGGTTCCTCATGACTTCTGCCTGGTCTCCTGCCAGAGGCCCAGCCTATTGGGAGGCCACCCTCACCTGCCTTGCATTGACCTCTTTCTCCACAGTAGCCAAGTCTGCATCTGCAATCTGCTGTCCTAAATGCCACAGGCGGAATCTTTCAGCCAGGTGGTTTGTGCAGCCACCAGTACTTAGTCCAAAAATGGGTATTTGCCAAACATCCCTGGGAATTTCAGTGCTGTGTTTTTCTGGGTCTCCAGCTTCTGCCACTCAGCAGCTGAGCACCTCACATGAACATGCCATGATCCTGGCCCTTTTGACCAGATCCACAGCCCACCAAGGGAAATGAATGATGTCACGGAAAGAAACAGAGCCTTTCTTGTTTCACTCCCATTTGAACTGGGACAGAGGGCACTTATAAAGGAGAAAATAAGCAAAAGTGAATTATTTGGCTGAGACAACTGATAGGAGATGACCAGAGCCTCAGGGCAGTGTGAGTACAACATATGTAAAGATATTCAGAGCCAGCGTGATGGTCAACCACTGTGTTGTAGAGTAATGAATATTCTTCTTGTGGACAAAGAGTACTGGGGAGGCACCCATCACCTGAGAGTTGGGTAAAAAAATGACTCCCATGACCCAAGCAGTTGCCATCAGTTGGATATGTCTGCCTTGTCAGAGTGTTTGCCTCTCTCTGCAACTCTGCTCTGATTCTTCCCTGAAAACAATCCCAAATCCATAAAGAACAAACCAGGACACTCTAATTCTGCAAAACAAAGCCTCATAAGTGGTTCAAGGGCAAATGCTAGTGAAGGATTTGATGAGAATGTTGGTGGGGAGGGCCAAAGGGGCCCAGATTGTATGACAGTGGTTGATAACTGCCCACAGCTAATGCATCAAGAATACTCGAATTCCTAGGCAGGCCACTAGAAGTGCAGGGCAACTTGGACAAGCGTGTTCCCACAAGCACCTGATATTTCTCAAAGCATTATGAGAGAAGGGCAAGGATGAAGTTCGAAATCACTTTGGAGCAAATAAAAGGTTCTGTACACACTCTTTAGAAAAGCACGTGAGATGAGCACAGCCAGACCCCCTCCTAAGCCATTGGGGCCCTGGACCAGGCTTTGGCTACAGGCTGACTGGGCCTCCTGGGCCCGGAAAGCCACCTGGGGCTCTCTCCCATTGGGCACAGGAGGCTCTAGTTGTCTTGTGGATTCTGCCTTAAACCAGACCAACAAGGAGGAGCAGACTGTGTGCTCCCTGGTGGCCACTGGAATGCAGTGCATGATTTCACTTATATGTGGGATGTAAACCTAAAAAGCACAAATGAACAATACAAACAGAGACACATGGACATAAACTTGTGGTTACCACAAGGTAGAGGGTGTTGGGAGAGGGGGATATTCAAGGTAAATCGGGTCAAATATGTGGTGACAGAAAGAAATCTATAGCAGGTGAACACAAAGTATATATATATATATATATATATATATATATATATATATATATATATATATATATATATATACCTTACTGTTAAAGGGTACAGATGAAACCTATTGGATTTCATTAATCAATATCATCATTAAAAATAATTAACTAAAATAATAAATCAGGTAGAAAAAAATGACAAAGTAAATGTATGTTTTTTATTTCTGAAACAAAATAGTTTGTGCTTTTGGATTCATATAATATGTAAATTCAGCTGAAATACAGGTTTCAAAAATACAAAAATTTTAAAAAATCAAAAAATATTTAAGAATCCACTAAATTGTTAATTGTGTCTTGTGTAGATAAACCCATAAAATCCTTTATCTATTGTCATTTCTCTATTTCTTCCACAGAAAAGTTGTCACTATTTGCCATTAAATGTAGTTACTGTGTAATTAAACTGTCATTAAATGTATTTTCTTTAGTCATTTATTTTCTTGAAATTCAGTAATGTTTGATGTTATCACCATCCTCTACCTCTCTTGAAATTCCTCCTCTCCTTTGGCTATCAGCACATCATTACCCGCAGTAACAGCTCTTTTCCATGGTCTCTTCAGTGGCTGTTTCTTTCTCTCATTCACTAAATGGAGGACTTCTCCAAACTTAGTGCTTTGCAATGGACATGCTGTAGAACAGGCCAAATGTTACAGATGGATTGCATCATCTGCCTGGTGAGATGAATCCTTTTGGCCCTATGTAACTCAAAGAGATTTCCTTGGTGGAGGATTATATATTTCTGATAATAATAATTTGTCTATTGTAAGGCCTTTGCTCTACAGCAGGGGATGCCTCCACACAGAGAGAAAATGTACACATATAACTAACACACACACTTCTGTCCTTGAGATGGTAGCATTTGGAAGGATAGAATGACCATACCTCAAATGGACCTAAAAAAAATATGGTGAATGGCTGTGACCACTGAGTGATTTCCTAGTTACTGGCATTAGATTTGTAGGAGACTCAAACCTGAATCTCTTATGATGGCCTAAATCAATCTCTTCAGAACAAGTTTTAGAAACTACCTCTACTTTAAGTTATAATCTTGGTGGCATTGTCCATAAAGCAATTTGCTGACATTAGTAGCCTAATGTTTGCTAGGCAAGAATACTGAGGCAGTCACTCCTTCCAAAATCGGAAGGAATCCTCTTATTGACTCAGCATTTCTGATACAATATAGCAAATCGGTGGCAGTTATAGCTAATGCAATAAAGTTGCTTCCTCACAAAAGACACAGCCACATATATTCAGTGCAGCACCTGTGGGAATGCTGCTTTTGCTGCCTTAAAAGAGGTTGCCAGACAACAGAAGAATCTAGTTTTATTAAGGATTACAGTATGCCAGCTATACCTCTGTCCTTCCACAAGTTTTCTCATGCAAACATGACTATTTGATGAAAAGGCTGTTAGATGTCAGTCTCAGCTACACTTTATTACACAGAGACTCTCTTTTTCTTGGTATTTATGTGAATTTTATGAAGGGACAGGCACTCATCATTCCAAAGGGAGCACTACATCATCCTCATCTGTCACATGATCTCCCTGTGTTTCCTAAAGGCCATTCTCTTGGTGGGCATGTGATTCTCTCAGGGAGGTCAGGACACCCTGTTGTGATTCCCATGAGGCCATGATCCCAAGGTCATGACCATCTCCTTTTTAACAGACTAGGCTAAACACCTACACAGGCTACAAACAAGATAGCCCATGTGAACAGAAACTATTGTGGAATAAATGGCCCATAGAACAAACCTGTCAACTCTTGCAGAAAACAATGGAAACCTCCATTTATGGCACCAGTACTGTCCTCCCTTCAAATAACGTACATGGGAGGCCCAGGCCCACAACACAGAGTCACTCTCTTCCTCACACTTATAGAATGGTGTCCTGGTCTAATGCCACCAAGCCTATGCTCTTTGAAAACTAGTAGATTAAAGACCTTCAACCACAAGGACAGCATGTCCTCTGGTATGAGTATCTTTCTTAGAGACCTAGAACCTTGATTCTGGACCTGTACATTCTGTTGGGAGTGAGAGTGGTGACCTTGGCTTGCAGTTCCAACCCTTTCTCCTATTCTAGGAAATAGAATTGAGACCTTGACCTAACAGATGTCTTTTCCTAACAGATGTAGAAGTAGTGGCCTGCTCCAATTGTTCTAAGCCCATCTTCTCTGAACAAATGTCAATTGGAGTTCTAGGCCCACAGAAATAAGCTTGTCTTTATGTAATGGAAACTAGAATGGAGACTTAGGTTCATGACACCAAGCCTAGACTTTCCTTACAGGTACTTGAGTGCAGGTCCAGGCTCCCAAGTTCGAAAAAGTTTAATTTATACAGACTACACAAAACACCTACTCACACAACACCCAAGGTAGCCCATGTGAACAGAAACTAATGTGAAGTGCATGTCCACAAACAAATCTGTCTTCTCTGAATGAGAGGAAGATCGCTCAGTTCAAGCAATCAATACTATCCTCCCTTGAAATGATGTAGAGTGTTTACACAGGCCTAAGGCACAGGGCTTGTCTCTTTCTAGCAATAAGTATAAGGGAGACTTGAACTGAAACCATTAAGGAGAGATTAGAACATGGCACCAAGACCAGACAGCCTATCAGGAATCAGTTGATTGCCCAGGTCAACAAGGTCAAGATCATTCAATTTGTAACAAAGACTCGACTGAAGACCTAGGACCTGGACATCCAGCCTGGCCCCTGTTATCAGAAACTTTGAAGAGATCTTAACCCATAGAAGCAAGCTATTATCCCTTCTCAGGAGGGAGAATAAAAGGCTCGGTATATGGCCCCAAGACTATCTTCCCTTCAAAGCATGAACAATAAGAATTTGGGTCGATGGCACAAATCTTGTGTCATCCTAAACAGTCAATTTAGCAAAATCTGGTTCCACATAACCAGTTTTTCCTTTTCACAAATAATAGAATGGTGACTGTAATATATAGCACCAAGCCTTTTCCTGGTAAGTGAAGGTAGCCTGGGCACTAAGAACTTGGCTCAAAGTCAGGATATTTCTTTCAGAAACTCAACTGGGGAGCTCTGAAGCATGGTCAAGCATTGTTCCTATTTCTAGGAAGTCAAGTGGAGACTTTGTCCCTCAGAATCTAGCCTAACTCGTCTGAAGGGATTTTTATGGGGAGGACTGAGCACATGGTAACAAAGCCTTCTTGTTTGATAGCAAAGAAGATACAAGTCCATGGCCATATCCTCTGCTTGAATATGAGTGAGTAGAGTGGATTTTTGAAAACACAATACCATGCCAGTCTCATTTGCAAAGAAACTGTGAGTGGAAAACATTTCCCACACACACAAGGCAAGTTCATTCTAAGAAGTAGAGCAAAGACATAAACCCATGGCAATAAGCAAATCACATGGAAGTCGCACCATTCCTGCAGTGTCTTCCTCGACCCTCATGTGAACACTGCAAGGTGTTGTGACTGCCACATGATGACCTAGTGATTGCTACAGGATTTTCAGGTGACTTCCACCTCATTTCTCTTCCCATGTCCTCAACCAAGTGTTTTCAAAACAGATTTCATAAATGGCTTCATTTTCAAGATTTCAGCTATGATACACAAGCCATTCAGCAATTTCCTCTCTACAGTAGTGGCCTAAGATCTCATACAAGAATACTGAGGGAGTTGCACTTTAAGCCGTTAAGAGTCATGATCACAATGACTCAGAGTTTTTGGTACAATACAGCTAAATGGCGGCTGCTGTTTCCACCACACTATAGTAGCTTCCTCATGTGTTGGCTGGAAGATTCCTGCTTAAAATTTATTACTTGCTTAGGAAGATTACTGCTTAAAATTCATTACTTACTAGAGATTCTGTTTGGCTATCACCATGAGAACATAGGCTATTAATTATGGGAACATAACAATTCTACTTACAAGCTCTCTACTTCTATACCGCTGCTTGCAAACCCGACCTGTGGGTTGACAGGTAATGAATAAGAGAAAATAGACCTTTGTGTTAAGACAGAATGAGGAATGGGATTTGGGGCTTAAAAACCTTGTACCTCTATATTTCACTTAATTTGCTTAATTTGGGTCTGCAAACCCCTGGCAGACCCAGCTGGCTGAATAAAGAGTGTGTTTCCTATAACTCACTGATTTCTGGTGATCTATGTGTCTTTCAGGGGCTGATGGCTACAAAACTCACAGCAGACTTGGCCTCAAGATTTCAACACAGTTACAGTGTGGTAGCTGCTCCCACTGCCTTCAGGCAGGTTGCCTGACTACTGACAAACGGCAAGTCTGTTAACGAACTGTCCAGCAGCCTATTTCACTGTCCCTCACGCAAGTTTTCTCATGCAGACATAAAGGCTTTAGGTGGCTCTCTCAGTCATGCTCTGTTACACAAGACACTATTTTTTTTATAAGTGTTTATGTGCATTTTACCAAGTAAGGTGGAAGTGCTACAGTATCACCCAAAATCATATGAACTCCTAATGATGCCCTCAGGAAAGTCTCTTGATAGTCACATTATTCCAGAGGTGTGAATGCAGCACAAAAATTCCTGGGGCATTCACGTGAAGTCGGAGTCATTCCCTATTTATTGCTCCAATATTTTAGGTGACCTAAATCTCATTTTCTATGGCTGGTCTAAAACAACGCTTTTCAGAACACGTTTCAGGAACGACCTCTATTTCAATATATTAATTTCTTTCCATGGCCGTTAAGCCATTCCCTCTCCTAACTAGTAGTCTGAGGTTTGCTTTACAAAAATTCAGAGGCAGTCAATCTTTCTGTCATTAAGAGTTCTCTTCACAATGATTCAGCATTCTTAATACAATGTAGGAAAACAATGGCTGTGGTTGCCACTACAATCAGGTGAGATCGTAGAGACAGCCACATATATTTGATGCACCATCTGTACAACTGCTGATGCCACAGCCTTATAAGAGGTTGCTGAACAAGAGAAGAATCCTCAGTTTTATTATGGATTACAGTCTGGCTGCCTGGAGGTCAGTCGCCCCCAGTTTTTCCTTACAGTCATGACCTTTTGATTGCAAGACAGTTACGTGGCTATCTCAGCCACCCTCTGTTGCACAGAGAATCTTATTTTCTCAGTGTTTATGTGAATTTTATCAGGTGATAGGCACTCGTCATTCCAAAGGGAGCACTATGTCATCCCCATCCATCACATGATCTCTCTTTGTTTCCTACAGGCCAGGTATTCCCGCTGGGCTGTCAAGTGACACTACCGTGATTCTCATGGGGCCATGCTCCCTAGGTCAAGACCATCTAGTTTTTAACAGAATATGCTAAAGACATACGTACATTACAAACACACTAGCCCCTGTGAACAGAAACTACTGTGGAGTGCATGGCCCATAGAACAAAGCTATCTACATTTACACAAAAGAATGGTGACCTCTGATCATGGCACCAGTACTGTCCTCCCTTCAAATGATGTGCATGGCAGGACAGGGACCATGACACAAAGCCAGTCTTTTCCTAATAATAATAAAAAGGAGCCCAGGTAAATGACACTCAGTTGTCTTTTTTAAAAACTAGTAGATTGGAGTCCTTCAATCGCAAGTCTAGCCTTTCTTCTGGTAAGAGTACCTTTTTTGGAGACCTAGAAACTTAGCTCTAGGCCTGGACTTTCTTAGGAGTGAGAATTGTGACCTTGGCTTGCAGTTCCAACCACTTCCCCAATTTCAGGATATAGAGCTGTGACCTTGGACCGAGGCATTTAGTCTGTCTTTTTCAAACAGACACTGAAGTGGTGGCCTGGCCTAATGGTTCTAAGCCTGCTCTCTCTATACAAATATTGTAGAGAAGATGTTTGAAAACATGACACCATGCTGGTTGAATTTC
Organism: Macroglossus sobrinus; assembly: GCA_004027375.1. Classification (NCBI taxonomy): domain Eukaryota; kingdom Metazoa; phylum Chordata; class Mammalia; order Chiroptera; family Pteropodidae; genus Macroglossus; species Macroglossus sobrinus. The sequence goes on from PVKZ01000216.1 coordinate 260,009, forward strand.
TATGGCAAACTCGAGGGTAAAACATTTCACACACACACACACACACACGCCTGGTTCATTTTAGAAGTAAAGACCTGAGCCCACAACAACAAGTCTAGTGACTTGGTGAATACACGATTCCCGAGGTGTCTTCATTGACCCCAACATCTCCCCGCGAAGTATTCATGTGACTGCCACATGATTCCCTAGCAATTGCTACATAATTTGCAGGTGACTTCCAACTTAATTGCTCTTCTCTTTTCTTTAACCAAGTGTTTTCAAAACACATCTCATAAACTGCTTCATCATCAATATTTCAGCTTTGATGCTTTGGCTGTTAAGCAATTCCATCTCAACAATAGTCACTTAAAGTCCAAGAATAGTGAGTAGTTGCACCTGATGCCATTAAGAGTTCTGCTCGCAATGACTCAGCATGTTTGCTACAGTACAGCCAGATGGCAGCTGCTGTTTCCACCTCTCTAAAGTGGCTTCCTCAAGCAGATTCAGCCTACAAGGCGGTTCATGTGTGAAATCTTCTCCAAGTCACTTAAGCAGGTTGCCTTATCACAGATGATATGTCAGGCCAGTTATCTAATGATCATTGTGTGTTAGCTTACACCACTCTCCTCAAGCAAGTCTTCTCATGAAGACATAACCTTTTGATTGAACAGCAGTGAAGTGGCTGTCTCAGCAATGCACTGTTACACAAGAATGTTCCTATTCACTGAGTGTATGTGAATTTTACCAAGGAATGTAAAAGGTTAACTCAAAATTGAGTATCACACCATCACTCCAATGTCACATGACCTTTCTGTGATACCCTCTGAACATTCTCTTGATGGTCAAGTGATTCACACTGGGCAGCCACCAGAATATCGTGAGATTCCTTCTCTCTTGCTATGAGAGTTTCAGGTGACTTCTTCTTCATTTTCTTCTGCTGAGCTAAACAGAAGGTTATTAGAACACATTGAAGGAACTGCCTCTCAGGTTTCTTTTTATGGTCGTTAAGCCAGTTCCTCTCAGAATTTGTAGTCTGAGATTTGCTACAGAGGAATTACAAGATCCCCATTCCTTCCACAATGAAAAAGTACCATCACAATGACTCAAGATTTTACCTACAATACAGCAAAGTGGCAGCTGTTGTTTCCACCACTATACAGTTGCTTCCTCATAGCACACACAGCCACCAGGTTTCAATGCGGTCAATAAGCGCCCACCACCTCCACTGCCATAAAGCAGGTTTCCTGACAAAAGACAAAACCTGAGGCGAATTAAGGATCAATCTCTGGCCACATATACCATTGACTTCAAGTAAGTTTTCTAATGTGGTTATGACATTCAATTCGAAGTCAGGAAGCTGTCTTGTACTCCTTTTGTTATATACAGACTAATGTTTTCTCAGTGTATGTGTGAATTTTATCAAGTGATATGCACTCATCATCCAAAGGGAGCACTAAGTCATCCTTATCTGTCGCATGATCCCCTGTGTTTCATACAGCCCAGTCTCTTGAAGGCCACGTGATTCCTACAGGGAGGTCATGTACGTGATTCTGATGTGACCCCTGTGGGTCACTGTTCCTGAGATTAATACTGTCTAAGTTTGAACAGATTAGGGAAAAGACCTACTCACACTACTAACAACCTAGACCCTGTGACTGAAATTAATCTGCAGTCTATTGTCCACAAGAAGAAAGGAGACTCCATTTATGGTACCAGTCTGTCCTCCCTTCAATTAATGTAAACTGGAGACCCAGGCCCATGACACAAAGCCAGTCTCTTCCTATCAATAATACAACAGAACCCTGGTCTAAAGCCACCATGTCTGTCCTTGTTGAAAATTAGTATATTGGAGACCTAAAACCACAAAGCCAGTCTTTCTCTGGTACAAATATCTTTTAGAGAACTAGAACCTTGGCTCCATGTCTAGAATTTCTCTTATGAGTAAGAAGGTGACATTGGCTTGCATTTTCAATCTCTTTACCTTTTCCAGGAGGTAGAGATGAGACCTCAGCTGACAGCATTTCTTCTGTCTTTTCCTAACAGAGACTGAATTAGTGGCCTGGGCCAATGGTTCTAAGCCTGAACTCTCTGAACCAATGTTGAGTGGTATCCTAGGCCCACAGCAACAAGCCTGTCTTTATGCAAGGGAAAACCTGAATAGATACTTAGGCCTGTGAAACAGAACCTGGACTCTCCTCAAGGAACTACAGTGCAGGCCCAGGATCCCAAGGTCAAAACAGTCTAATGATAACAGACTAGACGATACACCAACTCACACTACACTCAAGGTAGCTGCTCTGAATATAAGCTGAGATGGAGTTCATGGCCCACAATTAATGCAGTCTTCTTTGAACAATAGAAAGAATGGAGGCCACCATTCTTACCAGCAACACCATCTTCCCTTGAAAGGATGTGGAGTGGTTACAAAGGCCCAAGGCACAAAGCCTGTCTTTTTCTCACAATAAGGACAAGAAAGAGTGGGACCCATGGAAATAAACCCATCCTCTCTGAAAATTCGTAGATAGGAGACCTTACCCCACAGGGAAAGCCTGCTCTTAGGTCAGAAAGCCTTAACTCAAGACCTAGGACATTGGCTCCAAGCAGAATTTTTAATTGGCAACAAGAGACCTGACCTTGGTTTGCAGTTCCATTCCCTTTCCCTATATCCAGGAATAAGAGCTGAGAAATTGGCTCACAGCATTTCTTCTGTCTTTCCCTAACAGAGACTGAAGGAGTGGCTTATGCCCACAGCTCTAAGACTGTCCTCTCTAAACAAATGTCACCTAGTCCTAGACATACAACAAACTTTCTTTATGAAATAGAAACTACAATGGAGACTGTAGAAATTGACATCAATATGGACCTTCTAAAAGAAACTAATTGGCATCCCCATTACCACAATACAAAGACCATCTAATTGGTAACAAAATCCAGACTGAAGCTCTAGGCCCACAACACTCAGCCTGATCCCAACTACCAGAAACTTGTGGGTAGAACTTGGTCCACAGAACCAAGCTTTTATCTCATAGTGGAGGAAGATTGGAGGACTCGATTCATGGCACCAAGACTGTCCTCATTTAAGGCAATTACAATAGAAATTTGGAACAATGTCACCAAACTTGTGTCATCCCAATAGTCCATTCAGCACTACCTGGTCACCAGTTTCCTTTATGCCAGTTATTGAAAGGTAACTGTAACCCACAGAAACAAGTTTCTCCCTCTTAAGATTAGCAGGTAGTGTGGGCACTTAGAAACTTGGAACAAAGCCTGGACTCTTCTTTCAGGAACTCGATTGGGAAGCTTGGAGACATGGTCAAGAATTGTTCTTATTTCCAGAAAGTAGTGTGGAGACCTTGGCCACAGAATCTAGGCTCATATTTCATAATAAAACCTTTGGTGGAAGACTTCACATATGGTAACAAGATCATTATGGTAGGGGGATAAAAGGGCGATAGAAGTCCATGGCCCATGACCAAGTCCTCTGCCTTAATCAGGAAAAGAAGAGTAGTTGTTTGAAAATACATAACCATGCTGGTCTCATTTTCAAGGTAAACTTGAGTGGAAAGCATTTCCCACACTCTCATGCATGGTTCATTCTAAGACGGAGAGTGAAAACCTATGCCCAAGGTAACAAAACTAGTTACCTGGTAGACAAACTATTTCTGCAGGATCTTCCATGACCTCATGTGAATCCCGCAAGGTGTTCATGTGACTGCTGCATGATTCCCTAGTGTTTACTACATGTTTATCAGCTGCCCTTCACCTTATTTCTCTTCCCCTATCCTCAACGAAGTGTTTTCAAAACACGTCTCAAAAAGTGCACATTTTCAATATTTCAGCATGATGCATTGGCAATTCCCTCTCAACAGTAGTGGTCTAAGGTCTGCATCCAAGAATAGTGTACATGTCACACCTGAAGCAGTTAAGGGTAATGCTCATAATGACTTAGCACTTTTGCAGGAAATAGACAGCTGCTGTTTCCACCACTCTAAAGTAGCTTCCTCAAGCAGAGTTAGCTATAAATTTCAATGAGATTAATGTTTGAGAGTGGCTCCCATTTCCTTCAAGCAGGTTGCCTGACCACAGCTGAAACCTCAGGCCTGATATCTAAGTATCATTGTCTGGTAGCCTACACCACTGTCCTCAATAAACTTTTCTCATGCAGACCTGAACATTCAACTGAAGAGAAGTGAGGTGGCTGTCTCGGCTGTGCAGTGTTACACTCAGACTCTCCTCTTCTTAGTGTTTATGTGAATTTTACCAAGAAACGTAGTTATGTAACTCAAAAGTGAGGCCTACACCATCATCCAATGTCACGTGATCTCCCTGTGATGCCCTCAGTCAGTCTCTTGATGGTCATGTGATTTTTGCGGGGCAGCCACGGAATATTGCAAGATTCCCACCTCTTTCCTATGAGATTTTCAGGTGGTTCCACATAATTTACCACTGCTGGTCTAAAACAAGTGTTTCCAGAATGCATTGAAAGAACTAACTAAATAACAATATCTCAGCTTTATCTTTTTGGTTGTTAAGTCAATCCCTCTCAGTATTTATAGTCTAAAGTTTGCTACAAAGAATTCTGAGGCAGCCATAAAGAGGTACCCTCACAATGACTCAGCATTTTATCTACCAACGCAGCAAAATAGCGGCTGTTGTTTCCACCACTATCAATTAATTACTCACAGCACACTCAGCCTCCAGGTTTCAAAGTAGCCAATATGTGACTGCCATAAACCAGGTTTCCTAACAACAGACAAAACCTGAGGCAAATTAAGGATCATTGTCTGGCTTCATATACCATCTGCCCCTAGAATACAGTCTCTGGCTGCCCCAGCCTGGCTGGGCAGTGAGCTTGACAGCAACAAGGTCCCAGGAGCCCTGCTGTGGACAAACAGACTGTCCAGAGTGAGGGTGAAGGAGGGGAAAAATGGGCCGCTTGTGTTAGGTCAGGTAGGTAGGGATCATGGCTGTGGACAGGGGAAAAGGACACTGGTCAAATGGGAGAAGGGAGGGCAATGGAATTGGCAGCAAGGGAGTACGGAAACATGGAAGAGGCTGGGAATGGTCTGCCTTGAGGCTGAAGAAGGTGGAAAGGTCCTAGGAGTAGACTTGAAAACTGAGAGTGGACTGAAAATGGAATGGGCCTCTGGAAAATGAGTAAGGCTTCTGTGCCATTGGAAGACACAGTGGAGGAAAGAAAGAGGAGAGAGCCCCCTCCCTGCCTGGCCCTAATCAATTTGATGAGCAATAACTGTGATTAATTGACAGCTTGTCCCATCTTGAAGCAGCATTGGGCAACTCACCTGTGCCAACCACAAGGGCCCAAAGAAGGCAAACCCTTGTCCAGTAGTCCACCCACCACCAAGGGCCAGATCGCCTCTCTGGACTTGTCAGGTGCGCTGGTCCTGGCGGGGTCCAGATTGCTGAAGAGCCAAAAAAGGACAGAGAAAGAGAGAGAGAAGAAGCCCTAGGGACAAGTAGAGGGCAGGCAAAAAGTGGCTCATGTTCACTTCCTGATCAGTCAAGAGGCCTGGAGTGAGAGAGCATGAATATCGGTGACCTGCAGGCTCAAGGTGGGGGGTGAGCCATGCAACACCTTACCTGCTGCCCCGCAGATCTTTAGGAGTTTACACAGGTGCTGGTTCTCTGGGTGGGAGCAGGGCAGTGACTCCTAGATCCCCCAATTCCAGACCCTTGCCATGCCTGGTACCTAGCAAGTTCTACATAACAAGGCCAGCTCTTATCCTGGGCATTCTCTGAGATGTGGTTACTTTATCCTTATCACCATGCTGATGGTTGGGTGGTGATAACAGCCTCAACTATGGCCTCATTTCACTGTGCCATTTGTGTGTCCTGGACTGAAAATGGCAGGTCAGGACTAGCGCATTCAGCTGGGGCTCTATTAATAGCAGATCCCTCCTGGAGGGGCCATGAGTGTGTCTCACCATCTCCTCTCTAGCCTCAGGCTAGGGCAGAAGAAGGGGACTGGCTTTCCATTCTCCATAGCCCTCAGTGCTCCTGGAAGACTCCAGGAGAACCAAGGCTCAGGACACCTACCCTGTCCTCTTCTAGGGGTTCAGCCATTAGCTACCAGTCTGCTAGGCAGCCAGCCTTCACTGCCACGCAATGACCTCCTTGGCTTCTCTAATCATGATCACATCTGTGTTCTATTGGCCCAAATGCCATGAGCTGTCCCATTTGGGCCAGGGACCAGTCCAGCCGCCAGTGTTTAAGCCTGAGAAGAGAGGTCACTGGACAACCTTAGGAATTTCAGAGTTGCGTTCCACCTAGAACTCAGGCCTCTGCCACTTATAAGCTCCCAAACTCGCCCATACATTTTGTGACTGGCCCTTTCAAGGAGTTCCCTTCTCCATCAAGGGAAGGTAACTATGTCAGGCCTCAAAGGACAGGGCCCTTATAATTTCTCTCCCATGTGGACTTAAAAAGGAGATCAAGAAACCAATAAGCAAGAAAGCAAGCAAACAAGCAAGCAAACATACATACAAACAAAAGCCAAATCAGAGCCTCAGACATGAGACTGGTGTGAGTCAGAGTGTAAGGGCAGTAGGGGAAGAACATGTGCATAATGGGGCTTAGCCTTTGGGAAACAGTGACACACCAATCACCATGTGCTGAGCACCCCACGTAGGTGACCGATATTGGAGAAGAAGGCAGCGCCCCTGGCATGTGGGTGAGGGTGTTAAGCCATGTATACCTGCTAGGTTTCTTTGTGTCCAATGGACAGACCATGACAGATTTGGAGGTGCAAAACCCTAGTCTAGCATTCTCATGAAGACAGATTTCTGGACACACTAGAATGTTATTTGGATTTGGTGGGACCTTATTTCCTCATGTCACTGAGCCACCTGGCAAAGACTATTGGAGTCACCTGAGTGCCGTTTGAAGCGGCAGTCCTGGTGCCTCATTGTTTTCTGAGACTGTGTCCATCACCTTCCTCCTGTGTTTTGAAAATGAGAAGGACTCCAAAAGGATGTGTTTGACTGTTCCTGAAAAGTTGACTCCTTGAGTGCCGGAAGGACAGGATAATCCATTCTAGAACAAGGGAGCGAGAAATAGGGAAATGAAAAGAAGGCTGTGATGCTGCTGAACGAGGGACACCCTGACCCCTTCTCAAGAGTTTTCACAAGGTTAAACCTCGGAAAAGAATGAACAACCTTGTTTATAACAAAGGGTACTTAAGAGCCATTTGTTCTGTTGGCCTTGAGCTAAAGAAGGTCTCCCAGGGACCCAGGTGGATGCCCAATTTTTCATATTCCTGCCCTGTCCAGGTGATTCCCTCTGTCTGAAACTCTATTGTCATGGCTCCCAGAAAACAATCCAGACTCCTTAAGGGACAGTACACATGCAAGGCATTCCCTGAGGCCAACCCTTTGTAATGGATGATTGGGTCCATTCTCTTCAGACCAACAATGAGAAGGGTTGTTAGGAAGGGAGAAAGATGCTAGATACAACTGGTGGCTGCCGGGTACTGCAAAGTCTCTGGGCCCAGTGCTGACTTGTCTGGAATCATCAAAAGTTACGGCCGGCCACTGAAAATGTGTGTTACCTAGCATACCCTTTCTCACGGTCACCAGAAATTCCATATTTGAAGCAAAAATGGAAAGGATGAAGTCCTAGGTGACCTTGGAGCAGATAAAATGTTCTCAACTCACTTCTGAGGAAAACATCTGAGAGACAACACAGCCAGTCCCCCTCCTCAGCCATCTGGGCCCGAAACCAAGTTGTGGCCTCAGGTGGACTTGGCGTCCCTTAGACCCAATACCAGGTATGTCAGCAACCTCCTTAGGACAGGAGACCCTCTCAAGTCCTGTCCTTGATGCTGGGCTGAGCAGGCTGCAGAACACCTGGTGGTTATAGGGAGGCAGTGCATGAAGCTCCATCCTAATGGTTCTGGGCTCGGGTGTGTAGGATGAGGGGATCTTATTGGGTGGATTTCTTTAAGTATTTTGAAATTCAGATTCTCAATTGAAGCACGAACAGATGCAAAGGTGATATTGGTTTTAGGGGCATGCTGCCTGGCCACAACATTTTCATATGAAGTGTTCGCCGCCAGGAGTCCAGTGATCATCTGTCACTCAGAAAAATATCATAATGTAACAAAGAGGATTCTCCTCTTTTTGGACACCCAGCCCACACCCAGACCCAAGCAAATGTTGACAGATATCTCTGGGGAACATATCTGACACACTCACACACTCTACCAGACATTGATGGCTCCAAAATTCTTTTGAGTTGCACTACTGCTTTGCACTCCCACAAAAGTACGTGTACAATGTGCCCACATTATAAAACATGAGAGAAACTGTACGCTGATACTCATAGAAATGTTCACCTAGGCACACACATGAGGGCATTCACATATTTCCATCTGCCTGGATATCACATGTCCACATCTCTATCTCACACACATAGACACACACATAGACACACTAGACACACAGATACACACACACACAGACACACACACACACACACACACACACACACACACACACACACACACACATTTACACACAGAGAGACATTGTAAACTCCCAACCAGAAACCTATTGGAACTCAGTTCTTTAGAAATTGAGGGACATGGAACGGGTCCACCAAACCCACAGCCATCTGGAATAATGAGGCAAGCCATTGTTGTGCCTTTTTGATACAGACACGTGAACACATGAATGCCTCTAATGTCTAGGAGACTTCCCATATCCTATATCTACAAAATAAAGACTTGACTAAGGGGATTTGATTTCTAAGATCCTTTGCTGCCAATCTCAAATAATGTGATTATATATAAGTCCACGAGGTATTCTGACCACATTTCAACTCAGCCTTTCCTGTACAGTTAAAGAAAGAACCAAAAGTAAAATAAAGTTATACAAATGCATTTTTGATATATAACAGTATTTTACTCTCTAGATCTAGAAATACTAGTTATTTTTAAAGGAGAAGATTTTATTTCACTGTTAAATTTACTCATGATGTATACATATGCATATTTAAAGGACGCGTACACACAGGCATTGTTCTCTGTTTTAAGGTTTGCATTTCCTCATTTTGTTAATTTCTCATTCCTACTAAAAATCTCGGATATATTTGTTTACTCTTATGATATGAATGATGAATATGATATTTATTTTAGAGGCATTTTATAATAGACATGTTTTAAAATAAAATTATAAATATATTATTACCTGTTAAAATCTGAAATAAATTTATTACATGTAGTGGTTTACTTCAATTTCATTTAGACTTTTTATTTTCCATGGATAAAAAAAATTGGAACATGAACAAATGTTAACTGAAGAATTTAAAAAATGTTTTTAGCATGTTGATAAATGAGAAACATAGAAATAGTTTCATTTACTAAGCACCTGCTCTATGCCAGACATTGTGATGAGTATGCTATAAATATTATCTCTAGTCTCTAAACTATGTTAGGTTAATGTCTAATTAACAGATGATGAAAGTAATCCAGGAGACTACACACCAAATATGCAATGTCCTGGATTTCCAAAATCCTCATTATGATGACCCTGTCCTTAAAATAATACTTTGGCACTTCATCATAAGATAGTACTATATAATAGACAGTTTCCAATGTCTATATGTTAATTTCATCCTAAGCAATGAAAAGAAAATAAATCATAGCTTATGTTAGTTATAGAACAACTTTTCAAAAGTGTCTTCAGATATACTGACAGTTTCTTTAAAAATATTTTTAGAACAATGTTATTAGGTTTCACAATATTATAAGGAATATAGAATAACAAAAGAATAAATACAAATATTACCTTGTTTCTTAAATGAAAGACAGAAAGTCCAGGCAGTGGGAGAGCTGAGACAGGTTATTACAGCACTATATAAACCTGTTCTTCCATGATATGGTAATTCTGTGGTTTAAAATGCACAAAAAGGATTTGAATTCTAAGTTATAATGATCAGAAATTCTTTTTTCATCCAATGTTTGTACCACATTCTAAGGAGTGCTTACTCTCAGTTTGATTTAGAATATGGTACCAGAAAAGGAGGATGTTATAATGTGTAGTGATTTTCTATATTCCTTATTCATGTAGCTTGTTGTGTGGTTCAGGAGTCTAAAACATCTCTAACATATATTTAACATGATGTCTTGGATATCTTAATTAAAATGTCATTAATATATTAAAAAATATATTCCTCATATTTAGTGCTTACAATCTTCCAACACTAAAAATATGGTTACCACATGCAAGTCTATGTAATATAATAGGAAATATATCTTCTACTACCAGTAACTTTTATAATTATTTACTTTATTAATTTCTTTCTGAAATTAGTTTCTGAATCTATAAAATAATAATAATAATCAGATTTAATACAATTTATAAAATTGTAATGATAGCAATAATTTATATGAAGTGAACTGATCTCTACTTTTTCAGAAATCACTAAATGAAATGGCTATAGTGACCAGGCAGGTGACATTAGTTCTTAAAGTAGATCTAGTTTCAATAAAAATAAGATATCATGGGGACTGTGGTGTTCCTGAAAGTGCAAGCCTAATCTGAAAGGAAAAGGTTAATATTCAGCTGCTGTCAATTTTGACATGTAATATGTATATCTTATTGTTGCCACGTTTTCTATTTTTTTAGGATAAGCTATTTTGTTATTTATTCATAATATTTTTCTAAATTGATTGTCAACAAATTAAATTTGTTTTAAAAGATTGTGTCTGCTGACAGAACCCAAGCATAGCTGGATTTTCCCCAAGTGCTGTCAATTTGCGACTTCTAGAGAAAATGCTTGTTTCTAGGTGCATGAAATTTTGGAAAATGATCATTTTGAAAAATCAAGTCTTTTGATCAGCTGAAGCATTAATGTTTAAACCTCAAGTTGTTAAAAATTTCTAAAAATTTTGTGTAGAAATATTTGTAAATTTATCACATGTGACTGTTATTAACAATAAAGAAGAGCAATTATATTACATGTGATTTTAAACAGTGTAATATGAGATTATGTGTTATGGAACTGCTAAAAATAAGATTTAAAAAATCATGGTTAAATAATCTGTTTCTTACTTTTATGTCTCTCTTGCTCCCTAGCAACCATCATATCATTGTTATTTTTTTTAATGGAACTATCTAAACAACTTTGTCCTCTGAGGGAGAAGAAATTTTACTTTTCATTATTTCATATCTGCCACTTTAGTTGGCCTGGCACTTGGTCAATATTTAGTAAACACTTTAATTTCCTGTAAAAATCAGAACTACTTGCCTTTAGCAGCAACATTTTCAACTTTTCCTTTTTAAGGGTGTGGAAATGAGACAACCATGTTTGTTTTTTTCTGTGACTCTCCAATAACTGTTCTGAGTTACTTCTCTATAAAATATGGGTTCATCTTCTCCTCTCTCATCCTCTAAGAACTTCCCTAGATATTTATCCCTATTTTCTATTATGGTTTTTCATTGCTTCAGTTGTATTTGCTCATTAGCTAAGCCATCACTGTCCTCATCCTACAGATATCATCATTCTGTGCCACCCACTAGCCACATTATCCATTTTTTTTCTTTCCCGCACCACTAAATTTCTTAAAAGACTTCACATTTGTGGCTTCCTCTTGTGTACCAGTTTATCTTCCTTTGCTTAGGTAACTGTAAGAAGCTTCTTAATAGATCTTTCAACCTCTTACCTGTTATCTCTAAAATGCAGAGATATATTCTTTCTAAAATAGATGTGACAGGTAATTTTACTGATTCAAAACATTTCTGCAGTTTCTTAAACTATCTAAGGTAATGTTCAAGATATTTAACAGAAAGTACAAGGTGGTGCAAAAATTTCACCAGGTGATATTTCCTGCTCCATTTCTTGACATGTCTATGCCTCATTCACAATCCTTCCAGAGCACATCATGAAATGTTCCACAATTTTTCTGACTGGGAATGCCCTTCCATCACATTTTCTACTTTGTAAATGTCTATGTGTTTGTGAAGATCCAGTTGAAATTTGAACCATCTGTGAAAATATCTCCAAAATCTTTGATGTACTTGAACATTTTAATACAGTATGAAAAAAATATTTGGACAGACGATGAAGTTTAAATGTAGTAAGGATTCTTTATTCTGTGAACAATTCTTGAGTAGCTAGAATGTTCCAGGAATTATTCTAAGGATCTGGAAGAAAGCAACGAACAAAAGAAAAAGTCTTTGCTTTCACGAAGTTTATATTTTAACTGGTTTGTAATAATGCATGCTTTGGAAAAAATTGCATTGGAGAAAGAGAATAGGAAGTATTGGTAGAAATGGGTATTCACTGCTAGATAGAATAGCCAGGAAATGCATTCCTGAACAAAAGAATAAACTCGAAGTAAATAAGGAAGCAGACCTTGAAGAGAGTTCAAGAAGAACTCTTCTGCATAGGTTCTGGTATATGAGTATTCTTGGCAGGTCTGAGAAATATTAATTAGACCACTGTAGTTGAAAAATAGTGAATTTGGTGGAAATGAGTTTAGAGAGGCAAATGGGAATCTTGGGTATTGAAAGGACTTCAAAACAACATTAATACTCATTGAAAATTGATCTTATTGTGAAAGAACTCTGGATTACCTATTTAAAAGCAGACTGAAGGTGTCCAGGAAAGAAATATGTCAAGGGAATAAAAAGTTTGGAAGCTTTTGTAATAATCTAATTATAGCAGCAGTGGGGATAAGAGATAAAATGTCATATTTCAGATATACTTTGAAAGTTAGAGCAAATAGAATTTAATAGATTAGAAGTGAAATGTCAAAGAAAGAATACTGTCAATAATTACTCCAGATTTTTCGTGTGATCACTCGGAATAATGTAGTTACCATTTACTGAGATAGCAAAGATTGAGAAAGTATTTGGTTTGGGGGAAAAAATTAGAAGCTTAGTTTTTTAAAAGTTAGGTTTTAGGTGCCAATTAAAATTTTAAGTTGGAATACAGAGTAACAGTATACAATAATACTTAACTACCTAATAAGGTTGATGAAAACATTAAAGGACAGGCTAAAGACAAAGTCCTGTTTAATGTCATCATGATTTCAGCCTTTTTTGAAACTATTGATGTACAGTTAATTTGAGAATGGAAAGGAAAGGAATCTCTTACTATCAGTTAGAAATAAAAGGCCTGGAGTAAGAAAGTTTTGGAGGATGTAAATAAACAGAAAGATACAAGGGAAGTCCTATAATATAGTAAGTCCTGTATTATTTCAATAGATTTATGCATATACCTGTTGTCATATATTTAATACCTCCTCAAGACACTTACTTATATACAGAAATGTCTTTATGCATAAGAAGCAGGTAATCCAGAAAGAAAATAAAATTGGAGGGAGTTTATGCAAAGTCGAGGGAATTGAAAGTTAGGTCATAAGCAACTAGAAGGCTAAGAACCCTCTAAAAATGAAAACAAAAGTTGAACATAGGTTCATAAGAGCTAGAAATAATTCAGAAAAAATAAATTATATTTATAAATGTTAATAATTAATTAGTAAATATTGACTCATTTGAAATAACTTGGAAACTTTTATTAATTTCTTGGTCCAAGGGAAAATGGTCTCTGAAGGAAAAAAAACATTAAATTAATGTGAGCTGTGAAAATAATTTATGAGAAATATATCTAATCATTTTTCTTTCTATAAAAAAGATCCAATTCAATATATATTTGGTATATTTTTTAAAATGAATGCAGTCTTATGCAAAATGAAAACATACACCTTCAATTTTAAAGTCAAAATTTTACTTTAATACATAGAAAAAATACTTTTAAACTAAACATCTACTGTTCACTGTTAATAACTATATACTTGTGTAGTGCAAGTGTAATGCAACAACTGGAAGCATACACACAAATTTCAGAATCATGGTTACCTCTGAGGAGCTATGGATGGGAATGAAATCGAGTAGGGAGAATAAAGCTTCAGTTGTAGTGTTAACACTTTTTACTTTTATTAACTAAGAGCTTTTTAAAAATTAAGGTATTGTTTTATGCATGGTGAAATACACATATTTTAAGTGTGTATGTAGATCAATTACCAAGGTTGAACTATGTAACATTTCATCACTTCAGAAAGTTCCTTACTGCTCTTTCGCAGTTGATCATGCTTCTCAGAAACAATCATTTATCTGAATTAATCAATAATTAGTTTTTCCTGTTTTAGAACCTTATTTGTATGTAATCATAGAACATTACTCTGTGGTATCTAGCTTTTTTTCACACAGTAGAATGTTTTTGAGATTTAACAGTGTAGTTGCAATTACGGCTGAGTAATCTATTTTATGAATCTACACAGTTTATCCATCTTCTTCTGAAGGACACTGTGGTTGTTTTTAGTTTGGCATTATCATGAATTAACATGCTATATTATTTGCACAATGATTTTTTTAAAACATGCTTTTATTTCTCTTGGATAAGACAAGAATGACATTTCTGGTCACATGATAGATGCTCATTTAATATTTTCATAAACTGCTAAACAGTTTTCTAGGATACCATTTCAGATCATTTGGCACTACCACTAGTAATACATGAGAGTTCATGTTGCTATACTTCCTAATCAACACTTAGTTTTTTAGTCGGTTTGACTTTGGCCATTCTAGTATGTATATAGTAGTAGCTTATTTTTATTTTAATTTGCATTTCCCTGATGACTAAAGAAGTTCAGCACTAACCTCTACTCCTTTAGAATTTATTTCTTAAAAACCAAGTGACTCTCTGGTGCTCTAATTGTAGTATTTCTGGATGAAATTGTGCATCTTTTTAGTGTAGTTGTTATTCATTTATTATATCAATTAATAAGAAGAGATTTTTGAAATCCTAGTATATAATATGCCATACCAAAGTGTTATAAGATTTCTAAGTCACATGTCATGGGGAAAAAAAATTTATAAGACATAAATTTAGAAATAACTTCTTGCATTATGCTATCTTATTTATTATGGTAAATTTAAGTAAAAATTTAAGTAAGAATTCATCCAAAAAGCACAGGCTTGTAACATAGTATCACAAATGTCACTAAAATTCTAATTTTGACATATACCATACTTAATAATAAAATAAGCTCAGAGTTTCTTCATATTAAGCCATATTATTTTCCAGATGAAAACAATGAGATTTAAAAAGGATAGATGGCTTCCCATTGGCATTTTGACATATACTGATTCTGAAGATAAAATAAATGCTAAGAGAAAAATATCGTTAGGAATTACTTTATAAGCATTCTCTGTTTTCTCAGAGAATGCTTATAAAGTAATACCTTCCCTATCATAATATTTCTGTTCAAATAAAGTAGAACTATTTTTAAAAATAGATTGTGAAGAGTTCATGTGAGTAAACATGTCTCACCTTTCCAGATAAATAATTAGCTTTATGGGAAGAGAGAAGCAGAAAAAAAGAGATATCTTAATTTTCTAACATGGTTGAGAGTAAAATTATAACTGATCCTATGGCTCTACTAAGATTAAACAGAGAATTGATGTAGATCATTGGGTAATTTGTATACTAACCTACTCTTTCTTATTTAAAGACTTAATATAAAACTAGTAGTGAACATATACTAAAATAAAGATGTTTCCTAAGTCCTAAAAACAAGAGTTTCTTAAATTCAAATTTTTGCTTTGCTTATAAATTTATTACTATTTTCTTTTCTTCTTTCTGTAATGCTCCACCCTGCCCTCTTCTTTCTAATGCCCCTTGAGTATCAAACTATGGTTTTATAAATCATTTGTAATTTTAAACTTGGAGTAGAGCATATGTTAGTACTTGGAGTATTGTCACTAATTCTGTATAACTTTCTCAGTAACTAGATAGAAGAATATTCAAGGTAGTGGTCCTCCAAATTTACCAGAAGCAGAAGAGAGTTTCAAGGAAGTAATGTAATTAGGTCTAAGGACACAGTTAGTCTCAGGATAGCAAATACTTTTAGTCCAGTGAGTTTTACATTTAAGAGCACTCTGCCACCCACACTTCTTTAGTGTGTGATCTTTTTCAAATCTGAGTCCTGATAAAGTTGATATAAGAAAGTAGTAACTTATTCAATAATTTGTCAAACATGTTCTAAAACATTATGATATAAGTGATACAAAGAAAATTAAGATTATAGCCCCTGATTTTAAGGAAATTACTTTCTAATAAACTTATACAAGATAAGCTTTTCAAAATACTGTGGTAGGAATACACTTAAAAATTAAAATGTTATAAGATACTAAAAATGTTTATATCACTCAAAATTAATAAATGAGAAAATCTAGGTAAGGCTTGGAGTAAATGTTGTGCCAGGTCCTACAATATGAGTAGAATTGCATAAATAAGGAGGTGAAGAAATGAAAGGTATTAGAGGCATAAATAAATATAAAAATGAGAGAAAGTGTAACAGGTTGGAAGAGCAAAGAGTTTGAGTGCAAGAGCTTAGGATAAAGCCCACTAAAGATTTTATATCTCATTGTGGGGACTCAAGGAAACAGGGAAGACTTTAAGCCAACCCATGACTTGAGAAAAAATTACATTTTAGATAAATGACCATGGTAACAAAATAGAGAAAGATTGGCAGTAAAGCAAAACAGCAGACAGGATAAAAATTTAAGAGGATATGTAAATAGGTTGGTATACAATTGCAAGGGCTCATTTGTAGAAAATGGAATTTAGGATGATAATTACCAAACAGATTGAAGAGGTATTTAAAAGAAATGACAGACTATAAACAACCAATAAAAAATTACAGGACATTTTTTGTGTATACTATAAGAAATAGAATTGGAGAAAATTATTAAATTCTCCCCACCATTTTATTAAAAAATAAAAGCTTAATCTAACATCATTTATTATAGTTCCCTTGCTCAATTGTATTGAAATGAATTTATAACCAGTTAAAAATGAACTATATTTAAATTAACACATTAAAATTAAAATGTATTATGATAATATTTAATAATTACATGGCTTATAAAACTCTCATATTTTATTTAATTAAAATATATGAGATGCTTCCAGTCAAGACGGCAGAGTTAGTAAATGCTATGATTGCCTCCTCTCACAATCACATCAAAATTGCAACCAAACTACAGAACAGCCATCACTGGGAATTACCATAAGTCTAGCTGAACAGAGGTCCTTCAACTGGAGACATACAGAAGAGGTCATCTCAAGAGTGATAGGAGGGGTGGACACATGGAAAGGGCTGGTATCACACATGGAAAGGGCTGGTCTCACACCTGCATGTGGTGGTTAAGAATTGGGCAAAATATCTCAGCTACAGAGGTCCCCCAGAGAAGTAAGGAGTCTTATCCCCACACTGGGCTCTGGAGTCCAGAGTTCCAGCACTGAGAAGTCACCACAACTTCCGGCTGTAAAAACCAGCAGAGACTGTGGCTGAGTGACATGGAGGATGGCTAGAGTAGCAGACATTCCTCTTTAGGGGCTCGTGTGCAGACTTACTTGCTGACATACTCACTAATTCTGAGCTCTAGGGCTGGAGCAGAAGTTTGAAAAGTGCCAAGGACATACAGGGAAGAACTGATTTGTCTGGCTTCAGGGTAAGAGCTCAAAGGGGCAGCTTTCTCCCAGACAGGGTGCTGGCAGGAGCCATTGTTTCTTTTTTGAGCCCTCCCCACTCTCAGCATGCAGACACAGTGGACCACCATACTTGAATCACCACCAACCTAGCTAATACTGCTTGCTCTGCCTAGGTGATTCCCCTAGACTGTGTCCCACCTAACTTGCAGGACAAGTCACTTCCAGTGGTTTTTCTATACAATCATCCTGTCTTGGCTCTTGCTGCAGATTTTTCTAAAATCTTTCAAATGTTTGCAAAACCCCCAAAGAGCATCTGAACTCAGCATGCCCTGTGCCTCTTGCTGAGCACCACCAAACCCAGTTATAGTGACATCTGACCTCAGTTCACAGTTCGGCCTCTTGAGACACCTCCAAGTCTAGCATCGGTGGCAACCATATGCAGATGGCTTGGTGACTCTTCACAGCTTGCCCTAGGCAGGCACAAGCGATAACTTAACCTGGCCTGTGGAGTTCCCCTGGCCAGCACACCAGATTTGGACTGAACCAGAGCACCCCCCTGGGCTGCAACTGAAGACAGCATACCCAAAGGTCAGACTAGGCAAGTACATGAGTCCATCCAAAGGAAATCCTCTACAGCCAGTCTTCACAAATAAACAGCCTGAGGGTCAGTCCTTTCTGTTGATGTGCAAAGAGCAACCAAGGCTCAAAGTTGGTCAGTAAATTTTAGGATTTATAATTGTCATTATTTCTATCACAGTTATTATCATTAAGAAAAGTACGGGTTGCAATCAAAAAGAAGTTTGCTTTGAAGTAGAGGAGGATCAGGATATCATTTAGCACTGGAGGAAAAGTTAATGTTCAGATTTATGTTGAGTTATATAAGAGTCTGATTTGGAGGTTGATAAACTAATGGTTTCAGTATTTTCCACAAAGGAGATCAACAAGAAAAACACTATTATAGAATAAATCAAGTGTAGAAATTAATTGAAATGCCATATGTTTTCCTGTAGAATATCATATCTTTTATATTTAAAAAACGTCCTGTCCAAAAGGGACACCTTTGTATTAAAAAGAGAATGTACAATATTATTAACTCTACTTGTTTTCTTCTAGATAAATGTCAAAATAACATTGGAGTCTTATTACTGATTTTTACTTTTTAGTTAAAATTCATATTTCTATTTTTCTATTTCATTTTATCTTAACTCTTTATAATAATAAAATAGGTACAGGTCCTACAAAATTCAATGTCTCACTGGGTTTAATTTGACAAATTTGTCCTCAAAAACATATATCTTGAGGTCAAAACTTTATTATGTCTCAGATGTCAGAAGCATGGTGGTATGACAGGTCTCCTTGAACTCGTCCCTTGAAATTACAACAAGTAGAACAGCTATAATTCAGCAAAGGATTCCCAGTACAACACACAAACACTTCTGAGAGAACTGCACATTGAAACATCTGAAGGTGGGGAATCTGAGTGAACAGGGCACGAAGAAAGGGAAAAGAGCAGAGATGGGTACTAGGGATGCAGCCTGAAGCTCACTGTGGGTCATAGGGAGAGGATAGGAATCAGGTTGCTTGTGCATTCTCTATCTGAGCATTCTTGCCTGAGTGATTAGCATATAATACGACTTAATCCAGGATCAAGGCAGAGATCAAATATAGAGGTGTGACAACTGTGTTCTAGTAGCTACAACTGCCAGACAAAAAAACAAAGCCATGGAGCTTGGCCACCTCTTCACACCCACCTCTTCAAACCATCCCCATGCCTTCCCAGAGCTATCAGAAGAAAGTGTAGGAGCGAGTATTGGGCCACAGAGCAAAGTATCTACAGTCCTGTGAACTGAAGAATTAAAAAATTGAAGGCTACTGTCGTAAGATTCCCTATAAGGATGGCTATTAGTGAAAGGGAAAGAGAGAGAAAGAGAGAGAGAGACCAAAAGATAAGTAACTACAAGTGTTAGCAAGGCTTGGAGCAAAAGGAAACTTGGTGTCACCTGCAAGTTTCTTACAATGTTATTCACAATAGCCAAGACAAAGAGACAACTTACATGTGCATTGATGGATGCATAAAATAGAATATTATTCAGCTTTTTAAAAAGGAGGAAATCTGCTATTTGGGACAACATGTATGAACTTCAAGGTATTATGCTAAGTGAAATGAGCAAATAGAAAGAAAAATATTATAAGATCTCACATGATAATCTAAAATTGTCAAACTTATTATAACACAGTAGCCTCCAATTTTCCTCCTCCCTCCCTTGGTGTGTTTGCTGTCATAATTTTTTAATTCTTGACATATTAAAACACACACATACATTGTTATTATTTTTGTTTTTAAAGTATTTACCTTTTAAAAAGTTGTAAAACATAAGTGGTAAAGTTGTTTCATATTAATCTCTATATATACCATTTCCAATGAGCTTCCTTTGAGTATATATAGATTTCCCAGTGGCATCACTTTCCTCTGCATGAAAGTCTTCCTTTAATATTTCTTATAAGGCAAGTTTTATGATCATGAATTTGTTCAGCTTTGTAAGTCTAAAAAAACTATATTATCTTCCTTCTAAAGGTATATTATCACTGGTTTATAGAATTTGTTCGAAAGATATTTTCCCCGTAGTGGTTAAAAGAAGTTTTGCCACTGTCTTTTGGCTTGCATATATGGCAAAATTGTGAGCTGTTATTCAAATCTTTGCTACTCTGTGTATAATATGTCTTTCTCTAGCTACCTTTTAATGTTCTTGTATAAATGTATGCAATTTGATTATAATTTGTTTTTTTCACCTTCTTCAATTTTCTGTTGAGAGTCTAGATCTATGATTTACAGTTTTCCTAATAATGAAAACTCTTTAGCCATTTAATTATTGAAACATTTTCCCTACCTATCTTCACGTTCACTACAACTACATGCATGTTAACACACCTGTGGGCCCATGGCTCACTAAAGCCTCATTTTGTAATTTTTGTAATTTTTTTTGTAATTTTTTTGGAGCTGTTTTCAAGTTTATTTGTCCATTTTAACATTACACAGTTTTATTGCTATATTTTCAAGTTTCCTAATTTTTTCTTCAGTAATCTTCCAAGTCTTTTTTTCTAAACATGTTATTAAGTACCCTAAGTGTCCTTTTTATCTCAGACATTGTATTTTTCACATTTGTTCATGTTTCACTCTACTTAAATATAACAATTATAATTACAATATGTATTTTAATATCTTTCTTTACTTAGTCTATCATTTGTGTCCCTTCCAAGTTTGCTAAGCTTGATTGATTTTACTCTTCATCGTGAATCCTCTTTTCTTTCTTTTTTTTCCATGCCTCGTAATTTTTGAGTAAATGCCATACATTGTGACTTTAATTTTTTGGAGGGTTCCAGATCTTCTTATAATTTTTAAACATATTATTATTTTATGTTCTGGGTCAAAATACAGTTCAATTTTGAACAATTTTGCAATTTAGAAGCTAGCTTTATTAGTCAATTTAAGGCAGACTACCCTTTCATTTAGAGTGAAATTTAACCAACTACTAGTGAATTCTAACAATGCCATGTTAATGCAAGCTTTTCCCATTCTGGCTTTCATAACATGCACTATTCTCAGCCCCTTTTGAGCTCCATAGATTCTGCAACCTTTTGATGTTATAGATGTTATGTCCTGAGCCTCATGAGGTTTCCTCCCATTTACTTGTGTTAATCAAAACTAGATGGAAGATTAAGGGCAATCTTTAGTAGATCACTGGAATCTTTTCTCTGGGAATTAAAATACACCAGAAAAAATTTCTTTTTCTTTGACGAGAACCTTTTAAAGTTCTTGAATTAACTGCTGCGACTTTAGACCTGGACATTGAGTGTCAACTTAAATGGAACCTTAAGTTCAGAACACAATATCAAAGAAAAATCACATTTAAATATAGTTAAATTTTATTTGAATCAGTTTGGCTTATAAAATATTTAAAATTTTTTCTACAGGATGTGGTTCCGTAGTGTAGCGGTTAGCACATCTGCTTTACTTGCAGAAGGTCCTAGTTTCGTGCCCCAGTGGAGCCATGGTCAGTGCCTTGCCACCCTGAACAAGCCTGATGTCTGATCTCAGAAGCTAAGCAGCATTGGGTCTGGTTAGTACTTGGATGGGAGACAATCTAGGAAGACCAGGTGCTATAGGCATAAATAATAAATAATAAATAATAAATAAATAAATTTTTGCTGCAAACTTTTGATTCACAAGTAAGTTATCTGTTTAATTTGTATGCATAAGCTTTTTATAAAGGGTTTAAAATAAAGTGTAGAGAATGTCCTCTGTGGACAAGGACACATTCAGCCAGAAATATTGGCTCTGAGCAGAAATCTTCACAAGTACAAATGGACAGAGTGGTCACTCCAATGTTTTCCTTTCAAGTTTGGGTTGTATACAAAGCTCAGAATCATCATTTCTGATATTTTTAGGACTTTTGTTTATAATTTCAGCTCTTTTATGATAAGTTTCCATACAAGAATTCATCTGAACACATCGATATTTTTTTTCTTTATGAAATACATAAAGCCTGCTTTCTTACTTGTAGTTATTGTCTCTTCCCCTTTGAGATTTCAACCAATTAGATTTTTCTCTACACTAGATTTAGAGTCATTTTGGAGACCCAGTTTAATCCTGAGCCACAGTGAAGGTGCTCTTTAAATGATCCCCTCCCTTTTCCCTCTAATGTTTTCATTGTAATATTAAAATTTTATCCCTTTTGAAGTTTCAGCTCTCTCAATTTGTCTCATTTTGTTCTTTCCAAGTCTTCTATTATTTTTGTCAGTTTTCCTGAGATATAATTGACATATGTTAACATATGATTTTAAGGTGTATGGCATAGTGGTTTCTCTTACAGTTATTGTGAAATGATTACCACCATAAATTTAGTTAGCACCCATGGTCTCATAAAGAGAGATATGATGGCTAGAAATTAGATACTGACTTGAATATCCTTCACTTCAGTTTTAAAAAGAGAAATGTATAAAGATGTTCACTAAAGGCTAAATTAGAATTATGAACATAATACATTGAAAGTATGAAAAGGTCAATTGATACATCAGGTTAAGGCTTGAACTATTGATATACAAGAAACTCAAAAATAAACAAAGCACAAAATGTCAGAAGGATATTCTACATCAAAAGTGAATGAAACTGACCAAATATTTACCAAATAAACCTATAAATACAAAGCTTTCTAATGAAATGAGTTTTGAACAATTTATTTTTAGTGATTTATTTTTTTTCAAAAGGACGTGTTGCTAAATACAATTATTTGACAAATCTGTATTGTAACTGAATTAAGAAATAGTCACTGTAAAAAGCTATAGTAATTTTTATATGAACTACTAATGAACTACTTTTCAACTAAAACCAATTAAGCTGTTTCTTCAAAATTCACTAAAAAAATAAATAATTCTTAATGAAGGCATTAAATAGATCTATTGCAGAATCTGGCTATCAGCTATCAATTATGGAGTTATTTATACAACAGATAATTACTAACAACCTATTATGTTGACATTTGAAAATATTAATTAGTAATAAACATAAATAATAATATTTCTGAAAGACCGGAATATATGTTTGCATTTATTTGTATGATGCACAAATAAATGTTTTATATATATATATATATATATATATATATATATAAATTTGGAATATAAATTTTAAAGCTACTCCAGTATTTTCTCTTTACTCATAGATTAGATAGGAAAAATCATATCTGTAGTTTCCTGGCCTAGCCTGCCACCTTATATTATCAACACTTTTTGAATGCTGTTTAAATGGCAATAATATTGAGACAAAAGAAGGTTGTGTGGAATAATTTATGTATCATTTATATTCTTCTTCATAGTTTATGTTGTATATGCCAGTTCTAGACAGTGGTACCACATTAACTGTACTGATAATTATTTCAAGACTTTTCGGCACTATTTCTGAGATATAGAACCACCTATCTCTTGCCAATGTAAAAGTTTCAAATATAATTTTAGCTGTGTGATCCATTTCCTCCCCATTCCTCATCCTTAGAAATCAGTCCACTGTTACCAGATTAATTAGTTCTATATCAACTAACCGTAATGCTGTTTGGACTCACTAAAATAACTTTGTGTATGCTTAGGGCCCTCAATTTGAAGTATGCTTCTTATACTCACTATCTTTTTTGCTACAAATTTATAAGTTCCACTACAGCTGTATTCTCAGCATTATTTCATCCTCATTCTAACATGCTTCTGATTTTTTCCTGCTTCCAACTGTGTATTCTAAACACCTTCTACCAAAATTATCAAGTTTCCAATTACAGTCTCTGCTTGCCCAGATGAGAACCCACAATTGAACTCCATGTGAAGAGAGTCAGGCACTAAACCCTGAAACCTTCTACAGCCTTCCATCAGTGCTTTAGAGTTTTGTTTGTCAACTGACACAGAAAACCTATGATATGGCAAACATACTTTCTAGCTGTTTTTGTAGAGCAGAAAATAAAACAAAGACCCTGGCTTCACAGAGCTGCTGATTCTCACCATTGGAAGGAAGAAAACAAGGAGAGACACAATACATGATATTCCAGTTGGTGATAACCACATTAAAAAAGAACAAGGCAGAGAAGAAGAAGAAAATTTTAGAAAGTGTGTTAGGAAGGCCACTCTAGCAAGTTGAAGTTTGACCAGTGAAATGAAAACAATGTGAGTGAGTTAGCTAGAGGAACATGGTTCCAGTAGATGAAACAGTAAAAGCAAATTCACTGAAGTATATGCATGCATAGAGTAAAGGGAAAATACCAAACAGCCAAGCATGGCTTGGGAAAACTGAAAGATGAGAAGACCATTATGGCTCTACCATTTGTGTTAAGCAATTGTTTTGGGGTGGAAGTTCAATTGAGAGTCATTATGTGATATGTATTTTAGAAAGGTGAAAAGAGAGAAAGCTAGGAGACTTGTTTGCTTCAAAGAATTTTCCAGTCATTTAAGTGCTCACCTGCCCCTTGTATTCCATTCTGTTTATTTCCACTTGGTCTTGCTTCCTTTGTACTCACCTGGACTTCCTCACTGACCATTTTAAATATGCTTTTGCTAGTTCACACTACTTCTCCACCTTCTTGGCAAAATCGTGCCATAGCATACCTCTAAAATCTGCTTTCCCTGCTAAATCCAGGCAGCTAAATTCTAAAAAAAAAAAAAAAAAGAAATAAAACTCCCCACCATATAATTGTTCCTCCTGTATCTTTATGTTTCCTATACTTTACTGGTCAAAACTGCTCACCCAACATTTTCATGTTGGACTTGGAGTTCGCTATATTTTCATTTTTGTTCTTCAAAAACTATTAGTAGCTTCATGATGTTCCTCAGGACTTCAATTATCTTTTCCCTCACTGATTATCTGAAAAGAATTTCCCTTTCTCCATCAAAGAGAATATTAAAACAGTCTAGCATAAAAATGAACCTCCCAGTCTAACCTTTCAATAACTTGATCTTAATCTTAACATCAAGGTTCACCTCCTAGACTAAAAAATATGCTGGTCCATGTGGATTTTCTAGTCCATCACCTATTTTTCTTTCTCTTCCATTGTACTCTCTATCAAAGCTAATCCTTTTTTATATATACATATATATAAAACAATGCTATGGCAAAACTAGAATAATTATTTTAACAGATAAAATTTACTCAGCATCTACCATGTGCAGTGTCATGAATATGCATCGATTCAATTGTCTCTCATGATTAATAGCGACACAGTAGATGCAATTTCACCTTGCCCCTAAGGATATTACTGCATTTGGTTTTCTTGGTTAAGTCTCACTCCTTCTTAAAAACTCTTCATAATTGTATTTCTTGGACTACTTCTATATACTTTGCATTGCCTCCTTTTTCTCAGACTTAAAACTGATGCTCTCTGTGATTCTGAACTCAGCCTTTCTGACTATATACTTTTTAAGGACTTAATTAACACCTATGGTCTGTTGATGAGTAAATATTTTGTTATAGTCCTGAATTTCTGAATCTCAATTAAGACTGGCATGTCATATCATTTTCTGTTTATTTTATATTACCCAAATAAAAATATAAGCACTCCACTTAGCCTCTGGTCCACAAAATGTATTCATGTGAACTTATATTTTGCTCCAAGTTTGACAAGTCTATATTTTTTATATTTATACAATGAAATAAGATTATATTATTTAATGTAGCTGCCTTTACAGATAATTAAATAGGTTTTTAGGAATTGTGTAATCTCCAAGGACACTTCAGACTCTAACTTGTCCTATCTGTGTATGTCGGCAGTGACAGACGTCTTTCCACGAATTGAAGTAGTTAAAAAAAATTCAAACAGAAAAAGGTAGTATAGGACCTTGGCAAGTACTGTGTCTTTATGGCACAATCCTTACAAAATTGCATTAGCTGTTTGTTAAGCATTTCTCTTCTAAATGAAACACTTTTAATTTTCAGGAACATGGAATTAGCTCTTGGAGATAAAAGTGCTTTTTTCTCTTTTCACTGCAAAATATCAGAACAGGTTTCTGCTCACTGGTCTTCTAAAACCATCTCTTGTTCATGGAGTATGAGATGTAGATAATATAAAAATTCCACTTTGTTTTCATCATCTGTTTCTCTTGTTTCTGACTGTCAGGTTTATTCTGGGTTCTCAATTCTGTTCCAATGGTCTGTGTGCTCGTTTTTCTGCCAATGCCATACTGTTTTGTGTATCGTCTCTTTGTAATATAATTTGAAGTTAGGGTGTGTGATACCTCTGGTCTTATTCTTTTTTCTCAGGATGGCTTTGGCTATTCGAGGTCCTTTGTGGTGATTTTTGTTCTATTTCTTTAAAAATGCCATTGGAATTTTGATGAGAATTGCATTAAATCTGTATATTGCTTTGGTAATATGACCATTTTAACTATGTTAATTCTTCCAATTCATGAACATGAAATGCCTTTCTATTTATTTGCATCTTCTTTAATTTTTTTTAATAATTTTTTTGTGGTTTTCAGTGTGTAAGTCCTTCACATTTTTGGTTAAGTTTATCCTAGATATTTGATTTTTTTTATTGAAATTGCAAAGATAATTTTTTATTTCTGAAATTTTATTGTAAGCATATTTTCATACATTGATTTTTGTATTCTGCAACTTTACTGTATTTGTTTATTGTTTCTAATAGTTTTCTTTTGTGTGTGTGGAGTCTTCATGGTTATATCTATAGAGAATCATATTATCTGCAAAAAGTGACAGTTTAACTTCCTCATTCTCAATTTGAATAACTTTTTTTTCTCTTGGTTGATTGTTCTAGCTAAAATATCAATATTATATGAATTAAGAGTGGTGAGAGCGGGCATCCTTTTTTTCTGATCTTAGAGGAAAAGCTTTTATTTTTTCCACTCAAATATATTAGCTGAGTGTGTGTCACATATGGCATTTATTATGTAGAGGTATTTTCCTTCTGTATCCATTTTATTAAGTTTTTAAATCATAAATAGATGCTGTATGCTGTCAAATGATTTTTCTATATCTATTAATATGATCATATAATTTTTATCTTTTATTGTGTTTATGTGGTGTATTACATTGATTGATTTGCATATGTTGAAGCATTCTTGCACCCCTAAAATAAATCTCACTTGATCATGATGTACCATCTTTTTAACATATTGTTGTATTTGATTTGCTAGTATTTTGTTTAGGAGTTTTGCATGTGTAATCATCAGAAATATTGACTTGTAGTTTTCCTTTTTGTGTTATCTTACCAGGTTTTGGTTTAAGGATAATGTTGCTTCATGAAATAAGTTAGGAAGTACTGCCACTTTTCAAGTTTTGGAAGAGTTTAAAAAGGACAGGAATTAAATCATCTTAGGATGTTTGGTAGAATTCACAAGTGAAGCCATCTGGTCCTAAACTTTTGAGGAGGTTTTTGATGATTGTTTTAATTTCCTTACTGCTTATCAGTCTATTTAGATTTTCTAGTTCTTAATTCAGTTTAGAAAAGTTATATAAATTTATAAACTTGTCCATTTCTTCTAGGTTATTGAATTTGGTGGCATATAGTCTTATTATTCTTGTATGATCCTTTGTATTTCCGTTGAATCCATCATACTTACCTTCTTTCATTTCTGATTTTATTTATTTGTCTTTTTCTCTTTTGTCCTTAGTGATTCTAGCTGGGGGTTTGTCAGTTTTATTGATCTTTTCAAAGAACTAGCTTTTAGTTGCATTAATTTTTTCTATTGTTTTTTCCTTCTTAATTTCATTCAATTTTGCACTAATTTTTACTATTTTTTTTTCCTTCTGACTTTAGGCTTCATTTATTCTTTTTTTTCCCCTGTAGTTCTTTAAGATGTAATGTTAGGTTGTTTATTTGGGATTTAATTTTTGTTTCCTGAGATAGGCCTGTAATGAGAGAAACTTTCCTCTAACCCAAAACATTTGATATGTTGTATTTTTATTCTCATTTCAGTCTACGTATCTTTTGATCTCTCCTTTTATTTTTTCTTTGATCCAGTAATTCTTTAGTAGAATGTTGTTTAATCTTTTCATATTTGTGGGTTTTTCCCATGAAAGGCTTTGTAAATGTCATTATGTCCATTTGACCTAATGCATCATTTAGGGCTGCTTTCCTTTTTTTTTCTGTTTGAATGACCTATTCATAGCTGTCAATAGGATATTTAGGTTCCCTACTATAATTATGTGTTTGTCAGTTTCTTCCTTTAGTTCTGTTAGTAGTTGGTTTACATATTTTGGTGCTCCCTGATTGGGAGCATATATATTGATAAGTGTTATGCCTTGTTGTATTGTCCCCTTAATCATTATGAAATGTCCATGTTTGCCTCTTGTTACCTTTTTCATCTTGAAGTCTATTTCATCAGATATAAGTGCAGCTACACCCACTTTCTTATGGGTGCCATTTTCTTGGATTATCATTTTTTACCCTTTCACTTTGAGTCTATATTTGTCCTTACAGCTGAAATGTGTCTCTTGAAGGCAGCATAAAGTTGTGTTTTGTTTTTTGATCTAATCTGCTACTCTGTGCCTTTTTATAGGTGAATTCAGCCCATTTACATATAGGGAGATTATTGAAATATGAGATTTTTCTATAGCCATTTTATCTTTTGTTTTCTGGTTGCTCAGTATCTCCATTGTTTTTTTGCCCTTGTATTTCTGTCTGTTATTTTAGTTTGGTAGTATTCTATGATTTTTTTCTCTGTTTCTTTTTTTTAATCTTAGGTGTGTGTGTGTGTGTGTGTGTGTGTGTGTGTGTGTGTGTGTACCATTAAGTTTATGTAAAAGAAAGTTTCATATATACGGGAGTCTTTTTTGTTCAGCATGCATTTTATCTCAATTTCCCTTCACAAATTCAGACCTTTATCACCTTCTCTTTTATGTTTTAATTGTCACAAATTTTCCCAGTTCATGCTGTGAGTGTATTTCCAAGTTGTCATAGCTATTGTCTACTTCTATTTTTAAAAGTTTTACCTCCTTTAACCATCATGTAATATTTAAGTGTATAATACTCTGTTCTGAATAAGAATTGCAATTTCATGCTTCTATCTTCTTTAGTCATCTTACTCATATTTTTGTATCATTTTGTCTTTTGGTTTAAGGTAGAATAATTCCCTTTAGTATTTCCTTTAATGTAGGCCTTGTAGTAAAAAATTTCATCAGCTCTGTATGTTTGGATAGGTCTTTATTTCTCTTTCGTATCTAAAAGATAAGTTTGCTGGGTACATTATTCTTGGCTGGTAATTTCTTTCAGTAGTTTGAATATTTGATCCCACTCCTTTCTAACTGGTACAGTTTCTGCTGAAAAATCTGATAATAATCTAATGGATTTCCTTTATTGGTCACTGTCTTCTTTTCCTTGGCTGCCTTGAGAATGCTTTTTTGTCATTAATATTTGACAATTTTAATATAGTGTGTCTTAGACAAGGCCTTTTTGGATTGAGATAATTAGGTGTTCTGTTTTTTCCATAGGTTTAGGAAGTTCCAGTTGACTGAATAGGTTCTGTGTTACCTTTCCACTCTCTTCTTCTGATATACCCATTAATCTTACATTGCTCTTTCTGATGGAGTTACATAATTCTTGTAGAGTTCTTCATTTTTTTTCACTCTCAACTCTCTCTCTTTTTCCATCTGTGTCATTTCCAGATTGCTGTCTTTGATGTCACTAATTATTTCTTCCACCTGGTCAGCTCTGTTTCCTAAGCTTGTTATTTTGTTCTCCATTTCTTTTATCGAGTTCTTCTTCTCCAGAATTTCCATTTGTTCCTTTTTTTAAAGTTTTAATCTCTTTGATAAAACATTCTTTTTGGTTGTTGATTTTATTTATGAGTTTATTAAACTGCCTATCTGAGTTTTCTTGTATCTTGTTGAGTTTTTCTAGAACTGCAATACTAATTTTTTTTTTGTCTTTTAAATCACATATTTCCATGTCTTTACATTTATTTTCTGGAGATTTTTCGTTTTCTTTCTGAACTACTTTATTAATTTTGTTGTGCATGCTATTTAGTGAATTTTCTTTTGCTTAGCCATTTATGTGAATGAACTCTGTTTGTATTATTATTGTTATTATTGTTATTATTATTAAAGAATAATGTCTCTAGCAAGTTGATAAGAACAGGTTTTTCTTCTGTTTTCCAGTAGGTGGTGCTTGAAGAGAGTATAAGCCTCTTGTACCATTTAAGTTTATTGGATCTCTGCTGAGTGATGAAGAATGCCTTGTATTCCCTGGGGAGGTGGACTTTTCCTCTGTAATGAGGTTTCCTCAGTCTCAGGGCTTCATTTCTGTGGGAGAATGTGGGTTATAATCCCCCAAAGTCTTGATGTGTTGCCTGAAATTTTTCAGGTGCCCATGATCACATGTGGATTTTCTAGTCCATCACCTATTTTTCTTTCTCTTCCATTGTACTCTCTATCAAAGCTAATCCTTTTTTATATATACATATATATAAAACAATGCTATGGCAAAACTAGAATAATTATTTTAACAGATAAAATTTACTCAGCATCTACCATGTGCAGTGTCATGAATATGCATCGATACAATTATCTTTCACAATTCTTGATAACAATGCAGTAAGGGCAATTTCAGCTTGCCCCTAAGGGTATTTCTACATTTGGTTTTATCAGTTAAGTCTTTTGCTCCTTAAATCTCTTTGCAATTCTCTTTCTTGAACTACTTCTATATATTTTGCATTGTCTACTTTTACTCAGACATAAAACTGATGCTCTCTGTGATTATGACCTCAGCCTCTTCTTACTATAAGCCTTGCTCTACCATTTTAACATTTTAAGAATTTTAATTAACACCTAGTCTGTTGTTGCCTAAATATTTAGGTACAGACCTGAATTTCTGAATCTCAATTAAGGCTGACATGCCCAATTATTACCCATATAAAAATATAAGCACTGTATTTTTGCACTTGATTCTCTTGCCCCCAAACTGTATCTTGTGAACTTACCTTTTTTTCCAAATTAGCCAGGTCTATATCTTTTATAATTATAAAATAAAATAGGATTGTATTAGTTAATATAACTGCCTTTGCAGATAATTAAATAGGTTTCTAGGAATTGTATTCTCTCCTAGGACACTCTGGACTCTAACTTTTCTTATCTGTGTAGGTCGGCAGTGACAGACTTTGTGCCACTAATAGGAGTAGTTAAAAAAATAAAACAGACAGAAGTAGTACAGATCCTGAGCAAGACTGTGTCGATATGGCACTCTCTTTACAAAATTGCATTAAGTATTTGTTAAGTATTTATTTTCCAAATGCAACACTTTTTAATTTTTAGTACAAAGAATTAGCTCATGGAGATAAAAGTGCTTTTTCCCCTTTTTACTGCAAAATATTTTCACGCACTGGTCTTCTAAAACCATCTCCTGTTTGTAGAGGATGAGGTTGTAGATATCATAAAATTTCTGCTTTGTGTTTATTGTCTGTTCCTCTTGTTTCTGACAGTCCAGCATAATCTGTATAATTCTTGTAAAGTTGAATTAAAAAGCAACTCCAATAACACCTGTATGTTAATGGCCCAAACTAAAATAAAGGTCTAGTTACATTTAAACTTAGTTAGCAAACTTCTTCACTTAAATGACAGTAGTAACTTTGTAGTTTCCATATCCAAATGCCTTATAGTCTCTTTGTTTTTATAGTATTTCACTTCAAAGGGTTCATAACTCTTATTTTTAGTGCCTTGAGTAGTGCCTAATAACTGTTGTTTGAGTAAATCAGTGAATAAAGAAAAAGAGAAAGATGGAAGCAAGGGGGGGGGGGAAGGGACTATTAAACATACTGCAATCCACTACAAAAGTGACTAGTGCAGGATGTATTTTTCTTCAAAAAGTATCCCAATAGTTATGAGTATTGTAATAGAGATTAAGTATATTGGAGAAGAGCCTGTGTACCAACGATACTTAGAAATCTCTTGTTATAGGTATTTATTTGAGTTATCTAGCTGTCTCATTCAAACATATACCCTCTTCCCTGTATTATCCAATTAGGAACTGATAGATACACTCTCAGGTGGGGTTCTTTTACTGTGTTCTAGAAATATTTCCTTAAACATGTGATACAAAATCAAACTTCAGGTTTAATTTTGAGTTCAAAGAAATAGGCAAATAACATATTATTGAGTCTAGCACATTTAACCAAAACAAAATGAACAATAACATTCTGTTTTGACTAAACTATCCCACCAAAAAAATTATAAGTTAAGTAAATGAATTTGTTTGGAGAACCAATAAAGATTTATTTTTCTATCACATGTCACCATATACCTTCACTTGAAGGACAGGAGTCCTCCAAGATTCTATGTAAGTGAATTAAATTTTATCTACTAGGAATGAACTTGTTAAATAAAATATAATAAAGTTTTTCAATTAAATTTATTGGATTGATATAGTTTAATAAAATTATATAGATTTCGAGTGTACAATTCAATAATATGTCATCTGTATATTGCATTGTGTAGTCAACACCCAAAGTCAAATCTCCTTCTGTCACCATATGTTTGCCCCCTTTAGATCTTATATACTTTCCTACTCCTCTCTTTCACATCTGGTAACCAATAAAATGTCTGGGTTTATGAGCTTTGTTTGTGTGTTGGTCTTATTCATTTATGGCTTTAGTCTTATATTCCACATATGATGCAATCATATTGTTCTTAGATTTTCTCTTGAACTTATTTTGCTTAACATGGTAATCTCAAGATCCATCCATGTTGTCAGTATTTTATCTTTTTGTATGGCTGAGTAATTTCCACTGCATATATGTACCACATCCTCTATATTTAATCATCTATCGAAGAGCACTTCATATGCCTTGGCCCCTGTAAATAATCCCACAAGGAACATCGATGTGCATATATCTTTATGGGTAAATGTCTTCAAAGTTTTGGAGTAGATACCCAGCATAGGGTGAGAGTTCTTGTTCCGCTATTGTTTTTTAGCCACTAGTTTTGTTACTATTTTTCGGCAGACTAGGAAATGAATACAATGGGATTTCCGGTATATGCTCAACAGATTGATTTATTGTGTGAAAAAATTTTCTTTTTTAATTTTATAATACTGCAACATAGAGAACAAAATAGAAAACAATCAAATAGTCCAGAGAATATCATTACTACTGTTTTAGAAATATTGATCCCTGATCTCAGATGTGGATTATTCATGTAACACTACACGATTGTCTTTACATTTTCTGTGTGTGTGTGTGTGTGTGTGTGTGTGTGTGTGTGTGTGTGTGTTTTCAAAGCTGGAATGTGTACAGAGAAATACTATTTATGAGTAAAACGCTTTTAAAATTCCAATCACATAATTATGTGAATACAAACAATACTCTACTATTTTGAATAGTTTTATAAAATATACTTATTGAAGCACTTTGTATGCATCATTATCTGAGGCCTGATTAAATGTTGCTAGATTGTTGAAAGGATCTTTGTAGGAAGAATCATATGAGTAGAGAGCAAAGACAATTTCTCACCAAGCCTGTGGAGAAAGAAAAAACAGTATTTTTATTACACTATAGATTAAGTCACTAATAATACCATGATGCTTCCTCATTTTTGAGTTATAGCCAGATTGATTCATTTGTGTCTGACCAAGTGCCCACAATTGCCCATTTGTTGCCTGCTGTTTTACCTTCACCAAATGATAGGTTACTCTGGGCTCCTAAACTCTGCTTGTCCCAAAGCTTGAGCAAGCACTAAAGAGTGGAACATGCCTTGTTATCAATTTATCCTGACAACTGGTTGGACTCTTTTTTCTGCTGGTAATTTCCCCATGCTTTTACACCTTCCTCTTACCCTACCCTCTATAAAAAGTGTTTTTCTGTTTGATTTTGTGTCGCTGCAGATTTCTGAGATTTGAGCATTCTCCCCATGGCAATGGTCTCTGTGCTGGGTAAAGTCATTCTTTTTTGTAAGTTCAGATTTGATTTTATTTGACATGACAAAAGATTCTTGACTAAAAACCGCATGTCGGTTACAATCATTCACGTGAAAAAGCTTAACTGAAATTATTCTAAAGTAGTTGTTTAATCAGACCTTACACTGGAATACATTGCTGCTACTTCTACTATTTCTCTCTCAGCTTGAGCTCTTATTTTTTATATTGAATTACCTTGATAGTTTCCTAATGATCTTCTCTATTATGCACTGTCAATAATCCTTCTCAACCTACCTGCCATATTACTGCTTATATAATAGGCCTCAGTAACACATTTAATCACTTCACTTCTTTATCAAA
Source organism: Macroglossus sobrinus (assembly GCA_004027375.1). Taxonomy (NCBI): domain Eukaryota; kingdom Metazoa; phylum Chordata; class Mammalia; order Chiroptera; family Pteropodidae; genus Macroglossus; species Macroglossus sobrinus. Next base: position 294,262 of record PVKZ01000216.1, read on the forward strand.
TAATATTCTGGCTGTCTATTTCCTTCTTTTATGTCTACTTTTATAACTATATAATTAGTTGTCCACCACAGAGACTTTTGTTTGATGGCATTTGTGTCCCCAGTGGTTATCTCATTGCATGCTTATGACGTGGTCCAGATATATCTAATGAATAAATGAGTACAAATTATAGTTGAACCCTTATTTTCTAAAATAATATCACTGGAAACTATTTATTTCCTATCGTTTCTTTCCAACATTTAAAGAACTCCCTATTTCCATATATTCAAATCTTGTCATGAAATTATTTAGCAAATTGTGACTTTTCCTTGTATGTACTTCAGGGACTTAAGAGACATTGAACGAATGGTGAAAAATCATTGAATAAATTCCTATAATCTTTTTCTCCACATGTGACTTCTCACATGAAGTTCAGTTCTGCATATCAGCTGACTGGCTTTTCAATTTAAATGCTGTTTGCTTTCAAAATTATCATAGCCAAAACCTTTTTTAAAGTATCTTACTTAAATCAAGCAAAGCCTATGCATAAAATAATATTCCTTGAAACAAAACAACCCCCCCCCAAACAAACAAACAAAAACAAGTAGTCAACCAGAGTGTTGTCTCTTTTCTGAAAGGTCTATTTGCTTAGAGTTTTTATTTGCTAATCCAGTTCTAACAACTGGCAACTTTTTTTTTCTTTTCATTGATTTGGGCTTTCATTCAATTCATTATCAAATCTATTGATTGCCTTTTCTTAGTGTTATCTTTTTTTCTTTAATTCTTTCTATCACCAGCACATCTCAGTTCTTCTGCCCCTCCATTAAAATATGGCATTCACATTTCTTCCATATTTGTCTTTCTCAAATAATTTTAACATATCCTTCTTGATTATATAGATCCAACTATTATCGAATGTCTACGGAGTCAAGTTCAGATTCTTTGCCCCATCAATTATGGGACTTTACATTGAATAAATTCTCCATGAGCATGAAATATAATTGAAATTTGTTGGAACTATTTCAATGTTGAATTGTCAACCAACTTTATTTTGTAGTGAAATATTAATCTTTCATGGTATTTGGAATACTTCATGTTTGAGATAAAACAGACTTTTAAAAAGTAAATCCATTTATCTTCTTGCTGGTATATTAGAGCAGTGGTCCATATCCTAATTGCTCATCAGATTCCCAAAGGCTGTTTCTCAAACTTTATAGTGTTACAAATCAAACTGGATCTTATTAAATGTAGATTCTGATTGAATGAGTGTGGATGTGGCTTCAGACTCTAAATTTATGACAGATTCCCAGATGGGGTTTGTGCCTTTGCTCCAAAGATTACATTTTAGAAGGACATGTTTTAAACAATATCTAGACACTGAGTTAGTGGCAGGGCATCATGCAGTCACAAATATATATACAATCCTAATCAAGGTCATTTATGAAATTTGTTTTCTAACAGTCTTACTAATTCTATGAAGTGGTTACTTAATGTTATCATACCTATTCATTCATGAGAAAATTGAAGTTTAAGAAAGATGAGAATAGTTTAGGTCATGAAACTGTAGTTGTTCAAAGCAGGACAGTTGTTCAAATACAGGTGTTCTCATTCACAAAGCCCTATCTCTAACCACACCAGGACAGAAGTTTTCTTTTGGACATATTTAGATGAATAAATGCACCGTAGAGGAGCAACATCTGGCTGCATTGCTTAAACTGAAGCTGCTTTTGGTTTGAAGACTTGATTTTATTTTTCTTGTTTAAACTCTCACCATTGATATTTCTGGTAAATAAAAAATTTCACTAGCTGTGGCTTACCTTTGTAATCTATCATGTGCTTATGGAGCATAGAAAGGAGATGGAACTGGATATCATTGTGGAATGTTGGATAGTTTGGATAACCTATTGAAAAAATCCTTTCTCTGCAGACAACAAAAAGAAGGAGGAATTTGCAGAGTGTTGAGACAATGACAGTGTAAATATTTCACAATAATTTCTGTTAGAAACTCAGTTTGTTATTAAAGATGGTAGGACCTTGTAGATCATTTACATGATAGCTTTTATTCCCAAAAATTCTATTAAGGTTTTCACTTTTTTAAGAAAAAAAATGCTTAAAAGAAGGGAAAAATAACAAAGCATTTATAGTTTTACTGCTAGTTGAAAATTTTGTTGTTTTATAATACAAGTGGAGCCATTAAATATCGCCAAACTCTAATAAAACTTTTAAATATTTTTCATAATATACTCCTATTTTTCTCATCTTTGAATTTTTCAGAGAGTAGGAATTTGCTAATTTCAGATTAGGTGGAATTTCTGCTTCTCATTCATGATTTATAATAACCTTATTATCTCTTAAAACTCCTACTTTTTTATATTAACTTTTGCTAATTCCAGTGTCCTTCATGGCTCCTTCTTCTTCATTTTTTTAATTTGTTGCCATGCTAACATTTACCTACTTATTATATTAGTAATAGTTTTGCAACCTTATCACCCTGACATAACATGTCAAAACAATATGAGATATCAAGGAAATATTTTACTAAGAAAAATTTTAAACACATAAAATTTTCCATCTTATTTAACAAGATCAATTAACTACACCTAATGACTCCATCACCCTCCAAAAGAATCAGATGATAAAAACTTACCACTTCAAATCGGATTTTTGCCACCTCTATGCTCCATTAGGCTTATTGTATACTTGGAAGTAGAACTTCAACTGCTTTTAAAGCCAAGGCAATTATTTACCAAAGATAATTATGTTCTGAAAGAATATTTGACTTCTTCTGAATTGCATTATAATTTTCCATCTAAATGCTACCGGTTCTGTTCACAGGACATATGGGTCCTTTATTTCTATATCATATAGAAATAAACTTAATGTATACTTTAGCCGTTTGCTATATAGATATGCAATGATTCTTCTTATAAAGCAATACTCAGAGAAAAAATAGTTTTTTTGCCACATTATCAGGGGAATATTTACATAATGTATGTGCTTAAAGAAAGGACAAAACTGTTCAAATAAAGAACAGATTAAAATTGTGATATATGTTTAACAATCAAGTTTTGCAGTAAATGAAAGATGAAACTGTCTTACCTCTTCAGATGAATCAGCTCTCTAGAAAAAAAAAAAGAAGAAAATAGGAAACATTGTAATTTTATAACTCCAGATTCAGTCTGAAAAGACAAAGTTTTACATAATTGATACACTATGATAGTTGTTTTTTGTTTGTATATTGACATTTTTACCATGAGTAAAGAGTAAGCTTTTACTACAATTTGCAACATTCCAATATCAACTCACTCTTATCCAAATTCCTTTTGTGTGTATAAAAGAAGAAAATCTATCACTCTAACTAAAATAGTGAAATGGAAAAGTTAAACTTTAGATTGGTTCAAGAGAATTTTTTTATATAGATACGTTTTAAGTTGAAAATCTGCATGCTTTCAAATATTGATTGTCTTGAGAGTCCATTTTCATGATTATGCTTTTTCTGTATTCTTCTTGGATTTTTATTTTTGCACTATCCATTAACAAAAAAAATAAGTGAAAAATTGTGTAGTCCTAAAAACTTGGTTCCAGGCCTGGTCTTTCTATTAGGAGTGAGAGTAGTGATGTTGGCTTGCAGTTCCAACAACTTCTCCAATTCCAGGATATAAAACTGAGACCTTAGCCCACAGCATTTATTCTGTCTTTTTCAAAGTAACACTGAAGTGGTGGCCTGCTCAAATTGTTATAAGCCTGCTTTGTCTTTACAAATATTGAGTGGAGTCCTAAGCCCACAGCAACATGCCTGTCTTTATGTAAAGGAAAGTAGAATGGACACTTACGTTCATGACACCAAACCTGGACTCTCCTCACAGGAACTAGAGTGCAGACCCAGGCTACCAAGGTAGAGACTGGCTAATTTATAACAGTCTACACTAAACACCTACTCACACAACACTTAAGGTACCCCTATGAACAGAAACTCATGTGGAGTGCATGGAAGAATAGAGGCTTCAGTTCAAGCCATCAGTACTGTCTTCCCTTGAAATGATGTGGAGCGTTTATATGAGCCCAAGGCATAAGGCCTGTCTCTTCCTAACAATAATAAGTACAAGGGAGATTAGGACCCAAGGCACTAAGCCTGTCCTCTTGGAAATCTAGTAGAGAGGAGACCTTAAGCCACAGGGCCAGCCTGTCCTCTGGTAAGAGTATCTTCATACAAGACCTAGAAGCTTGACTCAGGCCTGAACTTTTCATCGGGAACTAGAGTGCTGACCTTGCTATGCAGTTGGGATACCTTCTCCTGTTTCCAAGAAGTAGAGCTGAAAAACTGGCCCACAGCATTTCTGCTGACTTTTTCTAACAGAACCTGAAGTGGTTGCATGGGCCCATGTATCTAAGTCTGTCTTCTCTAATAAAATGTCAAAGTGGAGTCCTGAGCCCACAGAAACAAGCCTGTCTTTATGTCATAGAAACTAGAAAGGAGAGGTTAGAACTTGGCACCAAGCCTTAACAGCCAAACAAGACTCAAGGTTAAGACCATTTAGTTTATAACAAAGATGTGACTGAAGACACCCAGCCTGACCCGTGATACCAGCAACTCTTGTGAAGACCTTGGCCCATAGAACCAAGATGTCATCTCCTAAGAGGAGGAAGAAAGGAGGAATTGTTTCATGGCACCAAGACTGGCCTCTCTTTAAAGCATTTACAATAGAAATTTGGGCCAATGGCATCAACTTATATCATCCTAACAATCCATTCAGCACAGCCTATTCCCAAGTCATCAATTTTTTCTTTTGCCAGTTATTAAAAATTGTCTGTAAAGTATAGCACCAAGCTAATCCCTTGATCAGAGAAGAAAGTGTGGGCACTTAAAAATTTGGCAGAAAGCCTGGCATCTTCTTTCAGGAACTCAAATGTGGAGCATGGAACCATGACCAAGCACTGTTCCTATTTCCAGGAAGTAGAGTGGAGATTTTTGCCCACAGAATCTAGCCTAACTATTCTTATCAGACCATAAGTCTAGGACTTGGCACACAGTAACAGACTGTCTTGCTAAAAAAAAAAAAAATCCAGTAGAAGTCCATCTCTGAGAACCTAATCCTCTGCCTGGATCAAGGGAAGTAGAATGGATGTTTGAAAATACCAAGCTGGTTATAGATGTTCATGATAAACATGAGAGGAAAAAGTTTCACACACACGTGAGCCTGGTTCATTCTAGAAGTAGAGTAAAGACCTAAGCCCACAACAACAAGTCACCTGGTTAACACACAATTCTCCCTTTGTCTTTCTTGACCCCCACGTGAATCTTGCAAAATGTTCACATGATCGCCGCATGATACCCTAGAGATTGCTACATGATTTTAAGTGACTTCCAACTTATTGCTCTTTCCCTATTTTCAACCAAGTTTTTTCAAAACACATCTCATAAACTGCTTCATTATCAATATTTCAGCTTTGAAGCATTGGCCAATAAGCAATTCCATTTTGACAGTAGATGCTTAAGGTCTGCATCCTCCAAGAATAATGCGGAGTTGCACTTGATGCCATTAAAAGTTATGCTCACAGTGACTCGGCATTTTTATTACAGTACAGCCAAATGGCAGCTGCTGTTTCCACCTAACTAAAGTAGCTTCCTCAAGCAGATTCAGCCTCCAAATTTCAAGGCGGTTCATGGGCGAAAGCCGCTTTGATTCACTCAAGCAGGTTGCCTGAACACAAATGAAACATCAAGCCAGTTACCTAATGATCATTGTCTGTTAGCTACACCACTCTCCTCAAGCAAGTCTTCTCATGCACACATAACCTTCTGATTGAATGGCGGTGAAGTGGCTGTCTCGGCAATGCTATTATACAAGAACGCTCCTATTCACTGTGTGTAGGTAAATTTTACCAAGGAATGTAGAAGGGTAACTCAAAATTGAGCACCACACCATCACCTCAATGTCATGTGACCTTCCTGTGATGCCCTCTGAACATTCTCTTGATGGCCAAGTGATTCACACTGAGCACCCATGCGAATATCACGAGATTCCCTCTCTCTTGCTATGAGAGTTTCAGGTGACTTCTTCCTCATTTTCTTCTGCTGGCCTAAACAAAAGGTTTCCAGAACATGTTAAAGGAACTGCATCTATGTTAATATCTCAGCTGACTTTTATGGTCATTAAGCAGGTCTCCCTCGAAATATGTAATCTGAGGTTTACTACAGAGGAATTCTGAGGCACCCATACCTTCCACCAGGAAGAGATATCCTCACAATGACTCAGCATTTTACCTACAGTACAGCAAAATAGCAACTGTTGTTTCCACCACAATCCAGTCGATACCTTCAGCATATTCAGCCTTAGGATTAAATGCAGCAATATGTGATTGACGCCTCCACTACCATAAAGCAGGTTTCATGACATCAGACAAAACTGGAGGCAAATTAAAGATCATTGTCTGGCAACATATACCATTGACATCAAGTAAGTTTTATAATGTGGATACAACGTTGATTGGAGGTCAGTTAGCAGGCTATTTCGGCCACTTTGTGTAACACAGAGACGAATGTTTTCTTAGTGTTTATGTGAATTTTATCAAATGATATGCTCTTGTCATTCTAAAGGGAGTACTACATCATCCCCATCTGTCACATGATCTCCCTGTGTTTGATAGAGGCCAGTCTCTTAATGAGCACATGATTCACAAAGGACAGTCTAGTGATCCTGTCGTGACTCTAGCTGGGCTTTTATACACGAAGTTAATACTGTCTAATTTTGAACAGACTATGTGAAAGACCTACTCATATGACCAACAACCTAGACCCTTTGACAGAAACAAAGATATAGTGCATGGTCCACAGACAAAAGCTGTCTACTCTTACATAAAAGGAAGGAGATCGTTGTTCATGATAACAGTACTTTCCTCCGTTCAAATGATGTAGACTAGAGACCTGGACCCATGACACAATGTCAGTCTCTTCCTAACAATAATACAACAGAGCCATGGTCTAAAGCCACCAAGCCTGTCCTCATTGAAAATTAGTAGATTGAAGACCTTAAACCTCAAGGTTAGCCTTTCCTCTGGTAAGAATATCTTTCCTGAAAAACCAGAAGCTTGGCAGCAGGCCTGGACATTCTATTAGGAGCAAGAGTCGTGACTTTGGCTTGCAGGTCCTATCCCTACACTTATTCCAAGAGGCAGAACTCAGACCTCAACCCACAGCATTTCTTCTGTTTTTTAATAACAGAGAATGAATTGTTGGCCTGGGTCCTCAGCTCTAAGCCTGTCCTCACTGAACAAATTTAAGGTGAAGTCCTAGCCTCCTGGCAACAAGTCTGTCTTTGTGCAAGGGGAACTAGAATAGAAATTTAAGCCCATGACACCAAACTTGGACTCTCCTCACAGGAACTAGAGTGCAGGCCCAGGCTCCTAAGTTCAAGAAAGTCTAATTTATAACAGACTACATGAAACACCTACTCACACAGCACCCAAGGTACCCCTGAAAACAGAAACTCATGTGGAGTGCATGGCCCATGAACAAAATTGTCTTCCCTAAATGAGAGGAAGAATGGAGGCCTCAGTCTATTCCATCAATGCTGTCTTCCCCTAAAATGATGTGCAGAGGTAACATGGGCCCAAGGCAAAAGGACTGTCTCTTCATAACAATAAGTATAAGGGAGACTGGAACCCAAGGCACTAAGCCTGTTCTCTTGGAAAACTAGTAGAGAGAATCTTCATTCAAGACCTAGAAGCTTGACTTGGGACTGGACTTTTTATCAGGAACTATAGTATTGACCTTGCTTTGAAGTTCCAATCCCTTCCCCTATTTCCAGGAAGTAAACTGAACAAATGGCCCAAAGTATTTCTGCTGACTTTTTCTAACAGAACCTGAAGTGGTAGCTTGGATCCACAGATCTAGCCTGTTCTCTCAGAACAAATATCAAGTGGAGTCCTGGGCCCACAGCAACAAGCCTGTCTTTGTGTCATAGAAACTAGAAAGGAGAGGTTGGAATTTGGCACCAAGCCTGGATAGCCTAACAGGAACCATTTGACAGCCCCAGGCTCACAAGGTTAAGACTATCCAATTTGTAAGAAAGACTCAACAAAAGACCAAGACCCAGAAGACCCAGCCTGACCCCAGCTACCAGAAACTCATGTGGAGAACTTGGCTCACAGAAACAAGCTGTCATCTCCTTTCAGGAGGAAGAATGGAGGACTTGGTTCATGGCATCAAGAGTATCCTTCCTTCAAAGCATGGACAATAGAAATTTGGAATGATGACACCAATGTTGTGTCATCCTAAGAGTCAATTCAACAAAACCTGGTCTCACGTCACCAGTTTTTCCCTGTTGCAAGTGCTTGAAAGATGACCTTAACCTACAGTGCCAAGCCTTTCCTCTGGTAAGAGAAATTAGGTAGTGTGGGCACTAAGAAACTTGGCACCAAGCTGGGATGTTTCCTTCAGAAACTCAACTAGGAGCTTAAAAGCAAGGCCAAGCATTGTTCCTATTTCTAGGATGTTGAGTGGGGACCTTGGCCCTCAGAATCTAGCCTAACTTGTCTGAAGGGAACTTTATGGGGAGGACTGAGCATATGGTAACAAGGCCATCTTGTTTGATAGCAAAGAAGATAGAAGTCCATGGCCCAGAACCCAGTCCTCTGCCTGGAAAGGGGCAAGTAGAATGGATTTTTGAAAACACGACACCATGCCGGTCTCATTTGTAAGGTAAACTCTGAGTGGAAAACAATTCCTGAAAGCTCAAGCCAGGTTCATTCTAGGAAGGAAAGTGAAGACATATGCCCATGGCAATAAGCAAGTCACATGGAAGTCACGCCATTCCCGTGTCATCTTCCTTGAAGCCCACATGAACCCATGATGCATTCTTGTGACCTCCATGTGATTCTCTATTGATGGCTACATGATTTTCCGGTGACTTTCTCAAGCAAGTGTTTTCAGAACACGTTTCATAAACTGCTTCATTTTCAATGGTTTAGCTTTAATGTGTTGGCTATAAAGCAAGCCCCTTTCAATAGTAGTGGCCTAAGTTCCGCAAATCTAGAATACTGGGGTAGTCAAACCTTCCACTGATAAGAGGTATCCTCAAATGACTCAGCAGTTTTGCTACAATACAGCAAAATGGCAGCTGTTGTTTCCACTGCGTTAAAGTTGCTTCCTAACAGCATCATCAGCCTCCAATTTTCAACAGTTAATGTGCGACTGCAGCTCCCATTGCCTTCAAGCAGGGTGCCTGACCAGAGACAAAACCTCAGGCCAATTAACGGTGATTGCCTGGAAGACTTCACTCCTGTCCTCAAGCAAGTTTTCTCATGCAGAGATAACCTTTCTATTGAAGGACTGTTAGGTGACTGTCTCTGCCTCAGTTTGTTATGTACATTCTCCTTTTCTCAGTGTTTATGTGAATTTTAGCACCGATGTGAAAGTGTAATTTAAAAGTGAGTGCCATACGATCACCCAATGTCACATGATCTGTCTGTGATGCTCTCAGGCCAGTTCCTTGATGTTCATGTGATATCCGCAGGGCAGCCATATGAATGCCACATAATTCCCTAGTTATTACTATGAGATTTTCAGGTGACTTCCACCTTTTTCTTCTGCTGGCCTAAACTAAGGGTTTTCAGAACACATTTAAGGACCAGCCTCTCAGCTTTATTTTCATGGTCATTCAGCTATTCTCTCTCAGAATTTGTAGTCTAAGTTTTTCTATACAAGAATTTTGACACAGTCACTCTTTCCACCAGTTAGAGGCATCCTCACAATGACTTAGTATTTTTTCTATAACACAGCAAAATGTTGGCTGTTGTTTCCACCACTATACAGTCACTTCTTCACAGCAGACTCAGCCTCCAGTTTTCAATGCAGCCAATGTGCAAGTTCCACCTCTCAGTAGAAACCTTAAAGCAGGTTTCCTGACAACAGACACAACCTGAAGCCTATTAAAGGTAATTGTCTGGAAGCATACACCGCAGACCTCAAGTAAGTTTTCTAATTCAGAAGGTCAGTTAGGAGGCTGTCTCGGCCACCCTTTGTGACAAACAGACTCTCATTTACCCAGTGTGCATGTGCATTTTACCAAGTAATAAGAAAATGTAATTGAGAAGTGAGCACAGCTCAATCACCCAATGTCACATGGTCTTTCTGTGATTCCCATGGCCAGTCTCTTCATGGTCACGCAATTCCCTCAATGCGGTTTCATGAACGTGGTGAAATTCCAACAGGGCCTTTTCATGACCATTGCCTGCTTCCCTAGTTACTACCATGAGATTTGTAGATGACTTCCACCCCATTCTCTTCCTCTAGCCTAAAATAAGTATTTTTAGAATACATTTTAGAAATGGTCTCTATTTCAATATTTCAATGGCTCATTGTCTGTAAAGCAAGTCACTCTCAATATAGGTAGGAAAAGGTTGGCGATACATGAATACTGTCACAGCCACTCTTTCCACCATTCAGAGGTATGCTCACATGGACTCAGCATTTTCACTACAGTATATATAGCAAATCAGTGGGAGCTATTGCCACTGCAATAAAGTTGCTCCCTCACAGCAGACACAGCAAAATATATTTGATACAACATATGTGCAACAGCTGCTTCCACAGCCTGAAACTGGTTGCCTGACAGAAAACGAATCATCAGTTTCATTAATGATAATAGTCTTGCCATCTATACTCCTGTCTTCAACCAAGTTTTCTCATGTAGACATGATCTTTGATAGAAGGGAAGTTAGGTGGCTGTCTCAGCCACCCTCTTTACACAGACTCTCTCATTTTCTCAGTATTTATGAGAATTTAACAGGTGATATGCACTTGTAATTCCAAAAAGAGCACTATAGCATCATCATCTGGCACATGATCTCTCCATGTTTCCCACAGGCCAGTGTCTCAATAGGCTCATGGTTCCTGCAGAGACTGAATCCCAAGGTCAAGACTGTGTAAGTTTTAACAGACTAGGCTAAAGATCTACACACATTACATTACCAATGTAGCCCCTGTGAACAGAAACTAATGTGGAGTGCATAGCCAACAGAACAATGATATCTATTCTTACTTAAAGGAAAAATGGAGAATTCAGTTCACTGCACCAATATTTTCCTCCATTAAAATGATGTAGAATGGAGACCTGGGTCCACGACAAAAAGCCAGTCCCTTCTAAACACTGACTATAAGGTAGCCCTAGTCTAATGTCACCAAGCCTGTCTTCTTTGAAAACTAGTAGATTGGAGACCTTAAACTGCAGGGCCAGCTTGTCCTCTGGTAAGAGTATCTTTCTTGGAGACCTAGAACCTTGGTTTAAGGCATGGACTTTCTTTAGGAATGGGAGTGGTGACCTTGGCTTGCAGTTCCAATCCCTTCCTCTATTCCAGGAGGTAGAGCTCAGACCTTGGTCCACAGCATTTATTCTGTCTTTTCCTAACAGGAATTTAAGTGCAGGCCCAAGCCCAGGATTCTAAATTTGTCCTCCCTGAACGAATGTCAAGTGGAATTCTAGGCCCACCACAATCTGCCTTTTTTGGTAAAGAGAACAAGAATGAATTTTATGTCCCATGGCACCAAGCCTGGACTCTCCTCTCAAACACTAGAGTACAAGCTCAGGCTCCCAAGTTTTAGACCATCAAATTTATAATAGACTAAGTGAAACGCCTACTCACACTAAACCCAAGGTAGCCCATGTGTACAGAAACTCATGTGGAGTGTATGGCCCACAAACAAAGCTATCTTCTCTGAACAAAAGGCAGAATGCAGGCTTGAGTTTGTGCCATCAATACTGTCTTCCCTTGAAATGATGTTGAGTAGTCACATGGACCCATGGCCTGTGGGAATACAGGAAGATCATCATTCTTTCTAACAATAAGTACATTGGAGACCAAGTTCCAAGGTATTAAGCCTGTCCTCTTTGAAAACTAGTAGATAGAAGACCTTAAATCAAAGAGCCAGCCTGTACTCTGATAAGAGACACTTCACTCGAGTCCCAGATCTTTGTCTTGGGCCTGGATTTTCATCAGGAACTAGAGTGCTAACCTTGGTTTTCAGTTCCAATCCCTTTTCCTATTTCCAAAAGTAGAGCTTAACAATTGGCCCACAGCATTTATTATGAACTTTTCTAATGGAACCTGAATTGGTGGCATGGTCCCACGGTTCTAAGCCTTTCTTCTCTGAACGAATGTCGAGTGGAGTCCTAGGGCTACAGTGACAAGTATATCATTTTGAAAGAGAAACAAGAACAGAGACTTTGGTACTCGGCACCAAGCCTGGACCTCCTAACAGGAACTAGTTGGCAACCCCAGGCCCACAAGTTCAAGACCATCCAATTTGTAACAAAGTATAGACTGAAGACCTACACCTACAATATCTAGCCTGGCCTCTGCTACCAGAAACCTTTATGTAGAACTTGGCCCACAGAATCAAGATGTCATCTCTTATCAAGAGGAAGAATGGATGACTCAGTTCAAGGTACCAGGTCTATCCTCCCTTCAAAGCATGGACAATGGGCCGATGGCACTAGCCTTGTTTCTTCCTGTTAATTCAGCAAATCCTGGTCTCATGTCACCAAAGTTTCTCTCTTTTTCAAATTACTGAAGGTGACCTTAAAATCTAGCACCAAGCCATGACCATAGTAAGAGAAAAGAGTGTGGAGACATAGAACCTTGGCACAAAGCCTAGACATTTCTTTTAGAAACTAGATTGGAGAGACTGGATGCAGGGGTAAACATTTTTCCTATTTCCAGGAAGTAGAGTGAAGACCTTGGCCTACAAAATGTAGCCAAACTTGTCTTAATGGAACCTCATGTGGAAAACTTGGCATACGTTATCAAAACTGTAGTCATTAAAAGGAAAAGTCCATGGGCCATGACCGATAACTGTGCCTGGATCAAGGGAAATAGAACAGATGAAATCACGACACCACACTGTTCACTTTTGAAAGGTAAACTTGAGTAGAAAACATTTCCCATTCTTTCAAGCCTGGTGCATTCTAAGTAGAGTGAAGACCTATGCCCACAGCAACAGGCTAGTCACCTAGTAGACATGTGATTGCCATGGGGTCTTCCATGATGCCCACGTGAATCCCACGAGGAGTTTACGTGAACACCATGTGATTCCCTAGTGATGGTTACATGATTTTTAGGTGACTTCCACCCTATTCATCTTCCCCTGTCCTCAACCAAGGGTTTTCAGAACACATTTCATAAACTGCTTCTTTTTCAGTAATTCAGCCATGACGTGTTGGCCGTAAAGCAAGTCCCTCTCAACAGTAGTGGCCTAATGTCTGCAAATCAAAAAAATTGGGATAGTCACACTTTCCACTCATAAGTGGCATCCTCACAATGACTCAGTCATTTTGCTATAATACAACAGAATGACAACTGTTGTTTCCCCTGTTCTAAAGTAGCTTCCACAGTGCAGACTCAGCCTTCAATATTCAACATAGTTAATGTGCGACTGCTGTTCCCTTTGCCTTAAAGCAGGGTGCCTGTCCAGTTAACAGTAATTGAAAGATAGAATTCACTGCTGTCCTTGAGGCATTTTTCTCATGCATATGACCTTTCCATTGAAGGTCAGGTAGGAGGCTGCCTCAGCCACACTCTATTATACACAGACTATCATTTTCTCAGTGTTTATGTGATTTACCAAGCAAAATGGAACTGTGATTCAAAAGTAACATTACCCAATCACCCAATGTCTCATGATCTTCCTGTATTCCCACAGGCCAGTCTCTTGATGGTCATTTGTTTCCCACAAGGCAGTCACATGATCATGGTGTGATTTCAATGTTGCGTGAAAACCCCGTGGTGATTTTTGGACAGATGAAACATCTGCTGCACTCTTCTGTATGAGCTGCAGTTGTAGAATTTGGTCAGGAATATTGTTTACTCCATGAAATCATCTTTCAGGGCCCTGTATTGGACCCATGTACATGTTGAAGTCTAGGGGATCCAGCCCCTGTAGGTAAGACTGGTCTAGGTGAATCCAAACCACATCTGCTTGTCTGGGTCAAAGGTCTCTCATTCTATTGTCATATCTGTTTTTCTTCCACTGCTGTCGAAAAAATATTTTATTAATTTAACAGGAAGAAGAAACACTGTCAGGTCTGGATAATTAGCCTGCTTATTGCTGTTTGTCCAGCCACATCATCAGCTAAATTATTTCCTTTTGCTTCCACAGTGGCAGCTTTTGAGTGTCCTGTAATTTTGATAATTGTCAATTATTTTGAATGCTGTGTGGCTCTAATAATTCTGCAACCTGTTTTCCATCCTTTAAGGGCTGCCCTGAGGAAGTTAAGAAGCCTTGCTGCTTCTCCAATGTTCCAAAGTTGTGAGCTACACCAAAGGCATAGCAACTATTAGTGTGAATATTGGGTATCAGATCTTTGGCCAATTGATAAACTCCAGGTAGAGCAATTCGTTCAGCTTGTGAGCAAATCAGATTCAGGTAACTAAGCACCTTCTGTTACATACACCACAGAAGCTGTTGCATATCTAGCTCACTAGTGTCACTCTTTTTCTTCAGATAAGATCTATAACCAAATCAGTAGCATTATCAAAACATTTCCAGTAAACTATTCCTGGGATCAAGGAGGTAGTCAGTGAGTAACACATGATCGTAGGTGTCTCCATTCTACAGAGATGGTCACAAAGATGCCGGGTTAAGACTGTTACATCCAGGATGTGAAGGCGATCTGACTATGATATATGTCACCCCATTGATTGCCAGGGTTGATTCAGTTTATCTGAATAGCTAGGTGGGTATCCCCATGCTCCCTTACCACTACATATGCATCGCTCCCAAAACAGCTTGTTTGGCCATAGGGGATGACTTCCTGGAGAGTGGAGAGGACAACTCTTATGCAAAGGACATACGAGTAACTGTGCTCCTCAGCTAGAATCTCCAAACATGCTCTCAGGGTTCATTTGGAGGAGAATGTAGGGTGGACAGGCTTCCAAGACTCCAGGCACATCCAAATGAGGTGCCACGTGTAGCAGACTGCCTTTCTACAAAGAAATAAGCAAACAGAAAAGACAATACTGTTGGTCGACTGACAGAGATGTGTTGAATGTGATGAGAATTCAGTCAAGATTCAACAGAATGAGAAATGTAATGGAGAGCCCATAAGTATCTCTTCTGTGTGTTTGCATAACATGACTGTAGCAGAGATGGCTGTCATTCAGGGAGGGCCCTTTGGCTACTGACTGTAATTGCTGACTATAAATAATATCCTGTAGATATATGGTGTTTTTAGTTAATACTCCTGAAGGATTCCCTTGATTTTAGTGTCTATAAAGGAAGAAGATTTATAACTAATGTATCCCAAGGTGGGAGCTTTAGTCAGTCTTTCCTCTAGAGTTTTTTCAGCTTGCTTTCTTTTAGGGCTCCATTGAATAGAATCAAGTCGATCTGATTTGAAAAACTTGGAATCAATTGTGACAGTATCCAGTCAGATCCAGGAATACTCCAAGCTGTTTTTGTCTTTGTCGTCTGTTTTTAGGAGACAAAAAAAAAATATGTGATTCCTCTGAATCTTTCAGAGTTAATTAGTAACCCATCTTTAGGTATTAGATAACCAAGGCATTTTACTTGTGGGAAAAAGAATTGAGGCTTGCCCTCTGAGGCCCTTTGTCTCTTTGTGGCTAGTATTTTAATGGATAAAGTGTGTCCTCTTGGGAGTCTAATATGTCCTAGAGCATGAGAGTAAATCATCCACATGCTGGATTAGAGTGGAATATCTGGCAAATTTGGCATCATTCAAATTAGCGTTTTGTGTCTGAGAACAATAGCTGGGACCCAGGTCATTACTGTCCAACTCAACACCCAGTCATCCCAGGTGGAAGACAAAGAAGTGTTGTCTGACATTTTTACAGGGATGCTAATAAGGCAATACATAAAGCTATCACTGAAAAATATTGAAAGCCCACAGAAATAGCTGATAACATGGTATGTGGATTTAGTAACATAAGCTGTCTTTATTTATAGCTGTGAGAACCTGTGCAAATCTCCGTCTTCCCCCATTGAGTTTTCTTACTGGAAGGATAGTAGAATTACAGGGGATATTACATGGAATTATAAGCACCACCTCCTTTTTAAAATAATCTCGTCTAATGGGCTAATTCCAACTAGTGTATCAAGTCTTAAAAGATATTGGCAAATATTAGGTAGAGGGGAAGTATTGTCAATAGTTCTTTGAATAGTGACGATTGACTTAAACTTGCCGACATTTGTCCTGAGAAGGCCTAATCTTGCATTGGAATGCCCTATAATGAACATCCAGTCAGCCTCAAGGTTAGTTTTCTCTTATGGGGGTTTCTTTAAAAATATTCTTTTTCTAATTGGTTCAGTGCGACTCATTTAGTTCTCAATATATTTCAGCCTTCTGGGAAAATGGATATGTGGGCGTCACTGTTTTCAAAAACGTAAAACAAAATATCACACCCTATTATGTGAATAGGGCTGATTTGACTATTCAAAATGTAGCTCCATAACATTCTCTAGCTGAAAGAAAACAGGTTCTGAATTAAAAGCAGGCATTAGTGGATCAGCTGTTTCCACCATTCATACAGAAGCCTGGTCCGCATGAGGGCAAGCTCAGTGGGTAAAGTTAAGAACAGGTAAAGTAGCCCCAGTGTCTGCAATGACCTCAGTAGTTTCCCCTTTTCCAGTCATTTCAATTTCTCTCAAAGTCAGTGAGGAAAAGGGGAAAGCCTCCAGCAGCCCTGGGAACAGCCCTGTACTTGCTTCCAGTTTTATTTTTCTAAGTCTCATGTCAGTTAACTATGACCTTTAAACTGACCTGACATTTGACAGACTCCTCTACAGAAGCTTCCCTGCAATCTTTATTTAGTGATTCTGCAGCTTTACTTTCAGAAACCAGTAGGCATATTCATGAGAAGAAGTTAGAATAGCCAGGATCATATGTTCTGTCAGGTGAACTTTTTTTGAGAACCCATCAGGGTCCAAGAGTGGGACATGAGACTCTAATTTAGATGTCTTTTTTCTGTTCTAGTCCATAAACTTGTATAATTGCTGGGTCCTCTCTTCTGAAACAAGATTTTTCTGAAGAAAAATGCTGAATTTCTGATTCTTATATTTCCTAGTCTGGCTTTCTATTCTGGGTGTCCTGTAGGCCAGTAAGGAGCTGCTCTGGAGACAGTGGTGAGGAGGATGGAGGTGGGTGCGAGAGAGCAAGTCCACACATCACTGAAAAGGCTACGGTGGGCAGTAGGGAAAAATGGGGATGCAGGTGGCAGGACAGGTGGGCAGTCAGCCAGTTCTTGTCTGGGGAAGACCCCAGTCAGGATGATGCAGGACAGGGCCAATTTCCCCAAGAGGGAAAAAACCAGGCCCTTCATTGAGAGAAGAAGAGTGTCCTTTGGCAGAGAGTATAGAAAGAATTCAACACTCGTGCCCAAGTTAGAGTCAACAGGGAAGTTTAATAGAAAACGAGAAATACTCCACTGACAGAATGTGGTCTCCTCTCAGAGGCAGAAAGTGAGAGGGATCTCAAGTGTTCAGTGAATTCAATTTATATGTCATTCTTTAGTTCCCACTTCCTCTGATATGGACATACAGTGAGGAAGGTGAAGGGAAAGAGTATGTAGCCTGAAAGGCCCACTGGCATTTCCCAGACTTTAATCCATAGGTTCCCCTTGATTTTAGCTATAGAGAATAAACAATTTTACTTATGTAGGGTGCCACTTAGGTTCCTGCTTCACCTTCCAGGTATGGGAAATAGCTCATTAGCAACCCCAATAGAAATCTTTCTTTGTTCTGCAGGTATCCTCCTGGCAAGACTTCAGGGCCGGTCAGCATATTACAGTCTCTGAATATAACTTGATGAAGATTTTAATTCTCTTGCTTCTCTCCTATATTAAGGGGTCCACTGGACCACTCCCTTGTTCACACCCTACTGGCAGGGAGAGAGCTAGGATCCCTTTAGGGTTGAGCTCATGCTTCTGTGATTCTGAAACTCATTCTCATTGGATGGTTGGGAAATGGAGACCTACAGAGAGTCAGGGACTAACCAGGGACAGGCAGAGTCCAGCAGAGCTCATTCCTCCAGGCCGACAACGTTGCCCCCTGTGCCCATAGGGCTAGTTTTGAAACTAGAAAGTCTAACACACTGGGAAATTCGAGCCTGCTCTCACTGCATGGGGCTGTGTGTACTCCTGGGTCCCATGAGGTGCACACCGGCACATGGTCATGTACACACACACACACACACACACACACACACACACACACACTAGATGTAGGACTATGGCAGGATCAGAAGAACATATACAGAGGTGACTAGAGGAAGAGAAAAAAGGTTGGAGGCACTATCTATATGTGACAGCAGCCCTCCAGTTTTAGAGCTGTAGCCCCACACACACCTGAGCATCCCAATGAAACATGTGCTCCAGTAACCTCTGCAGGCAAACGAGGGACAGACAAGCCCTGCAAGGCATATGGGCTCATTTGGGGTCCGAAAGAAGTAAGAATGAAGGGTTGAGTCACAACCCATGTCTGTCTCTGCAATGTCTGGGCCCTCCTGAAGCCAGATATCCCCAGGGAGGAAACTTAGAGAGGGGTGTGTTGGTGTCATCATGCACAGGCATTGCACAGAGAAGGGGACTGACAGGCAGCAGCCCAGAGGACTATTTGGGAAACTGTTATTCGAGAAGGGGACTCAGGAAGGGGATCCCAGGAAGTGATGTCACTTTCTTTTCAAAGACCCCTGAAGAACTTGGAACACCATAACCAGGCACCTACATTCCAGTAACAGCCCCTCAGCCAGCTTTCTTGGTGAGAGGCACTGAGTAGGACAACATGTTCTCTTGCTGTGCTCCCACGTTTTGGGGTTCTGCCTTCAGAGATGACACAGTGACTTTTCCAAATGGTGTAGGTGCCTCTGGCCCTTTTTGGGAAGGTCCGCTAGGGAAGCACAAGGAGACCTCAGTCGTACCGCTCCAGGCCAGTCCACCTATGTGAGCATTCCCTGGGCAACCCTGTCCTTTACATGGGGGAAGACAGACGTGAAGGGAGGACTCTCAGGCAGAAACAGTTGCCGGGCAGAGAATACCCTGGTGGTGCTGTGACATCACTACCCAGGACAAGGCTGGAGGGTGGAGGGGGCTTCCTGAGGGCCCCTAATCAGTGCCATGGGGAATCTAGCACCCTCAGGCTGTCACATCTTTTCCCCCCTCGGAGGAGGTCTGGGAAGACTGTGATGTGGCTATGTCTAGGGTGGAGAGTCACGAGGTCTGAGGACAGCAAGGACTGGGCTCTGAGGCTCACCACCTAGTACTGGGCACTGTCTTCACAGAGCTCCATGTGGAACATTGGACAGGGGCTGAATGATGGGGGCCTCAACTCCGTCCCCCAGCAGGACGGGCAGTCACCCTGCGGTACTGAGACAGCCCAGCCAGGGCTCAGGGTGAGTGTAGGACCTGAGCTGACCTGACACCCAGGACCCAGACAGTCAGGGGGTCTTGGATTCCAGGATTCAGTCATCCAGCCACTCCACTGGGCTCCTTCCTAGAGTCCAGCCCTCAAAGGAATCCAGGTCTCCATCCATTCTCCCACCCTCCCTCACTGGCCAGTCCCTTCCTGGGCTGGATACAAAGTCACTGTCCACATATTTGTACAGATACCAGCAAAGAGACATTGACACCATTTTACCTCACATTCAGTCAAGAGTATGTTTGTATCATTCTACAGATTCTCCTATTTGAACACTCCCCCGCCCCTGGTGTTAGCGGTGGCCTCCCAATCCTTGCATACCTTCCCTCATTTAGTCTTAAGAGTCGACATGATCAGCAGGGGTGCTTTAATTCAAAAGGACAGAGGGTACATGTGACATGTCCATTGCTCTGCCACTTGCTGCCCTGGGGACACATCCCCACAGACCCTCCAGGACATGCAGCTGCATGACATAACAGGAGGAGACCGGTTACCACAGTGATGCATCTGTTCACCTTGACCTGCTCCCCTTCTGTTGCCATTTCAAAGGTGCCGCCTGACCATCTCATGTGTCCTGGTATCCTTACCCCTCTTACCCCAGGAGAAGCCTCTGTGTTCTCATCCAGGAGTGGGATGTTTGGTCAAACATCACAGGGATGACACTCAATATGGGGAGGTGTTGTCTAAACTCAGCCAAGAAAACGACCTCAGATACCAATATGTTGAATCACTTCCCAGCTCAAATTCTACTCTGAATGCCAAGAAAACTTTTTCTCTCCTGAGAACATGCATGTCTTTCCTCTTATACTGGTCATTGAGAGCTTGGGGGTTTATTCTGAGCTGCAATCCCTAACCCTCGCGGTAGCCCATGGTGCTGCCTCTGACTGCATGTCTCTCCTCTGTCCTATCTCAGAGGGAAAGTGAATTGAGGAAGCAACAGTATAAGACCAGTATGATGCCATTCGCCTAGGCACACAGGTTGGACAGTCTGATTGCTTACCTGGTGCCTACCTTCCTGAGAAGTGACCCCACCTTCATCTTAGCCTTCCTAGACAGTTACGAAGTTACCAAACATTTATCACCATGCAATGGGTGCTCAACACCCTGTGTGCAAGGTTAGCACCCTGCCTCCACCCTCCCCACAGCACAGAGGTGGTGATTCAGCCACCTGCTAGTGTGAGTTCTCAGGTCACCACTGCATCTCTGAGTCTATTTGCTCCTCTGGACGGCGGGGTGAGATGAGGACCAGCCTCAGAGGGTCATTGTAGGGACTTTTGGTGTCCTCCCTAGCAAAGTACTCTCTAGATGCCTGTCCCTTTGGAGAGGTCCCTGGGAGAGAGGGACAGCTGTGACAGTGCTAATTGGACATTTTCTGTTCCTCATGATAATGCCTTGCATTACCCCTCATGTTTTCGGGGTTGGGTCCAGCTGTTTTCTCATCTGAAAAGGAGATTGATGATTCCATGGCATTCCTTTTCTGGATGAAGCCAGAGTACAAATCCCAGGGGTGAGAAGTGGGCCAGGCTCACTCAGAAGATAATGGAACTGGTGAGGTGCTCATTTATTCAGCAGATACATGGGAAGACATACCAGGTGTGGGCACAAAGTAGGTCATGTCCACAGGACAGTCATTGTGACATCCTCCTGGCTTCCTGTAGGTATGGCTGCATCCTACCAATTTCTTAAAGGGACAATGGACCCCTGGACCAGGTGGAAGGGTGAGTGGGCTTGGTACAACCCTGAGCTGGGTGTAGAGCCTGCGGATTGGAGGTGCCAGCAGAACCCTGCACCCTGCACATCACGGTTTTCTGCGAGGGGACAGGGCTGAAGGCATTTCCTCGAGGAGAGGGAAGGAGTCAGGAGATGTGGAGGGGCTGAGGTGTGGCAGGCAGGCACCAAGAAGGTCGGGACTGGGTCAGCCTAGCTCCCTCCCCGCTCATCATTGACCAACAGCTCTCAGTTCCAAAGGCTTTCCGCCAGACCCTCCTGGGAAACCAGGCACCTCTTTGTCAGCACTGCCAGGCTGCAGGACCATGAGGAGTAGGACTGACTTCTGGACGGGCTAGAGCAGGTGGCTCTGCAAGCCAGACCCCCCACGGGGTGCTCTGGGAGGGTGCTGTGGAAGGAGAGGCCAGGTCTCAGATTCTGTTGTTCACCTGTCTCTTCCCAGGGCCATCTACTCTCTCCTGAACATCTGGCTGGACCAGCACCATGAGGACTTTCTCCAGCCCCCAGAACTCCCCTGCTTGAGGCTATTGCTGGCATACATCCAGGTCAACGTCCCAGGTCCAGCCTACAGCACCAGGCCCAGCTCCTCTTCTCAGAACTAAAGAACTTTGAGCCCCCTGAGGTAGAGATGAAGGGTGAGGACAACTATGGGGGAAATGTGGTCTGTGAGGGTGGGGGCCCAGGCCAGGCCACACAAAGGGAGACTTCCAAGACTGGGTTAGGCCAAAACACCTAGTCGGCTAAGACTACCATCCCCACGGACTGCTTTCAGGACCACCTCCTGTGGTGGGTTCTTGAGCTGAGACTCCATTGATGGATGTCAGATGATCCCTTTCTTTGTAAGGCACAGCAGAGGAACTGATGCTTATATTTGTCTCTTCTTGGATCTATAAACCAGGTCCAGAGCAAGACCAGGAAACCACGCAAGAGGTGACACCAACAGCATCTCCAGTGCCCGCTACAGAGCCCAGGCCTTCTGGAGGCTTGGCCTCCCCTGATTCCCTGAAGGAGAAGAAACAGAGCAGGAAGACACACTACCCGCTCTGTCCCCACTGTCTGGAGGCTGGGCTTCGCATGAAGGAAGCGACGTCCAACAAACAACTCACCTCAGCTCTTCAGAGGCCTTGAGGGCCTGGTTCTGAGCAGCAACCTTTTTGACTACTGCTCCAGAAGTCCCTTTCTCTGTTCCTCCATCTGCATTCTTTTCAACTGTTTTTATCTGACCTGTGTAAGTTTCATTGTAGTTTTTCTCATAAAGCTCAATTACGATAAAATTTATTTTAACCTAAACTTAATAACTTTTTATGAAAACTTCATTTAAGTCTAATAATATCTACCCTATGGTCCTTCACAGTGTACTTTTAAGTGGCCTTAAGTACAGTCACCGGACTTCACCGCTAGCGGCCATATCACAATCACCATCTAGCCTTTCTGGGGTAGGCAACAAAAATCCAGAGAAGGCACAGATCAAAGCATGGACAGGAATCCTGGCCACCATTGTACCAAGCACATATGTGACATTTTGCCTGCCATCATGCTGGTCATAGTGGGCAGAATGATACCAGGATAATGTTAGTTCTTGCATACCAAACTAGGTACATCTTGAGCACGACAAGACTCCTTAGCTTCTATGAATATTGAATTGGCTTTGCAGAAAGCAAGTTACACATTTATTATTGAGCCTGTAATTTAGAAAAACCTCTAATCTGAGTCTCTAAATGGCTGGTGGGGCAAAACTAAATGGCAATATGCATGAAAAGTCTGAAAAACATTAATTCTACTTCTGAAAGTCTAGCTTAAAGAAATCAGAATCAGAAAACCCATTTTGGACAAAATATTCAGTAACATTTATTTTTGTTAGCAACACCTAAATGTTTAATAATAAAGCAATATCTACAGCATCTCTACAAGCAGGAATATTATACAGTCTCTGTAAACATTGTTTAGCAACCATTTAAAATTATATGGTAAATTCATATGTGGAGTACTACTCAGCAATTAAAAGAGAGTTAACTATTAGATAGATAAACTTGGATGGATTTTAAGGGAATTATGCTGGTTGAAAGAGCCAGTCTCAAGGTCACATACTTATGTTCCTAATATATAACATTCTGAAGCAAAATTTTAGAGATGAAAAATAGATTAATGGTTTCCAGAGATTAAAGGCAAGAGATTATGGTAGCATGAAGTGCTGATGGAACACTTCTGTATCTGAATTGTGATGGTGGCTACACAGATGTACACTTGTGATAAAATTGCATAGAACTACACATAGATATTGTAACACTGCTTGTTTCCTAATTGTCATTATATGCTATAGTTACCTAAGGTGCTTCCGCTAAGAAAAACTGGGTGGAGAGTACAGGCGAACTCTTCCTACACATTTTTTTTCTTTTGTAATTTCCTGTGAATCTGCAATTATTTCAAAATAAAAAGTTAAAATAGCAGCATAGCAACATTCCCATGGCATAATGCTAATTGCAAAAAACAAAATAAAATATATGTGTATGTGTGTACATACATATATATATACATAAAATTACAAACGGTGGTTTTCTTTAGATGGATACCCTCTTTCTTTGTGACTTTCAGATAAACATGTATTATTTTTAGGATGGAAAAATGTTATTGAAAAATGAAAAACATCCATCACAAACATATAATTGGAATGTATACTTTTCCACTACAACATCTGCCTATATGTTTTTCTGCAGTCTCTCCCATTACCCAAACTAAAGGAAAGTGAAACACTCCTTCTTGGTTCTGTCTCCAGGGACTCAAGTTGTTGACTGCAGTATCAGTCATAGATCACTGTGCAACATAGACATGGCAGCCTAAATTTCCTTGTGGTGCAGTCTAATAGCTCTAGTGGTTGGTTTGTCTTATCTCTCCAAGTGGTTCTTTCAGAAAAACTGGGAGATGTAAAAAAAGGTGAGGAGGCAGTTTCAGTGGAAACATTTGGTTTTCTGCCCATCAGATGAATGGTCTCCTCCTATGAATATGTGAGTGTCAGAAATCTCTATGTCTGATTCTCCCCTAGACTCCTATATTCTGCATGCAGTCATAGGTCATTTGGGGTTTCTTCATGATTGGAGGCATTCAAATAACTTGACCAAGCTGTCAGAGGAGTAGTAAGCCAGGGAGGTAAACACATGCTTCAAAATTAGGCTTGCCTGGTCTGCAACTTGGGTGCCACTCAGCAACACCTGACAAGCCCTATTTGCACACCTCTTGTGCACTAGCTGAGGGCACAAGGTGATTGAGACCTAGTTCCTACCCTCAAGGAACCTTCAGGCTAGACAAGGAAGAGCTTTTATGTTTTCCCCCTGCTTTGTAACCTTGGGCAAGTCGTTGACCCCTCTGAACCTCAGTTTCCTTTTCGAGGTAACAGAAAATCCACAGGGTAGTCTCCTCCTTTATCGTATCTACCTTCAGAAAGAAGAGAGGTTTTTTTTTTTTTTTTCAGAATTAATCTTTGTGGGTTTTTTAGCTTAAAACTGGCTTTACTGTTCACCTTCTTCAATAAAGCTTTTATTTTAGCCTTTAGATTACTTCAGTGTAACACATCTAACATGAAATCAATCTCAAGCATTTCTAAATTCTTCCAATTAAAAAATCAACCCTATAAATAAGATATTTTTGAACTCCTGTTTTATTTCTATAGCAATAAATGATTCTTCTGAGGAAAACTGGGAGTGTCATTTAGCTCATTAATTACAATAACAAAATTTAAAGCAGCTATAAATTATAAATTGTGACTTATAAACTCAAAAAGGGAAACAAATGAACTAAGTGATTATAGTTTTTATTTTTCTATTGAAGATAATTTTTAACTCTTTGATTGCCTCCATCTTTTTTTTAATTGCCTGTCTTCATTTAATTATGTTGTAACTCATATAGCATGACCAAAAATA
The DNA here is from genome assembly GCA_004027375.1 of Macroglossus sobrinus. Taxonomy (NCBI): domain Eukaryota; kingdom Metazoa; phylum Chordata; class Mammalia; order Chiroptera; family Pteropodidae; genus Macroglossus; species Macroglossus sobrinus. The sequence goes on from PVKZ01000216.1 coordinate 319,309, forward strand.
ATTTAGTAAGAGCTATAGCACAGGTGCTTTGGCATTTGTAGGACAATAAATAGCAAGACAGTATTCTCATGAAACATCTCAGTTTATTGAGAACAGATCATAAGGAAAACAAACTTGTGCCCAGGGTGTAATGGTGTCATGGTTAGGACAGAAACCTGGAGCCAGCTGGCTGGTTCTGAGTCCCCACTCCAGTAACCAGCTTTGTGAACTGAGATCTGAGTCTCAGTTTCCTCATTTGTAAGTGACAGGTCTAAGAGTACAGGCACACCTTGGAGATACTGTGGTTTTAGTTCCAAACAATTGCAATCAAGTGAGTTATCATCATTTTGCTGGTGGAGAGTCTTGCCTTCATTTTATGAAAACACAACATTTTTGAAGCACAATAAAATGAGGTGTGTCTGTTCCAACTTCAGAAAGTCATGGTAAACAAGATAATAACTATCAAGGCTTGACACAGTGCCTGGCACACAAAATCCTGGCTCTAGCAACATTTGAAGTCATGTGCATCCAGGCCCTAGGGTTTTTAGACTGGCCAGCATCTCCATCTCCTGAGTGCTACATCCCTGACCAAAGACTTGCAGCTCTCCCTCGCCAGACCAGCAGCTCTTGAATTTATTGGTCTCAGAACCCTTTATACTCTCATAGTTACCGAGGACCCCAAAGAGCTTTTGTTTATATGGGTTATATCTTTTAAGATCTATCATATTAAAAATTAAAATGAATAAAATGCTAAAATATTTTTTGCTTAAAAATAGCAGTGAAAATGGCCCAATTTCCTCAAGCAAACACATTTCATGAGAAGAGCTTTATATTTTTACAAGCAACTTTAATGTCTGGCTTAAGAGAGGAGAGAGTTCAAGTCTCATACCTACTTCAGTATTTAATCTGTAAGAATATGTTGTTTCTATTCCTATATGCACAGATGATCCAGGCTTACCCAGATATCAGTCGAAAAGGGGGAGTATTTCAACAGCCTTTTTACATGATCATGGTGATTCTTTGATACAACACCAAAATTCAACAAGTCATAGTTTTTTAAAGCTTCTTTCTTTATAATGTGGACTCTGAAACCATGTCAATAAATTTTTATAATCCATTCCACAAAAATCCATGGTCTGTCTTACACATTATGTAGCTCTTTTACTATGGACGATTTTTGAATTATCATATATTAGTTATTTGGAAAATATTGTTCACTAAGATATGCAGTTCTTCCAAATTTTATTACACAAAATAAAAATCTCATTTATTAATATCATCACCGATCTTCTCAGAAAAGTATTTTAGATTTTTGAGAAGCTACGAGGCTCACAGTGGCAGATACAAGTTTTTGAAAATTCTAAGTTTCCTGTGAATGCTCAAATTATATCATTGGCAACAGATACCTTTAGTAGTTTTTCTTGAAGTGGTAGGCTCACTTTGTTCATTTTCAAGGAGAAACTTATCAAGGACTTGGATCTGAATAGCCATATTTTGTCTGCTAACCATCCTCTCAAATAAAAATGTGCATCAGGACTCCTTTATCTGTACTTCTCACTTTGTTAGATAGAATATTAAAAAGGCACATGCTCAAGGGATTTAATAATTTACTGCTTCATCAAGGACATTATTATGTAAAATCGGTTTTTGTTCCTTTTTTAATGAAAGTATGTAGCAGTGAAGAATATGATTGTTAAAATAATAGTGCTGCTGTCTTAATTTTTGCTAAAGAACCACCAATTTTACCCAGCATTGCCATCGTACCATAAATGCAAATGTCAATGCAGTAAAAAGGAAATAATAATGGCTGACTTTTATTATGGAAATAATTTTGACCTCAATCACTTCCTGAAAGGGTCTCAGGTACCCCACCAAGGTTCCTTGGACCACACTTTGAAACTGCTGCCTGAGACTGAGGATCAGCAACCTTTTCTCTGTGAAGAGCCAGATAGTAAGTATTTGAGGCTTTGTGGGCCGTATAATCTCTTCACTACTAAACTCTGTTCCTATAGTTCAAAAGCAGCCACAGACAATCTGTAAATGAAGGAGTGTGGCTGTGTTTATTTGTAAACAAATAAAACTTTGTTTACAAAAACTGGCAACTTGGGCCCAGGCAGTAATTTACTGACCCCTACCTTAAACAATCCAAACTGTTTATAGGCTTTTAAATCAAAGATGACTATTAAAGACAACATTAACCAATCAAATCAAGACATTACAAAATTTACTTCACTAATCCTGTCTCATACAATCTCTTCTCCACACTCTCATGACAAAATGGACCCTGCTCAGTCTTAACATTGCACTTGTCAGAGTTGCTTTGGTCAAGATCTCAAGAGACAATGAATGTCATACTCAGATTACACACACAACTCTAGGGGAGTTTGGGTGGGGTGTGGGACATCACAAGAAATAACGCAACAACCCAGGGCTGGTAGCAGTGGGGCAATTACCACCTCTAGGCCCAAAGAGGTAAGTGGAGGGAGAGATTGATTGCCAGAACCTGGAAGACAAGGGTCATATAGGCTTAGTGACCTTCTCATGAGCTAAAGAAATTAATGCACTGAGTAAATACCCTACTCTTTGCCCTTCTAGATCTTCTGCTGGAGCACCCAATGGCCAAACCCAGCTGGAAGCCAAAGGTCTAGGGAGCCTGTGAATGTGGCCTACAGGAAGCCACCCTCTACCTTCTGTAGTACAGGCCAGGGCACACAAATATGGAGAGTAGCTCTGAGGGAACAGATGGAAGTTATGTGGCCCAACAGTGTCCTGTAATTGCTGCTGGATCAGCCTGTGTCATCAACCATATAGCCCAATATGACATCAAGTCATGCCCTTCTTTACTGCTGAATCTATAGCTTCTACCCAGAACCTGGCCAACTGTAGGTTTGCTGACAAAGAATGCATGAGAGTCTCAGTGTTGTGACCAGTGGGCCCTACTGAACCAAGAAGCCCTCTCTTCCTCCTTTTCTCTCTTCCTCAGTCATCTGTAACTTGATCTTTCGAACCTGTCAACACAGGAGACCACCAGCATCCAAACTTCTAGGACCTGAGCTGCTATTGCTACTGCTGAGCCAGTGCTGAGTGGACCAGACCCCCATTTCCTTCTTGAGATCAAGGACAAATGTCCAAAGAAAGAGCTCAGTGTCTAGAGATGTTATGAACTGAGGTATTTCTGAGTTTGAGTATAAGATCCTTCCTTGCACACAAGATCACTGTAGTACTTAAGACTCTGGCAGTGGTTTTCAGAGCTTTCTTTCAGCTGCAGAGGTCACCCTCTCCTCAGAAACCCTATGCAGAGCACCACTATATAAACCGGATGGAAAGAGATCTATTCTGGTTGAAGTGGGGACACCCAGAACCCACTCACTTGGCCTCTTCTGGACTAACCCACCAGGTGGCCTGGAGGTGCCTCTACTATCCCACAGTCCTGAGGAATACAAGTTGAAATCCATTGCCTTCTGCAAAAAATGAAGGAACTGACATTGCAAAGGAACCTAGAAAAACCCATATAGTTTTTTCAAGTCCATAAAAATAACACAAATCAAATTAAAATAATCTAAGACATTTTATATCACATAAATAAATATTATTTATTTTCATTTGTCTTTTTCTTCCTAGAACATTTTCTGTATATCTTATATCTCCCATTCTTTCTTAACATTTTTAAAACATTAAAATTTAAAAAAATTATACCATTTTTTTACAATTTTCAACAACGTTAATATGTTTTCTTTTCGCCACCCTCTCTTTAATCTGTTAACACATAAATTAATTTTTAATTTTACCTAATTGACAGTTACATAGAAGGTCAAATAGATCTAATAGGCTTATAAAGAAACTGGCCTACTCCTCCCCAGATCTTGTTTTTCTTCCCAGAGATGACTACTTTCGACTCTTCCAGCCATTTCTTCTGATATTTAGTGACCTTATCTTATCTAGATAATATGTTTATACTGCCCTTTTTTATTTATTACTTTTAGTAATAAATATGAGGTGCTGGGTTGGCAACACTTTGTTGATGTTGCCACAAGCTGTTGCTGGGAGGAGTGAGTGGTCTGCTCGGTCCCCGTGGGGAGACAGCTGGGAGTTTGCACATGCTGCCTTCTGGACATGGTCCTAGGTGCCTTTTTCCTTTGCCGATTTTAACCTGTATCTTTTCTATGTAATAAACCACAACTGTGAGTATAACAGCTTTTCTGAGTTCTGTGAGTCCTTCCAGCAAATCATTGAACCTTAAAGTGGTCTTAGAGATCTTTTAACTTAAAAAAAAACTGCAATGTTTATTAATCAAAATTTAATATAGACAGGATATCCAGCTTTAATTAGCAATTAACATGTCTCTAACTGCTACTTATAGAAATAATCTTGAATAAGATAACCTTTAGAGAAATTTGATGCAAAATCTCTATTTTAAGATATGTGATAGTGTGTTCCTAATACATTAGGCTTACAAATTACTTATTATCTTGCCTACAGCCCAGTGGATTCTTGGTGCAGTTAGAATAAAATCCCAACTCTTTTCCCTGGTTTGCAAAGTCAAACGCTTTGAACTTATATTGTGTCGCTTGTCCCTCTCTCTTCATGCTCATTCCTCTTCATTTTTCTTCTCTGCTCTTGACCAGGCAAACTCATTTCAACCACAGGGCCTTTGCAAGTGCTCTTTCCTTCAACAGAAGAGCCAGCTTCTTGTCTTCATCTTCAGTTTCTCCCCAGAGAGTTCTCTGATCCTGAGGGAAGTAGCCACCCACTAGTCTCCAATCCATCACCCTCTTTGAAGTCTCTGTACAGTACTCTTCATTGCCTGGTAGTTGTTCTTGATTTTTTTTAAATTACTGATTTGTGTCTTTTTTCTCTGAATAGAATATAGCTTCCATACACATATATGTAAGGTATTCCCAAGGCTGAGAGGCTGCTCCCAAAGATTGTACATGTCATTACCAGTAGATGGCGTGAGAAACTCTTCACATTTCACCAATCAGGCCTTAAGGCCCAGGCTCTTAGCTAATAATCAACTGGTTAGTTATGTCACTTCCCCACACCATAGAAGTGAAATTAAGCAAAAACAGATGATCGATTGTAATTAACAGTTATGTAATTACTTCCACTATAAACACCAACCCCAGCCTGATGGAACAAACATAAGTGAATGATAGGTGAAATTATTTTTCTGTATGAATTTTAGCTATTTCTAATCACTTTTTCTTTAAAAAAGCACTTTATATACAAGAAATTATACACATAACCACAATAAACACCTACAAGCCTGTCACCCAGACTAAGAAGTCAAAAATACAAATATAACTGTAATCCCTTAAGTATGTTTCTCCCTGCCCCACCTTTCCTGTTCCACAGAGCCTAAATCTATGAGCATGATCATATAGGCATAGAATTCCTCTACAGATACTATAAATACACACACACACACACACACACACACACACACACACACACACACACATAAATGTAAGCCTATATCTGGGTTTTAAAAGAATCTGTCTTCTCTTTTTACTAAGCTGACTTGGTTTGAAATCATTTTTTGTTACAAGAGCTTTATTGAGATATAATTCACCTGCTATACAATTTACTCATTTCACATGTACAGTTTCCATGGTTTTAAATATGAAGTCTTTCTCTTTGAGATTCTGCTTTCTATAATGCCTGCGTCTTCTTTAAAAATATTCTCTCACCTTGTCCAAACTGGTCATGCATGACCATCACATCTGCTTCTTTTTGAACCATCATATTCCTCCTCATATACACATTTTTCCTCATTCCCGGATGGACAAAGAAAAAGGCCTGATGGAATACCCAGCAAACTGTGGAGGAAGAACTTACATGGTGTTTTTAATAAACTTCTGTATCATTTGAAAGTTTCACACGTGGCACATCTACTATTTTAATTTTTTAAAAATTTTCTGTAAGTCTTATCTCTTCTCAGGCTCTGTCTAGTTCTAATCTTCCTGTATATGAAAAATGCAAGGAGAAGCCAGAGAAGGGCAGAGTGTCTCCAGACTTCCTGGAGAGCAAGCTTCAAGACGGCTGTGTTTCCCCCAGTCATGAGAGGTTTTAGCTCTGTTTCCTTTGCTCTCCTTCTTCTTGTCACTCTGAGAATGAAGGCTTCCCCATGCTGAGTCATCTGTGAACAGTGCTGGGGATTACCACCCTCAGAGAAAATTTTAAATCACAGAATTCCTTTTAACAGAAAAATGTACCAAATACAATGGGGACCAGTCTACTGGTCCTCAAAATGTAGTCAACTGCAGCATACCAAGTGTTAAATTCCATTAAAACTCCTGCTGGCAACTCAGAGTGCAGCCACTGCAATGTGGCACTGGGTCAGTCTGTCATTGACTTCGGGTCCAGCAGAGATCCTGCTCCTGAGTTCAGGTGTGAGGGTATCGTGTACACACCACTTCCAAGTTGGTGAGCCTAGTGAACTGTAAACCATGTTTACTCGACTTTTCTTGTAGAGCGTCACCTGATAAAGAATAGTGAAGGGTCTGAGATTGTAGTTTACAAGTTAGCCTGCCACAGTTTCATAGCTGCTAGCGAAGAAGGAGACTTATGGGTCTGAGATGAAGGATGGTTTATTACTCACAGCCAGAGCAGCAACCAGAGCAGGACCATTTGTACCATTTCCAGAGCCCCAGATCCCAGGGTGACAGAGAGACCGCCAGGTGACACCTGCACCACTGTGAGTTATACTGCAGGAGAAGGACCCAGAGTTAGTGGAACTCACATCTTTTATAATGAACAGCAAGGACATCTGACTTTAGTTACACCCTTCCCCTACCCTACCCTTCCCCTCAGGCTCTTCTTTGTCTTCAGATGCTTGGAAAGACCAGCAAAACAAAGGCAGTCAGTACTTTGTTCTACAACATGCAGGGAAAGAGCCACTGAACTAAAATCCTGCCCATCCCCATTATTAGTTCTGAATTATATGCATTTTAAATTAAATGGGGTCCTTAAGGAAAACGTATCTTACCTAAAATCCAACTCTTCTGTATTTCCCTACTAGGTACTTAGCCTCAAAGCAAAGTCAAAACTAAATTTTACATTAGACACTCTGAGAGTGTTATCTCCAGTCTAAGAGCTCAGAGGGAGATGAGCAGTCAGTAAACTACATCTTCCTGAGCAGAGAGGAGAGCTTCCTTTCATGCTACTTTACTACTAGAAAGGAGGAAAATAAATCTTAGCAAATGTGTATAATATAAAAACTATTTCATATATATTTCTATTTGCCTTGTAACTAGGAAAATATTACCACTTGATTGATTTCTCCTTTTCTGCCGTCTTAAAGGTGTAGCCTGGGGAGGAAGCTTTATTTTCCTGGGTAGCCCCAGCGGTGGGGACCCAGGAGTATGGAGGAAGAGAGACAGAGTCTGAGAGAAGGTCAGGAGGAAAGGCTGGACAAGAGGAGATAATCCCACAGTTGGTGGGATTAGAAATTGGTGCAACCACTATAGAAAATAGTATGGAGTTCCTCAAAAAATTAAAAAGAGAACTGCTGTATGATCCAGTAATCCTATTTTTGAGTATTTATCCAAAGAAAATGAAGACACTAATTCAGAAAGGTATATGCACCCCTATGTTCACCACAGCATTGTTTATAATAGCCAAGATATGGAAGCAACCTAGATGTCTACCAATAGATGGTTGGATAAGGAAGATGTGCTGCATATATACAATGTGAAAAAAATGAAATCCTGCCATTTGTGACAACATGGATTAACCTAGGGGATATTACGCTAAGTGAAATAAGTCAGTCAGAGAAAAATACTGTATAATCTCACTACATGTAGAACCTAAAAAACAAAATAAACTTAACAAAACAAACAAACAAACAAACTCAGATACAGAAAAAAATGTTGGTGATTACCAGGTGGGAGGGGGTTGGGGGGCTGTGTGAAAAAGGTGAAGGGATTAAGAAGTACAAATTTCCAGTCAGAAAATCAGTAACAAGCATATAAAGTATAGCATAGAGGATATAGTCAATAATATTGCAATAACTATGTACAGTATCACATGGGTGCTAGACTAATTGGGGGACTGCCTCATAAGTTATATAAATGTCTAATCACTATGTTGTACACTGAAAACTATTACAATATTATAGGTTAACTTTAATTAAAATTTTTTTAATTAAAAAAAAAAAGGAGACAGTGATTGTCTCAGGAAGTGGAATGATGTCACAGCAGAGATTGCTGATGTCTTCTGGTGCAATATCAGTGGGATCTTTCCTTTTCCTCCCCATGAAACTTTCTCCACATGATCTGAGGATGTTTTCAGTGGGCTTGGAGTTTTTTTTTAAAAAGTAAGGCTGTACAATCCTGGCCTCAGGGTGTGGATGACAGCAAAGCCAGCCTGGGGACCCCAGTCAGATTTCGGTTACAATACAAATCTTTAAGCCTCAAATGAATTCTACTGGTTTAGGGCAATACCAGGTCATCAGCAGATGCTTTGGAAAAGATCACTTGGCCTCAGGCCAGGAAACATAGCACCTGAAATGAACCAGGGGCCACATGGGAAATATTTGTAAAAGAAGAGAGAGGCACCTGGGAGGCCCACCTTCTCTCCTCACAGCTGTCCCCTGCTGGGGAGAAAGCATGTGCTTGTTTCTCAGTGTTCGTTTGTCTCTCCTTTCTCACGACTTTGAACACTTTTGAACACATGCTCAGTAGCCATCACTGCCTCTTCGAAGCTCCTTCTTCTATCAGTTTTGGGACCACAGGTTATATAAGCAACAATCACTAGCAATTTGTGACTCCATGCTTGTGGCCAGCAGTGTGTTCATACTCTACATGCATCACTCTGTTTAAACTTCATCCCACTCAGGTGAATAGCCAATGGAATATTTTTTCATTTAGTTGAGTAGCCTGAGCCTTGCAGATGGAAGAGACCACTCAGAGGTGGAGCCAGGAGAGTAACTGCACTGTCTTCTGACCTCAGAGATGGAGCGCGGGGCAGTGAAGACAGCGGAAAGGGATAGGGGTACTGAGAGAAAAAGAAGTACCGGTTGCAAGCATGGCTACCGTCTTGGAGCGCCCTCTGTGTATCAGGGCTCAGCAGTACTGGTGCCAGCCCTCACTTCTATGGTGTGGGTAAGTGACTTGTACAGGGTTGCAGAGTGGCAGAGCCAGGTTATGGCTCCAAAGTGGGTGCTCTTTGCCCTTTACCACATCCAAAACACACTTTGCCTCCCACCTGGGTGCTGAGATCCTCCACGGCCACCTCAGTTGGCAGCAGCCCAGGGTACCTGGCAGGTGACTCACTTCAGAGGGTATACACCAGGTCCTGCTCAAGTACCTCACATTCCAGGCACACACTGTACCTTTTTTAACCTTTTTGTCACCTAATCCTCACTTCTTTTCATTCACCGCATACCTGGAGGCTCTCACTCTACTTTGCAATATCACTTAATGTTGAAAAAGCTTTAAATACACTTTAAGGAAGCATAATGGCATCGTGTGCATTCAGTGGGTAGTTATTGTTTGTGTAAAATATTAACAGGTCTTTCAGGCTATTTATGTCCCCCACGCGCCAACCACATCAAGACTTAGTTTTCTTTCTGGGAAAAGGTCAAGTAATACAATTAGCATTACTTTTGTTTTTCTCTCCTCATTTTTATTGTGTATCCAGACTCAAAATGATACCAGCTATAGGTTGGCTGTGTTAATGGATTGGCTGGGTCAGTTTTTCAGAATTCTGTCTAGTCTGTCCATACACAGAGCCACATGCTTATATTCCTGTCCCACTGACTTGATTTCCAGTGCTCCTGTCAATTTTTGTCTCTGATAAAATAAAAATGTGAAATGTTTTAGGCTTGTGATCCCCCCAGTGTGCCTCTGTTTCGTGTAGAAGTGCACATGATTGGTGGCAGAGTAAGTGCGGACTCTCCTGGCTCCCTTAATGAACGTGGATGCCTATTCTGAAGCCGCGTGAACCTTTGGAGCAGTGTTTCCAAAAGCATATATGGTGGGTACCCCATAATGGGAGATCAAATCTTTCCTTCTAAGTGGGACCATATTGCATTTAGAAAAATTAGATGACTTGGGCCAGGGGAGTGTGGATGATGTCCAGGTCGAGCTCATAAGACTCCCATACATGCTCCTCCATTATCTCTCTCCCTCCCACACTAAGTTGGAGGCACATGTTGCAGATGGTGTGACCATAGGAGGGAGGAGGGCCCTGAGACGCATGCTGCTCCACTCCACATGAATGTCAACAGACTTTTGTTGCATGAGGTCATTACGATTTCCCTGAGACAGCCAATCCTTTCCTGGCCATTCAAATGTGTACTAGTTCAAAAATGTTTTAAATTAATTATTTGCAATAGTTTCTTGCTCAAGTAATTCAAGAAACTTTGGTTTAGACTTGTTTATTTATTGCAGAACTTCTCAGACACTTTATTTATTCTAACATGGATTATGGATCTTCTAGAGAGCTCCTTTTTCTTCAGGTGTCTCCTAGGAAGAACATTCAAAAACATCTGTTTGAAGAAACATTGCATTAGAGACTGGAAAACAGTAAAGGTCTTTTAGAACTCTGAACACAAAGAAGTGGCATCGCTTTGCCCTGTGGTGTATCTTTAGGATTTCTGAGACAATGTTCAGGGGTATGAATGTGTCCATCACTGCCATCCTAAAAGAGAGACACAAATACTGCAATTACAGTTTTCAAGGTCCTAGCCTGTAGCAAATCAAAAACAATGTTAGTCAGCTGGTTGCCTAGGGTATGAAGCTTTAAGTGTCACTAAAATATTTTTAGAAGCACAGGCAATGAAAGAAAAAAATAGATCAACTGAACTTTATCAAAATGAAAACCTTATGTGCTTCAAAGAACTCTATCAAGAAAGTGAAAAGATAACTCACAGCAAAAGATAAATCATTTGCAAATTATATATCTGTTAAAGGGCTAGTATCCAGAATACATAAAGAACTCTTACCGCTCAGTGATGGAAAGACAGAGAATCCAGCTAAGAAGTGAGAATCGTTGTTCTCCAAAGATATACAAGTAGCCAACAAGCACAAGGATGGTCAAGTCATTAGGCATTAGGGAAATGCAAATCAAAACCACAGTGAGATACCACTTCACATCCACAAAAAAAAAAAAAAAAAAAAAAAAAAAAAAAAAAAAAAAAAAAAAAAAAAAAAAAAAAAAAAAAAAAAAAAAAAAAAAAAAAAAAAAAAAAAAAAAAAAAAAAAAAAAAAAAAAAAAAAAAAAAAAAAAAAAAAAAAAAAAAAAAAAAAAAAAAAAAAAAAAAAAAAGACGATAACAAGTGCTGGCAAGGAGGTGGAAAAATTAGAACCCTTATACATTGCTACTGGGAATGTAAAATGGGGATGCAGCTGCTTTGGAAAACAGTTTGGCAGTTCCTCAAAAAGCTAAACATCACCATATAACTCAGCAATTGTACTTCTAGGTATACATACCCAAAAGAAATGAAAACATGTTTGTGCAAAAATGTGTACAGAAATATTCATGACAGTATTAATCATAATGGCTAAAAAGTGGAAACAACTCTAATGTCCTTCAATGGATAGATGGATCGACAAAATGTGGCATATCCATACAATAGAATATTTGGCAATACAAAGAAATGAAGTGCGGATACATACTACAATGAAGACAAACCTTGAAATGTTAAGCTAAGTGTAAGAAACCAAATGCACAGAAGAAAGCTACATATTGTATAATTACATTTATATGACATATTTAGAATAGGTAAATCTATAGAGACAAAAAATAGGTTGATGGTTGCCAGGAGATGGGGAAATGGGGGAATAACTCATACGTTAATAGGATTGGGTTTCTTTCTGAGGTGATAAAAATGCTCTAGAATTAGATGGTAGTGGTAGTTGTACAATCTGTAAATATACTGAAAACCACTGAATTATACACTTTAAAAAGGGGGATTGTATGGAACATAAATTATATCTCAACAATAATTTTAAGAGTCATTAGACTAAATGAGAAGTAGGGTCCCCATTAGTGCCAGGTACCACACAAGACTCTTCACATAACTGGCAAAATGTAAAATGTCCTTTGGGAGTAGGGGGACAAATAAAACCAACTAGGGCACTTTATTTAGCAATGCCGACATATTTTTACAGAGCACATTTGCACTGTGTGTCTGGAAAACTGTCCTGTGCAGATGCAGACCCAACCCTAAACCTGAGATTAACCAGCCACCAGTCACCCAAGATAATGCTGGACAAAATAATGCCTGGATTAGTGCTGACAGATGAAGATGAATGATTTATCATCTAAATTGTGAATGCTTTAATATTTTGCCATGAAAATGCCAGATTCAGAAAATAGCAAAAGAAAACTGGAGAACAAGAAATGCAGAAAAGTAGAGAAGTGTTTGCCACCTAAAAGCCAGAAGAAAGATTGCATAAAGATCATTTGAGTAGAACTTATTGAGTATCATGACTTATGCTGTCCAATAATAAATAAGAAAATGGTGACACAAAAGACAATTCTTAAAAAATTCCAGTGTTGTCCTTTAGGGCATGACAATGTTGAACTTGACCTGAGTCCTGTGCTCCTGGAAACAGTAATGGTTAAAAAGACTCCCTGATCTTCCCACCTCTACAAAACCCAGGCCCACCTGCCTTTACAACAAGGCCTTCCTTATTAATGAATGTTCTTCCTTTTTCAATAGCCTGAATAAAATCATCTGCTTGATTAGCTGGTGCATTTTTGTCTTTCACAGCCATATGATAAATCTTTTATTTTAAACATAAAGAAAGAATACAGTTTTCATTAGGAGACAATCTGTTCTTTCTGCCCCCACTAATAAAATGTTTTAAAAAAAGTTTAAAAAATGTCAGTTTGAAGGGATGCCAAATTATTCGCCAGCCGAGGGTACCCACAGCTAGATTGTGTACTGATCAGCTATCTTGAATAGCAAGGACTGTGAGACAGTCTTTTTTGAAGGAAAATTCACCCCCTTGTGGCAACAAATCAGGAAAGTTTTGTTTTTTAAAGCCAGGTCACCATAGTTTTACATTTCCATATTCCAGTGTCTAGGCCTAGTGCTTCTTCATTCCCAGGGCTCTCCAAATGCCAAGCATCTACTTTTTCCCAGTTTTTGTTCTTTTAAAGGAAAAAAAATGCACATACAGAATTAATTTTCTGCCAGATATTGAGATTTTTCACGTATTGCTACATTTTATTTCCAACTTCTTTGTATATCTTGACCACCAATTGTAGGTTGCTATGCTTAGAACCATTACAAATCATACATGGCAAATAAAGTAGAAATACTCTGAGATGATCACAAGTCAGTAGCACACTGAACTGTCTCCCGGCTGTCAGAGAGGCATGTGGCTGAATTGTCCTGATACATTCAGGTAGTTGCTCCATTCCAGATTTTCCCCCATGATCTGCTGGGCAGCCTCAAGAGCTGGACCATTAGCATTTCCTGAATTTATTTTGATTCTTTCCATCCTGAACCATAGGGGGTTTGGGATGATGAAATGCAGCACTATGGACATTCATGGTCATTTCTGCTGCTACCTACTGAAAGAGGATCTGATTTTGTCCTAAGCACAAAACAATTTGGAGGTTGATTACTCCATCTAAGAAGCTCAAGTTGAATCTGGGAAACCAGAGCTCAGAAAGACATTGACTCAAGTTGGAAACTACTGGGGGTGACCCCTCTTCCCAGGTAGAATGTACAACTTCAGGTTAGCCCAACACCTGTTCTAATGATCAGAGTAGAAAGAAAACTGGTTACCTCTGTCCTTGCATCTGGCACTTCTGTTTTACTGGTGCCCACACCATCTGGTCACTGTGTGCCTTCTGTGGCACATCTGTCATCAGGTAGCAGAAGGACAAGCAGTTTTTGTCTGGTATCTCACCCTTGACTACTAAGAAAGGGAGGTTTTCTGCTGTCTCAGGAAGACAGCCAAGCTGGGAGGCCCAAGATCTGGTCCTGGGCTGTCCATCTTCAGGTTGTGGGCCTTTGGGAAAGTCCTTTTCCTGGTTTTGGCCTGTTTATCTTACTCTGTAAAATGAAGGGACCAGATCAAATGGCCTGTGAAGCCTCTTCTAAATCTAGCTTTTGGAAGTAATGTTAGCAGTTTAATTGATAGGGTTACTTCTAATATGGTAATTGATAGGGTTACTTCTAATACAGAGTTACGTTCTGAGAAGTGCATCGTTAGGTGATTTTGCCAATGTGCAAACCTCACAGGGTCTGACACAAACCAAGGCAGTCTAGCCCACTGCACACCTTGGCTCTATGGTCTAGCCCATTGCTTCTAGGCTACATGCCTGTACAGCATGCTACTGTACTGAACACTGTAGACAATTGTAAAACAATGAGAAGCATTTGCGTATCTAGACGAGTCTAAACATAGAAGAGTTACAGTAAAAATAAGGTATAAAAGATTTAAAAAATGGTGCACCTGTATAGGTGTGCTTACCATGAATAGCGCTTACAGGACTAGAAGTTGCTCTGGAGGAGCCACACACCGAAGGGGAGGACCTCAGTCACGTGTGTACATCCTGGGCACCTGGCCTGCCACACCTTTATCAGGCCTGGCTGGGTCCCCTCCTGCAGCCCAAGTGTCTTGTCACTCCACATCAGGCACCTCCAAGTGGCAGATATTACACATTAATGCATGTTGTTCTAATAAGTGTTAAAGATTTTACAATTTGGTGTTAGGAATAAATACTAATTTGATTTTACCATTTTCTCTTCATATTTTGGAGCCTATAACATTTCTTTCCAGACCATGAACATTTTCAAGGTCCCTGAAAAACATGTAATCGCTGGGGCCAGTGCAGCTGTCCCTCTCAGCTCACCTTAAACCCTCAGCCAACTTGTTCTGATTGTTTCCTTCCACCTCCAAAGGGCCCCAGGTGAAATCAATCAGTATCTGATGCCCAGATTTGATAAAGGGCCAGGTAAGAACCTGAGCTGCCTTAGGGACCTTGGGAATCTCACAGCAGACACACATTCTCCATTAGCTGCCTCCAATGAGGCCAATTTCGGCAGAATCATTAAAAGTTGATGATTCTGCAAACATCCTCTTTTTGTTTTTTCCTCTGCTGTGTGTTGTGTGCTGGGGTAAGGAAGGGAGGGAAGTCGTCCTCCAAAACAGAATTAGGCACTAGCAGTAAGATAATCACATAATCTTAGACTGACCATGAAACTTAACATTTAAAAGAGATTTGGGAGGAAAGGAGAGCTGGGAGGACTGCTAAAATACTTAAGGTTCAGGAGGTTCCAAGGAAAGGAAGTAAAGGAACCCTTTTACAATAAATCAGAGAGTGAAGACCAAGTCTCAGCATTACTTTATCCCCCAAAGAATTTAGTCATGTCACTGTCTAGTCTTTGAGAGGTATTTTAAGACACAAGACAAAGTCTTTGAGAGTCAAGACATTCTTCTGGGCAGGGGGTCCCCCATCTATGAGTGAGGACAGGGCTGCAGAACCCACAGAGTCCTAGATAAACAGAGAAGCAAACCCCCCGACTGAGGGGTCACCTGCTTCTCATAATCAGAGGGGCAGAGCTGAGCTAGGTCCTGTGTTTTCTGATTCCCGGCCCTGAACTATGCCCTGACCCCCACATAGGCATAAGTCAACTCATTTGGGAAAACTATACATCATTTTTATATTCTGAATAATATTTGCAAATGACTTGCTAACACTAATAGTTGAGAGAGCTAGTACTTAAATCCTGTTGTATTTCTTTTCCATAAAAGAAGTCGTGTTTCACTGAAATACTTCTTTCTGGTTATTTGTCACAGACCCACAAGCAATCAGCATAACCACGGGATCTGGGGGAAATGGCTAATGGGCAGTTTCACATCATAAAAACTTCTTGCTATTATTGAATAGCAAGAAGTTGAAAGAGAGGGCTCTTTCTGGCATTGGGATAGTGTGGAGAGCATTTTCTAATGTGAAGGTCAGGGCCATGTGAGTGTTTACCTTCTCTGTTTCTCTCCTTTGCTCTTCCAAGCAGCTCAGATGGTGAGGACCTGTTCTCTGAAGACCATTGCTAACTGTCCTTCCCCGACAGGAGGGACACCAGGGGTCAGGACTTTCCCAGCTCAGAGTCACAGATGTTGTCACAGTAAGGTTGTTTTTGTTCTTCCTCAAGCCCTGAGCAGCCTATCATCATGGCTCTCCCTTATGGAACAACAGGGTTGCATGTGCTGTGACAAGGACACTGCAGGGAACAGGAAGCTTCGGTTCCACTGTGCTCACCACATCCGGGTCACCTTAGCAAGCCCCTTAGCTCATGCTGCTGTTAACTCTGCAGTAGCTGGAGGCAGAGATGAGGAAGCACATTTTCCACAAACCCCTGCCCAACTCAGCAAAGGGGCTGGACACGAGAGAAAACCTGAAGGTTGATAGCATCCCACCAAGGGAGACAAGCTCCCCTAACAGGAAGCCACCCCAACTGGAAAATATTCCATGCTGGCTGTGAAGCCGGGCTGCCTTTTCCTCCCATCCTACTTCTCAGAATGTAAGAGAAACCCAGGAGACTGAGATCAGGGATGGGAAGTGAGGGAGACCTCAAGTGGGGAACTGCAATGGCTTAACAGCTCTACACATCGCTCCCCTAATTTGTTTACTGTTTGTGCCCTCAGTGTTCATGCACTTACTATAAGGAAGAAACTTCTGGTGTCAGAACAAAAATAGAGGGATGAGGACCAAATCCAGAGGGACAGTCTTTGGGGGAATGAGCCCTGTCATTTCAGAGGATAACATCAAATGAGGCCCAAGGGAGATCAAAAACTGTCCCTCATTAATTGATTTATCACACACTCGAAGTGGGTAACTGCTGGGTAACATCATGGGGAGAGAAGTGACTAGAACTCAGACCTACAAGAGCCACATGTGTGAGTTATAGGGTATCAGGGAAGTGTCCCTCAATGCTGAGGATGAGCATGAGTTTCCCAGATGTAAGGGGGCTGAGAAATGTGCTCTAGCCTTGAGTCCAGGAGGAAGGGAGTGTTGGACTTTGGTGGACAGCCAGCAGTCTCTGCCCTGGTAGATAATGATGACTTTAATCAAAATGGGAACATATAAAAGGAAAACTAGGTCTCAGAGTTCAGCTTGCCTCCCTTATATATCCAAGGCCCCTCTGAATTCTTCAAGCCTCCTCAAAGGACCAGCCTTTCACTCTGAGGACTGTGGCTCTGTTTTTAAAGCCATGAATTTCTTCTGCAAGGGTCTGAGATCAATTGTGCTCAATGTCCTGTTAAAAAAAGAATACTCAAGAAATAGCTTTCTCATCAGTAACACTAGAATATTATTTTTACAACTAAAAAAAGAAGATAAAGTCCAGCCTCATGGTAATGAAAACTACAAATATGTTTGCAAAAGAGAGTTCTCGGCAATATCCTGTATAGGACATAGTTTCAGACAACTCTGGTGAGAAAATCTCTCACACACATCTCATCTTACATAATGCTGGAAAAAATCTTGAGAAGTCAAGCCTAGAGCATTCTTAGGGGTTTTCTGTTTTTCCCTTACCTACGAGTTTGCCTGGGTTTTTCCTGAAGTTATATTGGTGGTTGAAGATAAATTCTGAGTGTTGAAATTTTGTTAAGCATAGCAGAAGAATGACACCTTTGGACAAGGACAGGGTCACATCTAGATGTTATTTCCAAACTGCACGTTATTGAGGGGGCTTGTGACTTTCCAGTTTAGAATATGGGTAGGAAGGGGCTCCATTTATAGTATCATACACTAGTTTTATACCATTATAAAACTCTAATAAATCCACAGTCTTGACTCTTTGAAAGTAGTCAGCCCTCATATATTGGGAGACAGTTTGTCCAGGTTGTAGATTATCTATGTTTGTTTCTCTTCTTCTTGTTAGGCCATTTTGTGGTTTCTTTGTACTTAACACATACAGGGATGGGTGAGCTAAGAAAGGTGACATTACAGACACTTGGTTCTGGTTTGAAGTGTTGCTCCTCAGTAGTGAAATATGAAGATGAAGAGCCTGGGTCTAATGATTTAAATCAGGTTCTTGTACGGTCCTCTGTGTCTTCAGCATGATCTAACCAGTAAGTTACCATCAGGCTCAGACCAGGAGTTTCAGTAACATGAGTGGGTTTGCTCTGTCTTGGCACACCCTGTGCTCTGCTTCTGATCAGATATGTCTCACCATTTTTTCTATCAGATAATGCTCTAGAGACCTATTAGAAGGACAAATACACTCAGGTATAAAGCACTTCCTAAATAACCCATTCCACAGATAACTGCTTTTCGAATCTGATGCCTCAAGCCAAGGGAATCAACCTCTAATTCCAAAGTTGGGGTTGGTATGTAGCAAGCTCTATCAGGGAAGTGATATAAATTACCAGGCTGGGAGTTTCTTAAGTCCATGGAAGCAAGCTACACACATGGCAGCCTTCTCTCTTGTGCCTGAGGTCAGCATTGGCCATAATTAATAATCTCCAGGACAATCCAGCATTAATGCAAATCCCAGAAAGTCCTTCACTTCTGCAAGCACGTTGTTCTTTTTTCTGCAATTTTTCATTTTGGTTTTTTTTTTAAGGAAGAAGTTTAGGCTCTAACGACATAGATGATGCAGTTTGTAGGCACAAGCTAAGGGGAAAAGGCCTCCGTGGCTAGTTGTTAAGCAAACAGAAAGAATCTCTATATTCCACTTCTCTTTT
This sequence comes from Macroglossus sobrinus, assembly GCA_004027375.1. Lineage (NCBI taxonomy): Eukaryota > Metazoa > Chordata > Mammalia > Chiroptera > Pteropodidae > Macroglossus > Macroglossus sobrinus. The sequence goes on from PVKZ01000216.1 coordinate 337,944, forward strand.
CTTTTGTTCACCATAGAGACTCTAATGAGAACCTGTTTAAACATGCCTTAAGTGAGTGTATTCGGGCAAAGAAGTGGGCAGGAAAGAAAGAAAAATGAGAACCAAGCGATGAAAAGCTAATGAGGAAATTTTATAGGGAATTTTTAATGATCACAACTATAGGGAACCATTTTTTTCTTTCAAAACTGTAACTTTATTTCTCATAAGCCTTCAGCAATATTTAAAAATGTTTATGCAGATTCCATTAGGATAAACAATAAAATATTTAGGAATAAGTTTACAAAAGAATTTCAAGGTTTATATACTGAGAACTACAAATGTTGTTCAAAGAAATTGAAAATGACTAAAATAAATGGAAGGACAACTTCTGCTCATGGAATGGAAGACATGATGTTGTTAACATGGCTATAATACCAAAATTATGTTCTGATTCAATGTAATTCATATCAGAATCCCAGCTGGCATTTTGTTTTTGGCAGAAATTGACAAGCTGATCTCAAATTCCTATGAAAATGTGAGAGAGACAGAGTAGCAAAATCAACCTTGAAAAAGAACAAAGTTGTAAGACTCACACTTTCTGAATTCAGCTAAGTACAAAGATACAGTGATTAAAACTCTGTAGTACTGGTATAAGCATAAACACAATCAATGGAATAGAATTGAAAGTTCAAAAAATAAACTCTTATTTTTATACCAATTGATTTTTGACAAGAGTACCAAGACAAATTAATGGGGGGAAAAATGTAGTCTTTTAACAAATTGTTCTGGGACAACTGGATACCTACATGCAAAAAAATGAAGGTGGACCTCTACCTTATGCCATATGCAAAAATTAACTCAAAACAGATCACAGACATAACTCTAAGAGTTTAAACTGTAAAACCTTTAGAAGCTCAGAGAGGTGTAAATCGTTGTGACTTTGGAATAGGCAATGGTTTTCTATATATGACACCAAAAGTATAAGCAACAACAAAAAAATAAGCTGTACTTCATAAAATTTAAAATTACTTTTGTCCTTTGAAGGATATTGTCAAAAAAGTGAAAAGACATTCACAATGGGAGACAGTTTTTGCAAATCACACATCTGACAAGGGACTTTGTTATGGACGGAATTGTGTACCCCAAATATTTTGAAGCCCTAAACCTCACTGTGACTATTTGAGGTAGAGCCTTTAAAGAGATAATAAAGGTTAAATGAGGTCATAAGGGTGGGGACCTCATCCAATATGACTGGTGTATTTATAAAAAGAAGAAGAGACACCAGGGATGTGGGCACACAGAAAAGAGGCCATGTGAGGACATTGTCTGCAAGCCAAGAAGAAAAGTCTCACCAGAAACCAACCCTGTGCCTTGATCTTGGACTCCAGAACTGTGAGAAAATTAATTTATGCTGTTTAAACAACCTTTCTGTAGTATTTTGTTATGGCAGCCTGAACAGACTAATATGAACTTGTGTCTAGAATATAAAAAGCACTATTACAACTCAAAATAAAGACAGCCTAATTTAAAAATGGGAAATAGATCTGAACAGTTTTCTTAAGAAAATATACAAGTGGCCAATAAGCACTTGAAAATATGCTCAATATCATTAGCCATTAGGAAAATGTAAATCAATACCATAATGAGATACCACTTCACATCGACTAAGATGGCTATAAATCAAAAGGCAATAACAAGTGTTTATAAGATGTGGAGAAATCAGAACCCTCATATTCTGCTGGTACTTGCTAGGAGAACAGTTTGGTAGTTCTCCAAATGTCCACCAACTGATGAATGAATAAACAAGAAGTGAGATATTCATATAATGGAATATTATTCAGCCATGAAAAATGGGAGTATTAATACACACTGCTACTTGGGTGAGCCTTGAAAACAGTATGCTAAATGAAAAAAGATAGATGCAAAAGGCAACATATTGTGTAATTCCATTTGTATGAAATATCCAGAATAGGCAAATATATAGAAAGTAGCTTGGTGGTTACCCAGGGATAGGAGGAATGAGAAATGTGGATGCCTCTAAAGGATGCTGGGTTTCTTTTAGAATATTTGATAAAAATATTCTGGAATTAGATGGTGGCAATAGTTGTGTAACCTCGTGAGTATACCAAAACCCACTTGATTGTATTTTGAAAAAGGTGAATTTTATAATATGTGAATTATAGCTCATATGCAGACATACAAATTAAAGGAATTTCTAAAATGTAAATACAGTAGCCAATATATTATTTTGTCCACTAGGTTAAAATACTTTGGAAAATCTCCAGGCCATTTATTTGGTTTTTGTTTGTTTGTTTTGTTTTTTCTTGTTTCCCTGGTCTTTCTCTTCCTTCCCTATATGAATTCTGTAGGGTGATTGCTCCTTCCCATCCTTCTTCTTTGGCTAGAGTTGTATCCAGAAGGCATATTCTCAGCAAACAGCAGGCTCCTCTGCCTCTTCCCCATGCATTCTGAGGAGGACAGAGGCCTTAGCATGTGGCCCACCACTCCTTTTTGCAAAGATTATACATACCATATGTTTTCAGCCTTTAAAAAACTTACATTCAGAGTCATGTAAAATGTGAATGATAATATAAACTTGAGGACATGGGACTGGAGATGGAATGAATGGGAGACATATTTTTCAATATGTGTCATTTTGTAGTTTGAGTTTTTACTATGTGTTATGAATAGAATTATGTCTCCCCCATCTCCAAAGTCATATGTTGAAAACCTAACCCCAGTGCACTTCAGAATGTGACTGAATTTGGATACAGGACCTTTGAAGAGGTAATTATGGTGTAATGATGTCATGTGGCTATGCCATAACCTGACATGTCTGGTGTCCTTATAAGAAGATGCAGGCACACAGAGAAAAGGCCATGTAAGGATGCAGCAGGAAGGCAGCTGTCTATAAGCCAAGGAGAGAAGCTTCACCAGAAAGCAGCCCTGCTACCACCTTGCTCTTGAACTTCTAACCTCCAGATCTGTAAGGAAAAAAAATTTCCATCGTTTAAATTACCAGTCTGTAGAATTAGGTATAGCATCCCTAGCAAAGTAATATATCGCATGAACATGTTTTTTTTTTGTTGTTGTTGTTGTTCTGTTTTCCTCATGAGAGTAATTACAGTAATCAAAAGAACTTACAATTTGTTGCAGACTGAATGTTTTTGTTCTCCTTAGATTCATATATTGAAACTTAATGTGATAGTATCAGGAGGCAGGACCTGTAGATGGTGAGCAGGTTGTGAGGGTGGAGTCCCCAGGAGTAGAATTAGTGCCCTTATAGAAAAGTCCCCAAAGAGCTCTCTAGTCCCTTCTGCCATGTGAGGACATGGTGAAAAGACTGCCATTGATGAATCAGGATTTAAGTCCTCAAAAAGACACCGAATCTGCCAACACCTTGATCTTGGACATCCCAGCCTCCAGAATTCTGAGAAATAAAATTTCTGTTGTTTATAAGCCACTTGGCCTATGGTATTTTTGTTACAGAAGCCCAGATGGACTAAGATCCACAAAAGGCTAATGAAAGAATAAATGAGGTGGTATATTGTTAATTATCAATGAATGGGATGGAGGGAGTCCGAGTATCCTTATTCCTGCTCTCAGGCTCCATCCTCCAACAGGCCTTCCTCAGCCAGGCCTCCTTGTTATGGCTCACTCCACAATCTCTTGAGAAACTGGGCATATATCAGTAATTTGATATTTTGCTTGCGTAGGTAAAAATCTGGATAATGTTCAATAAGGCCATAAGCCATAACTTTTGAGGTTATTTGTTCCACAGGACAGAAATCAATTTTCATTCTCACTTTAAAGAAATCTATACATTAACCTCTGTTCCTGTACAGACTTGTAAAATGGCCCCAAAAATGACCTGCCAAGCCTAGGTGGGCTGCAGTGAAAGCACAGCTGGTCATCTTGTTTGTTCATTCCCAAGCATCAAAAACAGTTTGCAGTCTCTTAAGATGAGGCTTACCATGTACTAAACTGAGAAATTGGAGTTAGTGCTACCGGAGGCCCAAACCTTCCTTGGAGTTAATAGGCAATGGGGAAGAAATCTGTGGATTTTTGTTACTCATCTTCTCATATCCCCAGCAACTGAACTAGATAATATAAAGTTGGCTATGTGTCTTCTTATGGGTGAAGTGAGGAAATTATATGTCTTAGCCATCCTTACTTAAATGAATCATTTCTACCAGTAAACCTGATTTCTCTAAACTTATTCTATTCATTTTTCTTCCTGCTCATTCTTTAAAACTAAAAACATATATGCATATCAAAGTACAAGGCATATTGTTTTTAAACTTATAACAACAGTCCCCTGCTCCATCCCCTAACTCTCATGCCTGCTCCCTATACATAAACTTTTTTTGACTCTTTGCCCTTCCTTCTGCTATTTACTTCCCTATTTCTAAATAATATGCTCATACTACTAATTCTTGATTTTAATGTAAGATATTATCAATTAAATTCCTCTTATAAAAATTTAGAATTTAGTTTTTTACTCTTCCTTTCCCCAAAACCTTATACTGCCCCGTTCTTCCACTGCAGTCATAATGCAGTATTTAATTAAAACCAACATTCAGTAATTATGTTATTTAGATTAAACTAATATGTTTACATTCAAGCCACATTTATAAAAGATTATATTTCTCTCCTTGTAAAACTTAATCCCCCTTTTGTTAAACATTTCCTTATTTAAAAAATTCTTAGTTTTCTATGTATTTGATGCAAATTCTTTCTTAAACTCTATGCCAGAGCTATAGAGTTTCTCTCAATCCAGTTCCTCTCAATCAGATCATCTCTCAGGTTCACAACTGCTCTGCTGCCTCAGTCTGCCTGCATCCCGCTGGATTACTGGACACACCTTGACCTTGTTGGGAGAGTTCCCTTTGACTCTCTCCTGTGTTGGGTCCTCTACTTTCTGGTTCCCATTGCTCCCCCTTTTCTTGATTTACTCTCTCTTCATATTCTTCAGTATTTTCTAAGAAAGTACATTAGGCAAGTAAATTTTTTGATATATCTGAAAGTGTCTTCACTTGATTCACAAATCATACTTGCTTAACAGTTTGCTTGGGTATAGAATTCCCAGTCTAAAAATCATTCTCTCTCAGATGTTTCAAGGTTTTATCCCACTGTCTTTTAGCTTCCAGTGTTATAGTTGAGAAGTGTAATGTTGCTCTGATTTTTAATCATCTGCCGGTGATTTGTTTCTTCTTTTGGAGGGTTTTAGGGTCCTCTTTTTATCCTGTGTTCAGAAAAAGCATAATGATGTGCCTCAGCATAGGTCTTTTTTTGTTTGTTCGACTATATGCTTTAAACTGGGTCCTGAAATTTTATATTTATTTCAAAGTGGACTCTTGTTAACACCAAAAGTTATGAAGAAGTGAAAGAGAAAGCTTCACACTATAGTTTAGTGAAGAACAATCAGAAATCATACCAAGATGAGAGGAGGTACCCTACTCTCATTGGTCCAGTAGTGGCCGAATGTGCAAAGAAAATATTTTTAGGTCACACCCTGGGCTCTCAGAAAGGAAAGTGTAAACTGTATCTTGAGAAAATTCTAGTTTGTGAAGGTCTTTTCAATTGATCTAAGTCCTTCTCTTTCCACTTAAGAATGTTATTATTGAAATAGATGTGGATTCTGTATCAGCTATCTTCCAGAGCTAATCAGAGTGTTTCAAGGTTTTATCCTTTGATTTAATGCCATTATGGTGTAAATGAAAGGATCCATCTATTGTGTGGGGGTTATTAGTATAGGTTCTCCATCTAATAAAAAATGAAACAAACTGGATGTAAAACAAAGAAAGAATTTGGAACAGAACATGGCTTATTTTCTCATTTCCTAACTGTGTAATTTTCCTAGGCACATGTAAAAACTCACCATCATTTCCATCTGATAGTTTCTCAGATTATAACTTTTTTTTTGAGATGCAAAAACAGCTAAGAGGAAACACGAGATTTACCCTTCCTTCCCTTGTTTTCCCATCTCTTTGGCTTCCTCCTTGCACCTCTTTCATCAAGGGAGAAGAGCTTGATCTATTTAAGGCTGCATAGTCTCTGGGAGGGAGGTTTCCAAGGAGGCAGACACAAGCTATATTGTTGGGCTCTTTCCAAACATATTCATATTCTTGATATAATAACAGTCATAGGAAAAAAAAAAAAACACAAGCAGAGGTTAGATGAACTGCCATAGATTACAGAGGGATCAGTGCACTGCTCTCATAAAAGAGGATGCCAGAAACCTTCCTGTTAGAGCAATCCTGGAAGAAGGTGCTTTTAATGATTGTATTCTACCTAAGCCATAGATCTGGACAGACCTGTTACTCCTGGAGGGAAGATAATGGTGTGGTGTTGCAATAATTTACTTTAGAATACTTTGGCATGGTTATAAGGTAACACATGTGTGTACATTAGTTGGCTTTAATCCACACCCTAGAAGACAGTATCAGACACCTAATCATGAATACACACTCCAGGGGTGGTTAAGAAGCATGGAATCAAATGCTCACACTCCAGCTGTCTTTCTCTCCTATCAAACAACAGAGAATTTGTTAATTAGCACAATGGGCATTAGAAAACTGATTTTATTGGTGAAATTTGTTTTGTTCATAAATGTAGTGAGCTCTTCACCTCACCCTTTGCAATGGTATCTAAAGCTTGAACAAAAAGGTCTATGTTCAACTTCCGACTCAAAGAATCTGGTTGCCTGATGCCAATCCTGAAATTACTTCTAGGATATGGTTTTGTTTTTATCTTGAGTTAATACTTAATGCCAGATATGGTCAGAGACCTAGACTTCAGGATCTTATAGAACAGGATGTAGGAGTCTTTGGGGCTCCTTTTCTAATAAATGTTTAATATCTGTTTGAATGTGCAGCAATATTTGGTCTATTTGCTTGTTGTAAGAAATTACTTTTTTTTAAGTGTATGGGATGGGGAGAAATTCACAGCCCTCATCTATCTCAAACCAGTGGCTACTGATGTTTACCAAAAAAACCTAGCAGTTATGTGTAACCAAATTGACCAAGGTCTGTTTTCAGTAGTGGTTAAATATAACTTACTATCCTCCTTACTTGGGTATAGAAAGGAGAAGTTAGTCCAGTGGTCTCTGCTCTTGTATGCCTACCTATTTTTGAGAAAATGCTGGTGCAGGTCTTAAATCTTCTGAAAATGAAAGTAACTTCAGAATTGCAGGTAGAGAAGAGAGCTGTCACAGATGTGCCCAGGGCTAGTGCTGGATAATCCCAGAGGAAGTAATAACAGTTGCCACTTAAAATATGAACATGAGTTAAGACCTGGAGTAGGTGTATAGCCTAGCTTACCTCATTTTAGCCTTATAAATATCTCAGCGAGACACATATATTCTGGTTAAGAAACCAAAATTGTAAGAGGTTAAAGAACCAGCCCCGTGTCACATGGCTGGGAAGGAGCAGAAGCAGAATTTTGAATGTACTCATAGGTGCTGAAGCTAGCACATTACATAGGAGTCCCGGGTGAGTGCACACACTCATAAATTTTGCTGAATCCAACCTTATCTTTCATCCTCAGAATGTGATTACATTGGTTTAATATTCTCAGTTACATTCCCATACATGATCCTCAGCTTCCTCTCAATACATATTAACAAGATACTCCAACTCCCTTGTGTATAATCTGTCTCCACCCCATCCCCAGCAGACCTTGGAATTCTTGAGTCAACGAGATACATTATGGGCAGGTTTTGGGAACAGACATCCACTTGTGAGTCAAAGAGCCCAGGTGAAGTCTTGAAAGGTCTTCATGTGAGTGAATACTAATTTCCTCATATATACATACAGGGTAGTGGGGGCTGCTTCTATAGGAAAGGGATATTTAGGATTTGGGAGTTCGTGTGTGTGTGTGTGTGTGTGTGTGTGTGTGTGTGTGTGTGTGTGTGTATACAGTTGACCCTGAAAGAACACAGGTTTGAATTGCACAGGTCCACTTACACATGGATTTTTTTTTCTGTAAATATCTATTGTTTTTGGTCTACCGTTGGGAGTCTGTGGATATGAATGGCTGACTGTATGTATGGACCTATGTTATTTTATACAGGGGACTTGAGCATCATGGAGTTTTGTATCTCCTGGGGGTCCTGGAACCAAACCCATGGATACTAAATAGCAACTTAGGTTTTTGGGAGTGAAAAATTAGAATACATTTTTGACCATATGGAGGCCGCTGCACCTTATCCCTGCATTGTTCAAGGGTCAACTGTATTAGTATTGTGTGTTCAGTATCTCTAGAAACTGCAATGATTATTTTTTGTATTTATGAAGCTCTATTTTGAGTCTTCCTTCTTTTTCCCTTTTTCCTCTTTGTATTGATCAGTCTTCCTAGAGACTATTAAGTTCTCAATATCCAACTTTTGACTTTATCTATTTTCTCTATTACACATTTGTTCTGATAATTTTTCTGATAATTTTTTGGATGGCTTTATCAATCTCTGTAATAATTCTGCTATTCTCTCTCTTTTTCCTTTAAGTATCTACATGCAACTTTCTTTTTTTTGAAATGATTGAGATAGAATAGACATATAACACCATATAAGTTTAAGGTGCAAAATGTGTTGATACGTTTATAAATGTGCAATATAATTGCCATTGTAGCACCTCTATTGCATTGTGTAATTATCACTTTGTCTGTGTCCATCTATTCCTATCACAAGTCTATGATCCTACTCCTTCCCAACCAGTGTCTAATGTAAGCAAGAGAACTAGCTGAGGTTGAGCTCTCAACCTTTGCAACAGTTCTGTCCCCTGAACAATTATATTAGGATCTGAAGATGCCCCTTATCTGTCCTGTGGCTATACCAGCAAATTTATACTTTGAATTTCACTATATCTGTATCTTGAGATGGGAATTTAATACTTCACACTTATTTAACTCTCCAGGGCAATCAGAAACAGCTCCCATCCTCTATAATCTTTGTTATTATCATCATTGCCATAGCAATCGAGCATAACAAAAGCAAGAGCCTCCCAAGCCTTGTCCTTCTGCCCCTCATGCCACCACCAGTGCTAGGTTAAGTAATCCTGCTGCTACTGTATGCCACTGATTACCACATCCCTTTTGCTCCCTATGCATGCACTGATATGTGAATAACCTAGCCTGAATTCCATATTGAAGAATTGTGTTTCCTGGGGCCACTCCTGGCATCAGCCAGAGTCCTAGCAAGAAACAAAATTCAACTCAGAATGGTTCCAGACATAAACATGTGTGTGCAGAATTAGGCAGTCAATTGTATTCGTTTCCTAGGACTGCCATAACAAAGTACCACAAAGGATTGACTTAAACAACAGAAATTATCTCACAGTCCTGGAGGCTAGAAGTCCATGATCAAGGTGGTAGTAGGGTTGGTTCCTTCTGAGGGTGCTGCTCCAGCTCCTCTTCTGGCTTCTGGTAGTTCCTTGGCTGGTGGCAGCATAACTCCAGTCTTCACATCGTGTACTCCTTGTGTGTGTGTCTGTGTCTAAATTTCCCCTTTTTATAAGGACGACAGTCATTGGATTACGGCCCACCATACTGACCTCATTGTAACTTTACTAATTACATTTGCAATGACCCTGTTTCTAAATAAAGTCAGGTTTTGCAGTAATGGGGACTAGGATACAATTTAACCCATGTCACCAAAAAGGGGTGATGAGCAGAGACAAGGGACAGTAGGGAGCTATTGCCACCAGTGCTGGATATTCTCCATTGGCCCCTCCAGATACTTTTTCCAACCTTCTCTATGAGGAGGCATACCTCTGCAGGCCACATTCCTTGGGCTTCCTTGCCTTTTAGCCCCTATTTGACTTGGCTACTGGGAGGCACATGCAGGAGCCTCAGGGATTGGAAGAGAGAGAGAGAGGTCAGGTCCAGTATCCCAAAGTACCCTTCCTATCTGCTTTAATATTATATATTTTACATTTAATACTTGGCAGATAATAAGAGCTTAATAATGCTTAAAATATGGGTGAGTATATGTGAATTGTTTCACTTCTAGGAACTTTTGCGCATTTAGTAAAAATAGCTGACATTTACTGAGTGCTGTGTGCATTCCAAGTACTGTACTTAAATATGTTAAACACTGGATAGTACCTATAAAAAGAGTACTATGATTATCTCAATTGTATAGGTAAGTAGACTGAGGATCACTGAGATGCCTACCTTGCCCAAGGAAAAGGTTGCACAGCTAACTAGTAGCAGGAAGAGGGATTTGATGTAAGGCAGTCTGTCTCAGAAATGTGCCCTAAACCACAATGCCAACTATTTACCAGACATACTCCTTGACTTTGTGGCAAACACATATTCATTTTCCAAGCCCTGGTCGAGTCATAGCTTTTCTGTAGCAAGCTATGTTCCTTGAGGAACTGACTCTTCATTCTGTGCATCCCCACCATGACTCCTACTACGCTTTGTGCCTATTTACCTACTGGTGGGTTCTTCAGAACAGGACCATCTCCCATTCATCTCTGCAATTCCAGGGCCTTCCAGGGCCTGCCAGGGTGGCTGACAGGGGAGGTTCCAGTGAATGTTTCTGGAAGGTGTATTTCTTGCCACCCCTGAGAGCTCTGCTTGCTATGAGATACTCAAGTCCTCCTGATTATAGCTGACTTCCTCAGTTTTACTCAGAGAGTAGTTGTCAGCGGCCTGCCAGTTCTGGACCACAGCTGCTGCTGCCCCAGTGAGGCGGGCAGGGGTTCCTGTTTGTCTGAACCCAGGACTCTTCATGTGGCTTCTTACCTGCCAGGTCAGGTCTGGGGTTCTGAGCAGGTCCCTTCTGATCCTCCTCCGCTTCCAGTAAAAAAAGTGTCACTCAGTTTTCAGGTGCCTCATGGAAGATTCACTTTACTTCTTTTCAGTTCTGTCCTAATTAACAGTCAACTTTTGTCAGGAATCCTTTGTCAAAATTCGAGGGACATTTTGGTGGAGTTTTTCTTTTCCTCTCTTTTGCTAGAGTGTTAAATTGAATTACCTCCATAGAGATGGCTTGGAGGCACCCCCACCTCCCCACACCCTACCTCTGTCCCCGCAGCCTGTTTAAGGCCAGCTACCATGCGCCTATTTCTACACCAGTTTTGAAGAAATACTCATTTTTAAAAGCCTACCTCCACATTTCCTATAGCTTTTCCTTATTATCATCTACCCCTTATTTCCCAGCTTTTCATTTCTCTCAGAACAAACGTGACTGGTTTCATTCCTGCTTAGGCGACTAGCAGGAGGGCCCTAATATCTGCATCTTCTACACCCACAAGGGGCATGGGTGTTGAATTTGCTGATACTTGCCTCAGGGTTCAACAATGTCACTGCCCCTTCAGCAGCTCCGTCGGATCCTGTGCCAGAACATCAAAATCGTGTGATAAGCTTTTAAAAATCAGAAAAGAATTGTTTTTAATGTTTAATGCTATTTTGGGTTATTTGTAAAAATGTTCCTTGTTACTTTAAGTGCTGTGTCATTCCAAACACACTTGGGTTTCCTGGCGTGCATTGTCCCTCCCAAAGTTAAAAGCCCCAGGTCGGGCAACCTGCAGCTATGAGAACCAGAGGTTTTTTCCCTCGCTTCCCCTCGGTTCAAAATGAGGTGCCAATCGGGGTTGCCTCTCAGGAGGGACGGAGGAGGGACAAGGGCCGCGGCATCCCCCGCGAGCGCAGAGCGGAGGGGGACCTGGCAGCAGGGATGGGACTTCCTCTCTCCACTCCGGAACTGCGCGCTGGAGCGGCGGGT